>JASPKZ010000838.1:0-380000 GCA_030220185.1 Diploptera punctata | reverse complement strand
ACATCTGTCGGAAAACTGCCTTGATTGGTTTAGATCTTACCTCACTAATCGTCAGCAAATCAGTTTCTGTTAATAATCGCATTTCTTCCTGGCGCTTGGTGAGGAAAGGGGTACCTCAAGGCGGCGTCCTCGCTCCTCTTCTCTTCTCGATTTATATTAATGACATGACCAAGAAACTACAAAACTGCAAGCATCATCTTTACGCCGACGACCTACAGATTTACACACACTTTAGGCCTGACGAAATTAATGAATATATTGACAAAGTAAACACTGACCTCAGGCATATATCTTTATGGTCCAGACAATGTGGGCTGAAACTAAATGTATACAAAACTCAAGCAATAATTATCGGACATCCAAGGCTATTACACCTCATAAACAATGGCAATATGCCGGCTGTCATATTAGATAATGAACAAATTCCTTATACCGACGTCGTTAAAAACTTGGGACTTTACTTAGATTCTAATTTAAATTGGCATGTGCAAGTAAAACAAACATCTAAAAGGATCTTCTCCATAATGCATTCCCTAAAGCGACTTAAACATTTTCTTCCTACAACTCTTAAAAGAATTTTAATCCAAACTTTAGTGATGCCGCATTTTGACTACTGTGACGTTCTACTAACTGACATAAGTGACGGATTGTCGGACAAACTGCAGCGTGTCCATAATATGTGTATCAGATTCATATTTAATGTTCGAAAATACGATCACATTTCTCCATTATTCCACGAATTGTCATGGCTACATCTAAAAGAGAGAAGAAAATCGCACTGTCTAATTCTCCTATTTAAGATCCTACATACCTCGATTCCCAATTATTTATCATCCCGTTTCCAGTATCTATCCTCAAACCATAACTTAAACACAAGATCACAACATAGTCTCTTACTTAATATACCGCAACATAGGACATCACATCACTCCATGTCATAACCATCTTCACTTCTCGCAACTGGAATTCCCTACCACAAGAAATAAGGGGCTGCCGGACATTGGCATCTTTTAAAGAGAATCTAAATTTATATTTGCTCTAAACTCGACTTCATTATTATCCAGTGTAAGGTATATATATATTAATTGGTGTTTCTCGTATAATGTATCATATTTATATTATTATTATTATTATTATTATTATTATTATTATTATTATTATCATTATTATTATTATTATTATTATTATTATTATTATCGTATCATTATTGTTATTACCCTATAAAATGTTGTTTGTACATAACATTTACATTGCTACATTTATTGTATCTTTAACTGTTTATAATTAGTATAGTGTACATCTATATTTGTCAAATATTTATTTGTATTTGTGCTGGTTGAGTGGAAGAGAGGGCCTTATGGCCTTAACTCTGCCAGAATAAATAAAGTATTATTATTATTATTATTAATAGTGGTACAACCATAATCTTAGGAGACTTCAACGCTCAGTTAGGGAAAGAACCAGCATATAGTAATATAACTGGGAAACACACCTTACATAATGAAACAAATGATAATGGTCATATGTTATGTGAATTTACGATAGTTAATAATCTCAAAATAATGAGCACCCAATTCCAACACAAATGGATACATAAAGGGACGTGGGTATCACCAGATCACTCGGTAACAAACCAAATAGATCACGTGATAATAAACTATAACAAACATGATTTAATAGAGGAGGTAGAGTCAATGAGAGGCCCATAGCCGTAGCGTAGTGGTTAAGGCACTGGGCTACAAGCCGGAGGGTCGAGGGTTCAAGTCCCGTTGGGGTCAGGATTTTTAAACTGACCCAAACCCTCTGGAGACACTATGGCCCTGGGGTCGACTCAGCCTCTAACGGAAATGAGTACCAGATGCTTGTTCTGGGGGTAAAGGCGGTCGTCACGCAGGGCTGACAACCCGGCTGACATAAAGTGCCGATTGTCTAGAAAAAGTGGGAGCCTTAACCTCCTACTACCCCAAGGGCCTCCGGGTCTGTTGTGGGATCACTTTACTTTTTACCTAATAAAAGTAGTAATCAAACAAAAACTTCCTAAAATATATAGAAAGAAATTAATACAGAAAATCGATGTAATTAAATGGAATAAAACAAATCTTCAGAATCCCTTTAAAATGATAGAATACAGGAAACTAATACACGATAATTTAAAGAAAGTACCCGAAAATCAAACAAAATGAAGAATGGGAAAGTATACAATTACAAATACTCCAATGTGCTAAAGAGATAATACAAGAACAAGAAAAAAACCCTAGAAATGAATGGTGGGATGGTGAATGTGGATTATTCATACAACAGAAAAATAATGCTAGAAAGAAAATGTTACAATTCAAAACTAGAAACAATAAAGACCTATACAAAGAAAAAAGAAAGATTGCTAATGCAATTGTGAAACAGAAAAAGAAAAAATGGCTTAATGAAAAAATTATGAAAATTGAAGAAAATCATAAGAAGAATGATACGAGTACAAGGAAATTTTTTGATAGTTTTAAGAAGTTTAATCAATGACAGGTAATTCTACCAACCTTTTGTAAAGATAATGAAGACAATCTTATAATCGAAATAGACCTCGTTATAGATAGATGGAAAGATTTTTTTTGTAACATGTTGAATCCAACTGATACAAATACTCTAAGAGAGGAAGAATGTAACGAGTATAATCAACAAGAAGTAATACCACCATCATACAATGAGATCTGTTATATAATTAATAATCTTAAATCAAATAAAGCTGCTGTTTCAGATAACTTCTCTGCTGAAATACTCAAACAAGGAGGGAGAACATTGAAACTAAAATTATTTGATCTGATTATTAAAATCTGGAAAGAAGAATTATTACCAAAACAATGGAATGAAGATATTATAATTCCGATTTTTAAAAAAGGAGATAGACTATTGTGTAAAAATTATAGCCCAATTACACTCTTGAATATAGCATATAAGATTTTTGCATGCATTTTAAATAATAGACTCTCAGAAATAGTGGAAAATAGTCTAGCTGATTATCAAATGGGCTTCTGTCCAAACAGATACACTATAGGGTGGACCGCTCGAATGGACCTAATTTCAATTGCTTGTTACTGGCAAACGGTTGAAGATAGAAACTTAAAACAACGTTCATATTACAGAAAAACTCACCAAGTTTTGATATCCAGATCACCACATCTCTATATGAGCCCCAGCAGTCAATGTGACGATATCAAAGCGATGAACAATTTCTTGCCAAGTACGTTGGAGTATGTCTTCTGGAATGTTCTCAATAGCCTCTATGATGCGCTCACGAAGATCACGAAGGTCTTTGACTGGGGTGGTGTAAACTTTATCTTTGACATAGCCCCAGAGAAAGAAATCCAGTGGTGTTAAATCGGGAGATCTCGGGGGCCACGCGATTGGTCCTCCCCTACCAATCCAACGGCCAGGGAAAATGTTGTCCAAAGTCGTACGAACTTCATTGGACCAGTGGGGAGGAGCACCATCTTGCTGGAAAACGATGTTAGGCTGCAGTTGTTCAATTTGTGGAAAGAAGAACTGCTCCAGCATGTCAAGATATGTGGTACCACGAACAGTTTTCTCGGCGAAGAAAAACGGTCCAATGACCTTATTATGTGACAAACTGCACCAAACATTCATCTTCGGACTATCACGAACATGCTCTTGAATAGCGTGAGGATTCTCCGACCCCAGATCCGCACATTATGCCGGTTTACCTTGCCTGACAAATGGAAAGTGGCTTCGTCCGAGAAGAAAATCTTGGTCATGAAGTCAGGATCAGCGCCGAGACGGTCCAGCATCGTATTGGCGAATTCCACTCGTTTCGGCATGTCATTCGGCTCCAGACGTTGCACTAACTGCACTTTATATGCGTGCAGTTTGAGGCGTTTGTGGACAATCCGTTGTAATGTCGATTTTGGTATTTGAAGTTCCCGCGAAGCTCTTCTTAATGACTTCCGGGGGCTTCGCTCAAATGCGGCTTGAACATTTGCTACCATTTCATCGGATGCTCTGCGACCACCACCATGCTTCTTCAACACAGATCCTGTAGCTAATAATGTATCACGCCACTTCTTTATGCTTCTAGCAGTTGGAGCATCACGGTTAAAACACACGCCGGAACTCCCTTTGAACTCTAATGATTGATTTAAACTCCGCATACCACAAAACAGCTTGCGCTTTCATCTGCGGAGTCGCCATTTTCACAAACAATTAAATCTAAGAACGAGAAACGTATCTTTGTGCCATCTACCGACAGGATTCGAAACTTGGTGAGTTTTTCTGTACTATGAACGTTGTTTTAAGTTTCTATCTTCAACCGTTTGCCAGTAACAAGCAATTGAAATTAGGTCCATTCGAGCGGTCCACCCTATAATAAAATTATTATTAGAAAAATATTTGAAAAATGCCATGAATACAAAATTAATTTATATAATTTGTTCATTGATTACACTCATGCATTTGACTCTGTACAAGGAAATGCAATTATTGAAAGTTTGTCACAATATTAGGTACTCAATAAAATTGATAAGATTAATTGAATTAACACTTGAAAACACAACAGCTAAAGTTAGAATAAATAATAAACTCAGCAAAGAATTTAAAGTTGAATCTGGAGTTAAACAAGGAGATCCCTTATCCGCAACACTATTTAGTATAGTAGTTGATTCACTAATGAAACATTTAGACCTAAGTGGTAATATAAGTACCAAATCTAAACAATGTTTTGCATATGCAGATGACATATTGATAACAGCAATGAACATACCAATACTAATAGAAACTTTCCAGTTGCTGAAAGAAAAATCAGTTGAATATGGATTAATAATAAATAATTCCAAAACAAAATACTTCAAATGTACAACAAGAAATGAAAAAAATAAGTAATCTGAACATCAATGATACACATATAGAAGAAGTAAAATCATATACTAGTACAGTCATTAAGTTCTGAGACTTTACGCCTGGAGGGTAGGCACCCATAAGAATGTGGATGTCTCACAAGATGCCAATAACTCGGCGTACACTTAAACAGAACCACATCCTCCCTCAGAATAGTCGCCGTTGGCTGTTATACACGTTTGCCAACGTTGGTATGGCTGCTGGAAGCACCGCTGAAAGATGTTGGTAGGAAGGTCCCGTATGGCTTCTCTTGTGGCAGTGATGACCTCTTCGGAAGAATGAAATCTACGCCCACGTAGGATTGATTTCATGCGAGGAAAGAAAAAATCGCATGGTTCGAGATCAGGTGAGTATGGAGGATGTGGCAAAACTGTCACCTATTGCCTTCCAAGTTCATTTGGATGAGGACAGAACAATGTGCAGGGGCGCTGTCGTGTAGCAGCAGCCAATTCTTTGTACGCCAAAGCTCAGGTCACTTACGGCGAATTGAATCACATAAACGGCCAAGGATCTCTTTTGAGCGGGTTTTCTTTATAGGTGAACCTTCTGGGATGAATTCCATGTGAAAAATTCCATTTGAATCAAGAAACAGTTCAAGCATCACCTTGCCGTTTGACCTGTTTTGTCGCGGGTTTTCTGTCGTGGTGATAATGGCGTTTTCCTGTTGGCGGATTGTCGTTTCAGTTGTGGATCGTAAAGGAAATACCATGCCTCGTCTCCAGTTATTATCCGGTTGAGAAACGTCCGATCATCGTCAACATTACTGATGAGGTCACCATAAATCGCCATGCGATCATCACGTTGGTCTTGCGACAGGATTCGTGGTACACTGTGCAGGATAACACGAGACATGTTCAGGTCATGAGACAGAATTTTGTAGCAAGTACCATGGCTGACTCCTACTGCTGCTGTGAGATCGTTTACCGATTGGGAGCGGTTAGAATGCACCAACGTTGCAACTTCTTCGATCTTGCAGTTCGAATTGTGTGTAGCCGACCAGTATGCACACCACTTCCAAATTGTCTCTTCCTTGCAAAAAACGTTGATGCCACCTAAACATAACACTGCGACTCAATGCGTACTCACCGTAAACGTGCTGCATCATTTGAAACGTTTCGGCAGCGGTTTTACCTAATTTCTGACAGAACTTGATGTTTGCCCGTTGCTCGAACTGTGATATCTCGAGTTCCGACGAACGCATTCAAATCACTGTCACAACAAAGACCGTAGTTCTGCTTGCAGTGCATATACTCAACTGTCTCTTGCTGGAACGAGATACTAACTGACAAGGTACCATACCACGGCGCCATCTGTGCGCTATAGTGCACCAGGGCGCTACTATGCGCTCAGTCTCAAAACTTAATGACTGTACCACGTAAATATCTTGGTTCAACTGTAAGTGGAAAAAACTATATAGAGGAATAAATCGATGAAAGAATTTCTTTGGGTAATAAAGCTTACTATGCAAATAGAATACTATTCAAAAGTAAACTTGACTCCAGATTAACTAAAGTTAATCTGTATAATACAGTAATAAGACTGATTGTAACTTGTGGCTGTGAAACATGGGTACTGAAGGAGTATGATAAACAAAAACTTTGAAAGGAAGATCTTACAGAGAATTTTTGGACCAATTAAAGAAAGCGATGGCACATGGCGAATGAACTTTGAATTAAATAATCTAATACGAAATAAAAATGTAATAAACCACATTAAAGCTCAAAGACTGCACTGGTTTGGATATATAAATAGAAATCAGGAAGACAGGCTTGTAAGAAGAATATACAAATGGAAACTAATATGCACCAGAACAGCTGGATGCCCAAAAAAACAGATGGTAGGATGATGTTATAAAATATATATTAGAAATGAAAATTGTAAATTGGCCAGTCTGTATCCAGGATAGATCTAGGTGGAGAAAAATTGTTGAGGAGGCCAAAACTTCAATGAGGTTGTAGTCGCCTACTAAAGAAGAATGTAACATTGTTTTTGGAAGGCCTCCATATTGGAACTACTTAATGAAGTTCAATAATTTAGTTGAGGACGATTGATCTACCAGGCACCAATTTAATATTAATATCTTATGCTGAACTTGGCGAAATGCAACTGATTTATGGCGCAGCATAAGGTAATGGTGCAAGGGCTGCTGCCATGTATGCGGAGCGGTATCCGAATAGACGCCTCCTCACCAAACAATCTTAGAGTCTGTTAATAAGTGCTTGTGGGAGCATTGGACCTTGAAGGTAAACAGAGTAGATGCCAGTAAAAGAATTACATGCTACACTGCAAGCTTTGAAGAAAATGTTCTTCATAGGATGGAAGATGAACCTTCTAAAAGTACTCATGCCGTTCCACGTGTAATGGGCACAAACCATCAAAGTGTATGGGAAGCCCTGCACCAAGCCCAGTTCTATCCCTTTCACCTGTAAAAAGTACAAGCCTTACAGCCAGTGGACTTTGCTCAGCGGATACAATTTTGTAATTGGGCTTTGTTGCAGCCACCACACTTCTTTTCCTTGGTGTTATTCATTGATGACGCAATATTTAATACGTATGTGGTGGCTCTGAACTGAAAGAACAATAATGTGTGGGATTATGAAAATCCTCATGCCATCTTCGAGAGGGATCACCAGCAGAGATTTTCGGTGAATGTATGGGTGGGCGCAATTTCTGATCACATCATTGGCCCCCATCTTCTTCCCCAGAGATTAAATTGCGTCATTTATAAGACATTTTAGAGCATGTCCTACCTAGATTGCTAGAAGAAGTTCCTCTTCACATCAGGGTGCTCCCCATTTCTGCCAGAATGTGCAAAATCATTTGGATGAAGTGTATCCTGGCTGTTGGATATAGGAAAAGATAGTTCATCTGTAGTGTGGCCACCTCGCTCTGCAGATCTCTGTCCACTTGATTATTTTTGTGGGGACACCTGAAAACCTGAACTGGTGTACGCGACCCCTGTTGATACAAATGAACTGTTAGTTGCACGCATATTCGCATCATGTGATGTAATCTGCGAGACATCTGGTATCTTGAATGGGGTATGAGAAGCCTTTAGTCGCTGAGGTCTTCTGTGTTGTGAGAATGGAGGCAGGTGCTTTACTTTTTTCTGGTTTAATCAAATGTATTACTCTCTATTTCCCAATAACATTATGTGTGTCATGTGTACATCACTGTATCTCTTCATGTTATTACTCTTATGATCACTGCACTATCATTATCTAAGTACATAAGTACTGAGCAGTACAATTACACATTTCACTTGCGAAACCTATTGTACTCTACAGTATGTGTATTATTAATACAACCTTTCAAATAATTGTCTGTACAATATGTACATAGATAGTTTTGTAAGTCTGTGCATTACAGTACCGTATTTTGTAAAATAATGAATAAACAATTAAACCAGAAGTAAATCTACGTACATAACTAATTTACAGTACGTACATAATAAAGGAAAAAAAAAGTGTACACATACTGTAGGTAGTTTCAAACGTGATGCATTAATCTCACATTTGTGTCGGTAGTAAGACTACTATAACCACTGAGCTACTCGTAAAGACACTTGCTTGATGCAAGTTATAGTCTCTGTATCATATTATTTCTATTTTGATTTGAAATAATCAGTGGCATGTCAACCATTTTACAAATTTAATCATAACTTGGACATTTTTATTCGTACATCATTAGTTCATTATCTCAAAATGCTTATATAATACCCCTCTATACATAGTTAAATTTGAGTGGTATAATTCATTTACACCCTGTATATATATATATATATATATATATGTGTCTGTGTGTGTGTGTAGGTAAAATATTAAATATTTTGAAGTTTGAAATCAAATAGTAAACTTACCACTGACCTTATACATGTAACTTCCACACACACACACACACACACACACACACACACACAACACACACACATATATATATATATATATATGGGTAAAATATTAAATATTTTGAAGTTTGAAATCAAATAGTAAACTTACCAAAATCTGCTCTGTTGTAATATTTGGGGCATATGAATCCTTGCTGTTCCAGAACATTAGTGAGTTGTTCAAGTGGTCCACTGTATAGACATTGTCCCTCAGCCAATAAGTAGATGTCATCAAACATTTCAAATAGACGTGAACTTGGTTGATGAATGGTGCATATGACTGTTCTACCTGCTTGTGCCAGACATTTCAAATAACTTATCATTTGCAGTGATGATACACTATCCAATCCACTGTAACATTGTTAATATTATTATAGTTGTATGTCATAGATTTATGCCACTTAAAAGAATCTCAAGGCGGAAATACGATATCTTTGAACAAACTTAATTGACTTTTTTATCAGTGGTGTGCACTGATCATTCACATAAACAAGCACTGAGTGTTGTAGTTTTTAAATGAACAATAATAAATGGAGGGCACGTGGCGACTCATGGAATATACTATAATATTGATATTGTAAACATATACATTTCTAGATATATATACATTTTTTCAAGCTACATGTACAATACAATATTAAATGAAATTTAATAATTAAAATTTGTTGACGAATGAAATAATATTAATGAAAACCACTTAGATTGTAGAGCAGTTACATTATTCTAAATTCTTAGAGGAAGCAGTAATACAATCCATGCACATTTCATGTTTGCAGGAACACTATAAAATACATCACTGCTTGTAGTCAGGTTTTTTTGAAGGAGGCAGAAGTTGTTTGCATCCAAAAAACGTACAAATATTTGTTCTGTCCAAGTTGCAAGAGATTTACAACTTTCATGCACTGAATACTGTTTCACAGTTTGGTTTATGTTGGAAACTATGTTAAGACCTCATTTAGATTAAAAACATGACTTTTTAAATTCTTAATAAGGGAAGAATAAGTTATTTAAGTAAAATTTTATCACCTCACTTCATATACTTCTTCTTCTTCTTAGACCGGTTTTGGAATTTTCTTCTTCGGTTCCATTCGCAGTATTTTCATGACCGTTGTTCTGTCAACTTTAAGAGCCTCCTCCTGTTCATTCTGTTGGTGTTGGTAGACTGAGGAATCTTGAAATCAAATCAGGAGCAGGAGGCAGCTCTTCAAGACGGCAGAACAATGATCGTGAAAATACTGAGAATGGAACTGGGAAAATAAAGTTCCAAAACCAGTCTAAGAAGAAGAAGAATATGAGGTGAAGTGATAAAATTTTACTTTAATAAATTGTACCTCATAGTGTTAATTCCTAAAAAAAAGTAAAAAATAAGTTATTTGAAAACTGGTGGTTCTGCAATCCTACAACACCCAATAAAAACAGCCCTTTCAAGGGGTATGTTTTCTTTGATAAAAATCACAACTGATAATAGTTTAAAATGTAGGCCCATATTATATAATGTAGTCTAATGTCAATTTATATTTAATAAAGCTACCAATAAGTGAAATTTTAAATAAAATAATTTATCCACGACACTTTGACAGATTATTTTACAAAGACCAACAAAATTGAAATTACATTATTTTCTCCTATGAAATAATTTTATAACCACTTCCTCAAAGAATAGTTCTTTCTGTTATTCTAATAGGCATCCATCAACTGAAATAATCCCAAGAGTCTCTCTTCTCTATTAGAATTTCAGGAATAGCTTTTTGATTCTATTCAGTGCTGAAGAAACCTTTCCATTGAATATATACTCACAGAAATTGTGTAAGTAATGACACTACCATATTAAACTGTTGAAAGCTTTAGTTTAGCATTTAATTAGCACTCAAGAATTTTGCAAATTCACTCATGGCTTTTTGCTGTTATCCCTATATTATTGACCTCTATATAGTAGATTAACATGCAAAAGAGTTGAAACTAATCTGAAGCCAGCTACAGTTGTGCCTAAAAAATACCTGACAGCTCATGACAAATAGAGGTGCTCATGCAACTGCTTGTCATTGCTCAACATATGCAGGATTAACATGCAAAAGAGTTGAAACTAATCTGAAGCCAGCTACAGTTGAGCCTAAAAAATACCTGATAGCTCATGACAAATAGAGGTGCTCATGCAACTGCTTGTCATTGCTCAACATATGCAGGATTAACATGCAAAAGAGTTGAAACTAATCTGAAGCCAGCTACAGTTGTGCCTAAAAAATACCTGACAGCTCATGACAAATAGAGGTGCTCATGCAACTGCTTGTCATTGCTCAACATATGCAGGATTAACATGCAAAAGAGTTGAAACTAATCTGAAGCCAGCTACAGTTGTGCCTAAAAAAATACCTGACAGCTCATGACAAATAGAGGTGCTCATGCAACTGCTTGTCATTGCTCAACATATGCAGTTTTAACATGCAAACGAGTTGAAACTAATCTGAAGCCAGCTACAGTTGTGCCTAAAAAATACCTGACAGCTCATGACAAATAGAGGTGCTCATGCAACTGCTTGTCATTGCTCAACATATGCAGGATTAACATGCAAAAGAGTTGAAACTAATTTGAAGCTAGCTACAGTTGTGCCTAAAAAATACCTGACAGCTCATGACAAATAGAGGTGCTCATGCAACTGCTTGTCACTGCTCAACATATGCAGGATTACCTTGCTGTGGTTTGCTCACCAATGTTCATGCCAATAACATAGTGCATTGAAACATATTATAATTATACATGTTTTGAGGAAATGTTACCGTTGTATAAAGATATTATTGATTAATCATGTGATCAAAATTGTTACCAAAGCAGTGTTCCAGTTACTTCCCCTGAATGTTTGCAACTGTGTTTCATACCCAGAATTAAATTATGGTGACTATTTAACTCATGTCCCAAATGGGAGTTAATGACCACATCCCAATGAATTTTTTATTTACAGCCAATAACAGTCGTGTTTCGCCTAAAATTTATCAACTAAAGTTTATCATAATAAAGAAAGCACCTCCTTTTTAACATTCTGAATAGGTCATAGCATCATTTTGCAGTGACTGACTCTCTAAGAAATATGGCTAGAAATTGTATGTATAGTGCATGTATGTCAACAGAAAGCGCATACGAGAGTTAATATAAAAATATTTGTAACAATTGATTTTACCACAAAAAAACACTGTTTGCACTTTATTAAATGAATTATTTTCCGGGAAATGACGTTCCAGAAAAATGTAATTGACATATTTACAATAGGACATCAGAAATTAATTAATACCTATAATGTTGGTTATAAATTTCTCCACTAGGGTGCATTCTTACAACATTGCGATCCTTTGGCAGTAAGTAATATGATCTGTTTGCAGTGATGAACAAAAGAAGGAAATGAAGCATACCAATCATTTCTCATTTGCTTTCAAACATCACCGTTTACATTAAATATATAAATATTTAAAAATAACTATAGTTAAATGATGATTTGTGAGTAAACAGCTTAATTGTATTCGTCAAATAGTCCTAACAAATGCCACTCTTGATTTCCAAATTCTCTGGATAAATTCACTCCTCACTTCGTGAGTCGTGAATTTATCGATAATTTGGAAATCACTCGTGGCATTACTTATGATAATGACCTGAGTTGTTAAAGTGTCCTGGTATTCTCATGGTTACCATCCACTCCTTTTTAACTGAGATTACAGAGCTCAATGGTTATTTTCAGGATATAAACTTGAAAAATGCCGAATTTTGGATGCAGTTTTTGAAAAATCTGTGCATTTTTTCGGATTTTCGAGTTCAGAATGATTCTTCCTTTTTAAGAATTTAAAGTTATTGGTTTTTAAATTGTTGACCAGCTGATTATTTGGCGCTGCTAAAGTATTTATTTGTAGATTTGACATTAATTTCAGTCATTTTAAACATTATATTTTTCAGTCCTTCCCTTGCCGATGTGGATTGAACTTGGACTTAAATTGCATTGAGTGTGTCTCTATTCATTTCAGCAAATTCGAAAATTATGGGATTCAACACTAATTTCAATTACCTTGAAGTTTTACTTTTATCCCTTCTCACCTCCTCAGGGGTACTGAGGGACAAATGTGGGTTTAAATGTCATCATATTTGTCATAAATCAGATTAGTGACTCATATTGTGGATTGCAGAAAAAAAGTTAAAAAAACGACCACACTAATTCAATTTTTTATTATTTTCCATAAAACTATAAAAAATTGAAGAAAAGTGACCATAGTTTATATTTTGTTTCTGCATTCCACTCACATGCTTTACTTCCTATCAATTCTGTGTTTAATACAATGCTGTAATTGCTTTGTTGCAAAACTTGACATTCTGATAATGCTGCCTGGATGATCATCAATTTCTGTAAATGGTACATGTGGGTGTGAGGCCTGCAGCTTACTAGTAAATCAAGGGCTTGTAGCCTTATCAAACCATGGATTTTTTTATTTGTCTACTATTCTGGAGTTTTTTTCTGAAATAATAACAATTCTGATATTTGATTTTTATTCACTAACCTTGTTGGTTCATCAAAGAACATGACAGGTGGATTGGTTAGAAGTTCTACACCAATAGACAATCTCTTTTTTTCTCCTCCGGACAATTTTGCAACTAATGTGTCTTTGGCTTTAAGTAATCCCAAGACTTGCAATACTTCTCTTACCTATTAAAAACATATAAAGTAGGATATAAGAAAATCCATAGACAGTAAGAATATCACAAAGTTTCACAGAAATTGAAGCAGTTGTTTACATCTCTCACCTGGACTAATTTTCTCAGATAAAGTTCAATCCGTTTTAGCTGAGAGTGGGGGTAAATATCTTTGAAACTAGTCCCAGGTGAGAGAGCAAATATGAAGAGGTAAAGAACCCATAGTGTGACTTCCTATCAATTCTATTTTAAATTTAAATCTCAGATTTATCTTTTTCCTTATAATTATTGTTTTAGATTTAAATTACAAAAACTATCTATTTTTATTTTTCCTATTAATTTTGTTTTAGATTTAAATCAAGAAATTATATTTTTTACTAAATCGGGAAAGTTTAGCTCTGATAACTTGCTGATTGGTTAGAGGTGAGAGGAAACTAAATATAGTCCGCAACGCGGGAGACGTCTGCCAGAAGGTTGACATCGACCAAGAAGTCTGCAACGGTCTACGAGGCGACGTGATACCAGGCGATCATCACAGCGGCTCAAGGGGTTGAAGCAGCAACCCTCTCTAAAGGGGTTAATACTTAGAGGAGCATGGATAGATGCTCTGAGACAGCAGCCCTGTCATTATTCTTACCCTGCACAGCGCTGGTAACGCGGTCAGGGAACATTTATTACTACTGATTCATCTCAAAGCAAATGCCGGATAGGACTTTAGGATATGACCACAGCAAGAAATAAGGACAAATGATTAGGGATAGCGGACAGGATAAAAATCTGCACTTGGAATGTAAGAGGAATATGCAATAAAGAATTAGAGCTACAAAAAGAACTTAAAGACAGAGAGAGAGAGAGAGATATGTAGATATTGCAGTCATCCCAGAAACTAAAAAGAAACTTAAAGGCTCTACAGATTTATCAGATTATATACTTATATACAGTCGTGTAAATCAAAACAAAAGAGCTTCAGAGGGAGTTGCTATTTTATTAAAACAAACATGGAAGAAAAGGATTCATAGCTATAATTGGGTTAATGAAAGAATTATTAACTTAAAAGTAAAGATAGACAGAGGTTTTTTTGACAATAATTGGAATATATTGCCCAGAAAATGGAAGAAAAGAAGAAACAGAACAGTTCTAGATATATTACAAGAACATCTAAATACCATAAATAAAAACGACCATATTGTTGTAGCAGGCGATTTCAATGGAAGACTAGGGAAACAATCCAATAAAAGACGTACTAGGATGAAATGGAGAACAAGTATTAAATGAAAATGGAAAATCCTTAGTACAATTTTCAGCGTTTAATGAACTTAAAATTTCAAACACATTCTTCAGACACCTTGACATCCACAAATATACGTGGGCACGGAGAAATGAAAAAAGTATAAATGACTATATTCTTATAAGTAAAAAACTTTCTTCACGTATACAAGACACGAGAGTGTATAGAGGTAGCGATGTAGGATCAGACCATTACTTACTTACATCTAAATTTAACTTATTAAAAAATGGAAAAAGTTAAAACCTAGAGAGTTCATTTCTAAGGAATCATACAAGGTACATCTGTTAAGAGAAAATAGTGTTAAATACCTATATCAAACAAGAATGAATAAATATGTAGATGAAATTAATGATCACACATATGGAAACAATATAAATTTAATGTGGGAAATATTGAAAAATATTCTACATAAAGTAGCATCAGAAACTCTAGGGAAAAGAAGGTAGACATATACGAAAAGGGGAATAGATATTTGGAATGAAGACATAGCACAAAAAATAAAGGACAAGAAACAAGCATCTTAAATTTCTACACAGCAGATCTACAGACGATAATATTGAATATAAATGAAAATTAGCAATTATTGTTAAAAGAGAAATTAGAAGAATGTGTCGAATTTATAACATGATGTACATAGATACCAAGCTACAGCATATAAAGTAATTAAACGTTTAAATAAAAACGAAAAGGACACAATACGGTTAAATCCTATACCTCTTACACAATGGGAAGAACATTATACATCGTTGTGGACAAACTTAGAAGAACAAACAATAGCCTTAAGAGAAAAGGACCCAAATGTGGACAGTATTAGGTTTGAAGAGCTAATGTTAACAATGCAAAATTTTAAAAACAAGAAATCACCTGGAGCAGATAATGTAAACATAGAATTATTCAAATGTGCATCGATTGCATTTATTTTTAAGTTTCTTGAATTTATAAACCTTTGCTGGAAAACAGGTTCTGTTCCGGATGAATGGAAGGACGCAATAACTCTTCTGATATTTAAAAAAGGAAACAGAAGAGAATGTACAAATTATAGAGGAATAAGTTAATTAAATTCAGCTTACAAGATATATGCAAAGTTTTTATCATATAGAATAAATAAAATAGCTGAAACAATATTACGTGAGGAACAAAATGGATTTAGAAAGGGTAGGTCAACAATAGATTGCATTTTTACAATGGCCCAATTGATAGAAAAAAGAAAGGAATTTAATTTACCCACATATATAGCTTTTATTGAATATACTAAAGCATTTGATAGTGTAAGTAAAAATAAATTATGGAATATATAAGAAATGAAAGGAATTCCTCATCACCTTATAAGAGCCATTCAGAGATTATATATAGAAACAAATTTCAAAATGGACTGCGGAGATAAAATTAGTAAACAAAAAATAGAAATAAACCAGTGAGTAAGACAACGGTGTCCGTTGTCACCCTATTATTTAATTTATACTTGGACCATGTCATAAATGAATGGCAAGAACAAATTTATATAAATAGTGTATTGACAATTCTGCTTTTTGCAGACGATCAAGTAATAATGACAGCATTAGAAAATGCTTTACAACAATTCCTTTATACTTTAAATAATATCTCTCTAAAATACAATTTAAGAATATATACATCTAAAACAAAAATATTAGCTCTGAAAGGAAACTGTGCAATAAGAACAAAAATAGTGATAAACAATGTAATTATAGACCAAGTTCAGAATTTTAATCATTTGGGATGTCATTTAGACAATGACAGAAATTTAGATAAACACACTAAAATACAACGATTCAATTATTTATGTGCGACAATTAAACGTACTTTATTGAATAAAACTAGAAAAGAAACTATTTTAAAATTTTACAAAGTATTGGCAGTTCTATCTCTCATCTATGGATGTGAAACCTGGACTTTAACAAAGGCAGATAGTAAACAAATAGAGGCTGCAGAAATGAAGATGTTGAGAGCAATAGCAGGATGCCAAAGGACCGATAAAAAAAAAACGAAAATATAAGAACAGAACTTAATATATTTAATCTCCGTGAAAGAATAGAATACTATCAAAATGCTTACCTTCAGCACGTATTACGAATGAATGAACAGCGCATGCGAAGAATGTATAATTATAAACCAAAAGGGAGAAGATTGTTGGGAAGACCATTGAAGAGATGGAAGGACCAATTCGACCTATAATGAGATCGGAACAGGCCATTGGGCTTAATCCTTGTTGTTGATGATGATGAAATTTATTTTTTCTTATTTCTTGTTTAAGATCTTATAACATGTAGAATCTTTTTGTTACATCCAGTAGGTTGTGTGAGTTTGTAAAGACAGATATCTCCACTCACATCTCTTCACACACACCAAGAACCTCAAAATATTGAATTACGATGAAATACAATGAAGTATTATCATCACCAGTGAAGATACAAGATATCACTCTATCCTACAGTATCGATATTTACTTTTTCTGACACGAAAAAAAATTATCAGTCTTTATAGCTATATATCATACTTTTTTCAGAATTTTGGAGATATATATCTTAGCACATGTTATATAAAATATTTAAAACCGTATTTTCATAACTATTAAAGGTGCGGAATGAAATCAAACATACGCTCAACTCTGGAAACTCACATTACTATGCATTACAGGGACACTTGGCATATAAACTTCTCTATAAAAACTGTTAAACTAAAAAAAATATATAAAACATGGTCTTTTACTTTAAGTAAAGTGTAAAGCAATCTCACTACAGGCCTCAAGAGGCCTTTGGATTAGTAGAAGGTTAGGCTCCCATTTTTTCAGACAATCGGCACGAGATGTCAGCTGGGTTGTCAACCGCCTTTAACCTCAGAACACATGCCTGGTACTCATTTCCGTTAGAGGCTGAATTGACCCCAGGTCCATAGAGCTGCCAGAAGGTTTAGGTCAGTTAAAAAATCATGACTCCATCAGGACTCAAACCCCTGAACTTCTGGCTTTCAGCATATGGCCTTAACCACCTATGCTACAGTATGCCCCTGGTCTTTTACTTTAGGAGAGGAGAAATGATTAAGGATATTTGATAATAAAGTGGTTAAGAAAATTTTTCAATCAAATAGAGATGAACATAAAGGTGAATGGAGGTGAACAGTGAAATACCGGTACATCATCTTTTATGGGAACCATGTGTAACAAGACTGCAATAGGCAGGACATATGGTATGGACTGGAAATTGAAGAGAGGGATTGAAACTTAGTTCAGTCCTCTTATACCTTAAAGGCATGAGATTTTACAGACAGCCTTCCATTCCTTTCTACATAACATCATCTTGAGGAAACTTCTCAAAGGAAAACAAAGAAGAAAAGGGGACAGTAGGTAGACCTGAAATAGATAAGAAAATAACATTAACTATGATTTGAGGAAGATGAATTATATATAAATTGTTAGCCCAAGATAGGGAAATATAGAGAGTTTATGTCTGTGCATCTGTGAATCTCCAGTTCTGATAGTATCAGGTAATTAGTGAATTATATACATTTAAAAGAGAGCTTACCAATGATTTTTTAACAGTTTTACTGATGTTTGTACCAAGTTTCAAGTCTGCAGCAGTCATTAGTGTTTCTTCAGTTGTCAGATAAGACATCATGGCACACTCCTGAGCAATATAGCAGGAAGACTTTTGAAACTCAGATACATTTCTTTCATGCCCATTTATCAATATTGTGCCAGTAACTCCATGTGTTCTGAAAATTTGTTAGAAATGTTGCATCACATGTAACAGTGAATTAGCTTACATAGTAATATTAATCTCTTTTCATCTGAAGAATAGAGTAGATGCAAATAAAACCCAGGACTTGTAATGAGTTCAAGAGTAACTGAAATGCTCCATCGTCATATAGTTTTTTTTTGCGTCTACTCTATGAAAGGAATAAACATACAATAAATTCTTAGGTAAGTGAGTGCCTTATTGGAGTGATATACAACTAAGAATTTTATCTCTGATACCATCAAAGTGGCTGTGAATACCCAAGAACTCTGAAAATGAGGTTAACAGAAGCTTCAATGAAGCTATGTTCAGTGGTGGAGCATGGAATTTTGACAAATGTAAGCCTTTGTTTTATGAACAGTAATATGGGTATAATATTGTGATTATTATATTATTTCTAATAAGTAAATGAACTTCGAAAAAGAATGACATACGATGTTTAGGAGTATCAAATATAATAAAACTACGATAGATATAGAGCTTAGGAAATGAAAAGGGATAATTGGACATATAAATAGTTGATTAAACTTAGAAATGCAAGATTTTAAAATGTATTCATCTGTAAATTAATGAGTCATTTTTTAACATCTTACCTCATATTTTATGTTTCTTCAAACACAGGTACTAGTTTTCGATAGAAGGATCTCTCTCATTTTCAACCGACATTATGACTACCGGATTTTCGTTGCAATCGTTGGAATCTCCATCAATAACGTTGCCATCTGGTGTTGATTTGATGAACTTTGAGATGAGGTCACATTCATCAGGAATCTCGAAATTCAAAATAAAATCAACATCAGATGACAACGTTATTGACGGAGATGCCAACGATTCCAACGAAAATCCGGTAGTAATAATGTCGGTTGAAAATGAGAGAAATCCTTTTCTCGAAAAATAGTTCCAGAGTTTGAAGAAACATAAAATATGAGGTAAGATATTAAAAAATGACTCATTAATTTACGAATTAAGAACCTCATAATGTTATTTCCCATATTTAACTATAAATGTATTCATCTCCATATACAGCTGGTTTCTACAGTTTATAAGTGAGTTCTATATGTCACATCAGTAGCCTCATCTTCTACTAGAGGTACAAAGGGTATGTATGAGATCTCTTGTTTTATTTTAATGAATAAAGCAGCAGATATAGAACATATATTAAGTAATTTTGAATATCATGTGATGAACCAACGTACACAGTAGAAGTTTCCAAATGATTCTTAATTTCTCATTGTAGCTGGCTCTTTAATGAAACAATTCAACTGTTTGCTTTGGCGTTTTTGTTCTGTTTATCTATATCAAACATAAAAAAAAGACTATTTAATTACATGGAGACAAAAATCAACTGCATTTAAAGAAGAAATTATCAGAGCAAAGAAAGAAGCATACTTTTCATTCCTATCACAGATTAATTACAGAACAGACAGTAAAAAAGTTCATCAATTTGTATCATCTTTAAATAACAAACAAAGAAGCATTACAAAACAACCTTTGAAATACAAAAACAAAGAATATGTTGAAGACCATGAAATTGCAGAATGTTTCACCAA
Organism: Diploptera punctata; assembly: GCA_030220185.1. Classification (NCBI taxonomy): domain Eukaryota; kingdom Metazoa; phylum Arthropoda; class Insecta; order Blattodea; family Blaberidae; genus Diploptera; species Diploptera punctata. The sequence goes on along the minus strand of JASPKZ010000838.1, from coordinate 359,963 downwards.
GCACTACATCTTGGCTGAACCACTATCTAAGGAAAATAAGAAGACCCAAAAGAATATAAAAAATCAATTAAAAAACATTATTACCAAATCTACAACCAACAGAAGATAAAGAAGTCATTTTCACTAAAATGCAAAGTCCAGGGACTGATAAAATAATATCTGAATTTATCAAACATTAAGGAAGAAAAGCACTGAATGCCATCTTAAATATCTTCAATTTGATTTGGAAAACTGGTGTACCAGATAGTTGGAGGAAAGCAATCATTATACCTATATTAAAACCAAACAATGATCCAGCAAGAATTGATAGCTACCGACCAATTGCCCTTACAAGTATCTTAGCCAAAACCATGGAAAAAATGATACATGCAAGATTAAATTGGTTTATAGAAACACAGCAACTAATAACTCCTGTACAGGCAGGATTCAGAAAATTCCATTCTACCACACAACAAGTTGCAATGCTTAGCCAGGAAATCAAAGATGCATTAGACAAATCAAAAACAACATTAGCAGTATTCATCAATTTCAAAAGTGCATATGATTCAATTTGGCGTAAAAAATTACTCCAAAAAATGATGAACCTTGGCATAAAAGGGTCTATGCTTAGATGGTTCCAAAGCTTTCTTAACCAAAGATTTATAAGTACCAAATATAACGAGAATTACTCAAAATTCAAACAAATTCAAAATGGTCTCCCACAAGGATCAGCCCTAAGTACAATCCTTTTCAACATTATGATCAATGATTTACCCCAAAAACTTCTACAGAATAAAAACATTAATTGTGCTCTCTTTGCAGACGACCTAGTAATATGGACCTCAGCAAAAAATAAAGATGAATCAAAATTATCAAGAGAAATGAATAAAGCATTAGAAGACCTGTCAATATGGTGTGAAGAAAATTTAATGACCATAAACCCAGCAAAATCATATTTCCAGGTGTTTACCTTAAAACATAAAGTTGCACAGATTAAAGTTTCATTGAAAAACACACCCATACAAGAAACAAATGAAGCTAAATATTTAGGAATCTACCTGGACAAGAAATTAACTTGGAAAACCCACACTGAAAAAGTTTCTGAATCAGCACAAAAACGATTGAAACTTTTGAAGAGACTTACTGCCACAAAATGGGGTTGCTCAAGATCAACTTTAAACCAGACATACAAGTCTTATATAAAGCCAGTTTTACATTATGGATCTGAAGTGCTAGTTACATCTCCCAATCATGTGAACAAATTGGAAAAAGTCCAAAATCAAGCTTTGAGAATAATTACTGGTGGTGTTAAAACAACACCAATATTAGCAATGCAAATCTTAACTAACAATAGACCAATACAGTATGATATTGAAGAAAAAGGAATATTGTTATATGAAAAACTAAGAAGACTTCCATATCAGAACTACTGGAACAGCTACATAAATCAAAATAGACATCTAAAAACTCAAGTAGGATTCATCCAAAAAATATTACAGACTAAAGAGAAATATGAAATACCACAGATGGCACAAAAACTTATAACTCCAATATCCCCTCTCGAATTTGGCAGCATCAACTATTCATTAAACCTGACAGAAGAGATCAACAAAAAAACTACAAACCCAATAGTAATGAAACAATTAGCATTAGAAACAATCAACATTAGATATCCAGAACAAATGTGGCTTCATGTCTATACAGATGGGTCGCTAATGAATAGAGAAGCAGCAGCAGGAGCAGGAATAACATGTAAACTCTTCTCATTTTACATCTCTCTTGGGAAATATACAACACATTATGACGGTGAACTACAAGCAATACTTACAGCCCTACAACAATTGTTTCTTCATATCAATTCCTTCCAAAATGCTGTAATACTTTCTGACTCTAGCTCAGCCATAATGGCACTAACACACAACCAGACCATCCAAGACCATAGAATAATAGAAGCCAAAAATTGCATCAGGATGTTGAAAAATCTAAACAGAAATGTTGTTCTACAATGGATTCCAGCACATTGTGGTGTGGAAGGTAATGAGAAGGCTGATATGCTTGCAAAAAAAAGGTACACTCATCCAACAGAGTAAGATCAATTACCTATCTTACAAATCAGTACAACTCTACACCAAAATGAAAATAAAATCCCATATAGCCGAACAAAACAAAATCCAATGTGAAACCAAGATATGGAAGACATTACTAGAACCAGATACAATACCAAACAGCCCCAGATCAATTGCAGTTGCATCATTTCGTCTTGAAACTGGTCATGATTGCTTGGCAGCACATCTACATAGAATTAAGCTACTAGACTATCCACACTGCATAGTATGCAAGGACACAAATACAATAATGAACAAGGATCACTTGATGTTCTGCGCTGATCTTCAGAAAATAGTTGGAACACCATTCCAAATTGCTGAATATTATTGGGAAGCCCGCAAGCGAATGATGACAAATCAAGAGCTTCAGAACATTTGAATACTACTACTACTCTATATCAATTTTGAAAGCCATTCTTCGGGACTCCTCAATTCCAGTGTTTCCAAACTTATGTAGCGCTATTTTACAGATAGTTCAATGACTTTTTCAGCACAAGAAAACTATACTTCAGAAACTCCCTTTGTTGTCCAAACATTTTTTTCCGTTGAAAATAAAAAGCAGGGCCAACAGTAAATGGAACATGACTTCCTGCAGCCACATATGACACTTTCATACCAACTTTCACGCCCTTCTTTAGAACAACACATTTTGTTTTACTTTTGTTTTTGTTTGACTTCCCATGCTATTTAAAATCAGGAACTGGTTTACCTTAGTCTATAACATTTTTCTTCTCAATAAAACTTTGGTAGGAAGAGGGGTGACTTAATAAGTGTTCAATGATACACATACACTCCTATCTCTTGATAATCTTTATTTAGTGGTTTAATTATTGTACCTGATAAGCTCAGAAGCACTATACAGTCAACTCTACACAGGACTTACTCAGAGCACACTGAAATATCGCTGTTTATGGAGTGCTAACAGGACATGCTTTGGGCAGCCTGCTGCTCGGCTTGAAATGCAGTACAATTTACTACAGATCAGCTTGAATGTGCCTGCACAAATCACTCCTAATGGTCACCTTCCACGTAATCCTCGGAAAGCCAGCTAACAGTGTGGGGATTTAAAAATATTGAAGCACATTGTATTGTATTGGATTGCTACAATATATACACGTACAATATGTAGAGGAACTTCGGGTAATTTGGACCCCTGTTAGAATTTGTTGTTTTTCTTCTTTTAATTAAGGGATTTGAATTTTGTTTAATTACAGTGATTATCATTAGTGTTGTAACGATGAAATATCTTCATAATTTATAAACTTTTTTACATTACAAGAAAGGTCCACTTTAATCTCCGTATTCGGATAAAGTGGACCCAAGAGTCCATATTAGATTTTAGTCTATTTTTAAGTTTATTTACTTTATTAATTTATACAGACAGGCACACATTAACCTGAAAATATTTATAACTGGTCATAATTAAAAAGCGTTGGTATTTATTTAATGTTTTAAAAAATTATTGTTGATTATAACATTCACACGTCATTCAACTGCAGAAAGTGACGGTCTTTGGGTTAATAAAATTACAAGTAGCCCCAGAGGGTCCATATTAACCGAATTTCTTAGTTATGTTTAATTATTTTATACAGTCACCATGTCACATAATATCAAACCAAACCCGTCAGTATATTAAAACAGCATCTACATAATATAATATATTTAGGAGTTTTTTCAACATTTGTAATATTCAATAGCAGAAATTAAGATTCTTAGCTTGAAAAACTTTAAAAGTGGTCATTTTCATAAATATCACAAATAAACTCTTCTTCGCACAAATAATGAAAGAAACTTGCCTTGAAACCGTCTACATTGATGAGAGGAAGAAGTTAAAGTATTTTATGTTCTAGGGCAGCACCAATTAAAGAATATATTAACAGGGTCCACTCAAACAGAAGGGTCCACATTACCCGAACTTCCCTATACTATTAAGTTACAATTGTTTACAGGATTAGGACTACTATCAATGCATTGTTGTATCTCGTTCTGATACCATGTTTTGTTTTAATTAAATATCAAAGAGTTTAATTTTAACTTTTGAAAGTGTTAGCCGGGCTAATAGAGCTAACATGGACCCTCTGCCATTAGTTACAATTTACAATTTAGAAAGCAGATTTACATTAACTTAAATTAGGGAGTGACTCCAGAATAGGGTGGCAGTATATATGCCACTTTTCCATTGCACTAAATTATATTTTCGCCAGTCACCGTGGTGGTTATGTACCTTGCCTCTGGTAAAAAATGTTGCAGGTTCAAACCTGGCCAGGGTTGATGGACTTTTTAGGATGGAAAAATCCAAGGAACAAGTCGTTTGGGGAGAGACTGTAATCCGTGAGTCCCAAGTTTGAAGATTTCCAGGCTCATAAAATAACCTTAATCCTGAAAAAAAGTTGCTTCTAACCAAAATTCATCATCCAAGTAATAATAAATTCAATATACCATTTAAAGAAGCCAATTAACAAATTGGTCTGGGTAATCTACTAATAAATAATTAATAAAAATATTAATGTCCCAGAAAGTAAACAATCTGGAATTTATCAAACTAGTTGCATTGACTACAAGAAAGTGTATATAGGAAAAACTAAAAGAAATTTAGAAACTCATATAAAAGAACAATTTAGAAATATTAAAAATGGTGAAATAGAAATATTGGCAAATGCAGCTCATAATTTGCTACAGAATGACAAAATTAGAAGAGAAAGTACACTTTTAAAACATTTAAAGAAGCCTTTGGAATTAACAATTTTTGAAAAGCCATGAATTTCGAAATTCCCAATGATAATAATTTTATCTCCAAATTCATAAAATTGTCACCAGATGGTATTTTGAAGGGCCCCCTAAGGATTTCATGACTTTGTCGTTGGTGGGGGTCCTTGTGTATCACAATGATCCTTTGGGCTATGCCAGCGGTACGCTACCGGTAGGTTCTCCCAAGCTGAACAGGTCAAAGGTGGGTGGTCAGACGAAAAAGCATTCCAGAAGAGGACTCCAATGGCTTTGATGGTGGATGAGGAACAAGAATCCCAGCAGCGGAGAAGGCGGAAGAGAGGACCTACCTGCTGCCTTGTAGGATGAAGTTGGATTTTCAAAGGCTAGGGGAAGAAAACCCTGATTAGAAATTACCCGGTCCTTCAGGTAGGAAGTTTGGTGGATGGCTGGTGTCCCCCTTGTAAAAAAAAAATTACTAAGGAATCTAATACGAGGCCTTGGAATGGAAACGAACTGGACAATGCAAAATGGATCACGAATTTGGCACCTGGAGCATAATTATGCACACTATATCAAATTGTTGAGATGAGAAATATAAACTGGATTTTTTTTTGCAGTTCAAGAAATGAGATGGTAGGGACAAGGGATATTTAACTTGAAGGGACACATTATATATCATAGCGAAAAAAATGAAGAGAAGCATGAATTTGACACAGCATTCATTATTAGTAAGCATTTAAATGAGGTAGTAACAGATTTCAGACCAGTGAATGAAAGAATACCAGTATGTGCAATACGATTAAAATTGAAATTTCACAATATGTGGATTATAAATGTACTTGGACAAACTGAAGAAAAAGCGGAAGAAATTAAAGAAGAATTCTATCAGACTTTGGAAAATGTTTATAATTTAATATCTCAGAATGATATTAAATTAATATTGGGAGATCTCAACGTGCACATTGGTAAGGAGCAAACACATACAGGAATAGTAGGTAAGCACACCCTACACAACTTTTCAAACGACGATGGAGAAAGAGTGTTAGATTTTGCAAGAAGCAAGGATATGGTGATGAGCTCAACTTGTTTTATACATCCGGATATACACAAAGAAACGTGGGTATCTCCTGACGGACATGCTACTAATCAAATAGATCATGCCCTGATAAATAGGCGATTTTCCTCTAGTATATAAGATGTAAGATCTTATCGTGGGCATGTTCTAATTCTCACCACTACCTTATTAAAGTTAAGTTAAGAGCTAAAAATAAATTTGAAAAAACAAGGCAAACATAGAAGACAACAAAAAGTAACGTTCAAAAATGTAAAAGAAAATGAAAGGTTAAAGAAATGTAATGAAGAACCATATATAAACATGGTAAATATATTACCTGAAACAATAGGAAACAATAGAAGTGGAATAACATTGGAAACTCCTAAAAACGGGATAATGAGTGCTGCCACGGAAGCCTTAGAACACAAACAACAATCCGAGAGAAATTACTGGTTTAATGATGAATGCAGAAGAGCTATACAAGAAAGAAATTATGCATATAGAGACTTTTTGGATAGGCCAACTCGCCAAAGAGAGGACCTTTTTAAGGAGAAACGGAGGGAAGCCAATAAAATTATCCGAAAGGGGTAAAAAAAAAAGATTTTAAATAATACATTTTTACAGATGAATGACAGTTTTAATGATAATCATATATCTGAAGTCTATAAATTTGTTAGGAATTTTAAAGGAGGTTTTAAAGCAATCATCTTTGGTTTTAGGGATCAAACTGGAGTAATCCTGAATAAAACAAAAGATGTAAAATATAGATGGATTGAGTATTTTAATAATCTTCTAAACACAGAAGAACAGAACAATGGCACAGGCGAAACGATTAACCTGAAAAGTGTGGGAGACGAGTTAATTAGAGAAGAAATATTAGTACCAGATGAGATAGATATGGAGATTATTATTATGAACCAGAAGAACAATAAAGCACCAGGCATAGGTGATAAACCAGTAGATTAGATTAAAGCAGGAAATATGATCTCAAAAAACAATTATTTGACCTGATATCCAACATACGGGATGTGAGCAAATCCCTGAGGACTGGAAACATAATATCCTTTGCCCTGTTTACAAAATCAAAGGAGATAAATTAAGCTGCCAAAATTATAGAGGAATATCACTCCTATGTACAAGCTATAAAACATTTAAGACAATATTAAAGGGGGAACTTGAACCTGAGACGAAATCTTTCATTCAGCTTCCCCTTAAATGAGTAATTAAACAATTAATGAATCATGACGGGAATTATTATCTCGCACAGGTTAAAACACTGTAGGATGAAGTAATCATCGGACATATATGAAATGTATATTCAATCGAATCGGGAGAACACAAGGAATTGATTTTAATATAATTAAGTACAAATACATTAAAAAAGTCATAGGATTAGGAATAAACTACCAGTCATTTATTGCAGAAAACACTAAACAAGTACATCGCACTACTATTGTCAAATAACAAGCACTTGAAACGTGGACAAAGTAGTCAAAACTTGGGGAACTCTATTGTGCTAGCAGATTATAAGCTATTTATTTGTAGACCAGTAATCTAACCATCTTAAACTCAGTTTCGCCGACAGCAGGGAACAAAGGGTGATATATGGTTTGGAAACTACTGCTTGGACGTGAACAACCCATTACAGGCAAATCAACAAAGACGACACGTAAGAGAGCATGAGCCATAAGAAAACTTAGAAAACAAGCAGGAAACGGTCACTGACCTGAACTAAATTATATAACGAGTTAGACGGATTTCCCAGATTAGAAATATACGAGGACTTATGAAGCAGCTGTACTTTTTTTTAGAAGGGCGTATCTAACTGAAACTTGGTGGAGACATGTCCTATGAAAAGACGGCAATCCTCTTCCTCACACGCTGGGAATGGTGATCAGTAGAGCTAGGAATTTTAGGTGCAAAATTTTAGTGAAAAAGGTGCAAAAAAGGCGCTTTAATTTAGCAGAAAAATGTGCAAAAAAGGTGCAATTTTTAAAAATAAAAGTTGCAAATTTCCCATGTAAATAATCATTAAAAATTACCAAAACCAATTACAACAAGTAACTAACGACACAAAATTCACGCATGTTGTCTTATATTAAAGAGTCTGTGTAAGTACTTACACTACTTATATGCTGCGTTACATGAATGCATTGATGTTTTTCATCAATTGTTATTGAAATATCACAAATAATGCACCTGATAACAGATCCGTCACTCTGAATTCCATCTGCACTAAACTTTTTAACAAGATCACGTAGTTTATAGGAGTTCACTTTCAGTTTCGGCATACTGTATATTGGTAACTCAGGAAAATAGCAGACCGCACTAGTCAAATATTATTTTGAACTGAAACATTTATTCACGCACTCAACAACCTTCCTTACTTGAACAATAGCTTTCGCATAACTGTGGTGCAATGAGGCGCAAACTAATTTAAAAGAAATAGCCTAACGGGATTGCACTGAAGTGGAAGTAATGTGATGTGGACTGATACCACATATCGTTACCAACCCTTGAAATCGTATTTGAATAAATGTAATATATATATATATCATTTTGGTAATAAAATGTTCCAAAGGAGACAAAAAAGGTTTGAAAAGGAGCAAAATGTGCGTCCATTAAAAAAAGGTGCTAGCATTGAAAAAAGGTGCAAAAAGGTGCAACTAAAACATAGATAGGGGCATTTATTTAATGTTTTCTTTGCAATACTAGCTAATTTGAACATTATAGTAACAGAAAAAAAGGTGCAGCACCTAAAATTCCTAGCTCTAGTGATCAGCCAATCTAAATGATTGTTATATAATAAAGATCTCAAGAGACTATAAACACAGAGTAGAGGAACCCGAGGTTCCTAATTGATTAAGAATAAAACTCAAGTTAGTCTTGAAATGTAACCACAAGTTGAAGTTGAAACTCAACCATCGCATAGTTGAACGGTCACCATCATGGATCAATAGTCAAAGTACTAAACGTCTAATTTACGGACTTAACTAATTTGCACCATCGCGATTTTATACTTAGAAAATTCACAATGATAGGCCTACATAACGCGATAATACATTCAGAAATATATCTTCGATACTTGAGATACTTACCGTTTGTCTCCAACTATTGCAACTATTCAAAGTGTATCATTGTGACTTGTTTAAAGAATAACACAGCATTGTGTCGGCCAGCTCATTTGCTATCCCTGAAGAAAAAGAACCTCAGCTCTACCAATATCCAACCTGAGCAACCAAGTTCTCACACATGGAGAAATCCTTTGATACTCCTGGCGCCCGAACATTCTTTTATCAACCTTTTACCAAAAGGAGAAGTAACCCATCTATTATCCTGCTCTAAACCATACATTGATGATGTAATTGGCAAGTGCTAAACTGGATTTAGGAAAGCAAATCTACAACAGACTAACTGTTTACAGTTAAATTAATTTTAGAGAAGTTCTGGGAATATAAAATCAATGTACATAAACTTTTCATCGATTTCAAATAGGCATATGATAATGTTAATAGTGGAAAATTATTTGAAATCATGCTCTCCTTTGGAATTCCTAGAGTTGATAAGAATAACGAAGGTAACAATGGAAGATTCAGTCACTCAAATAAAAATAAATACAGAGATTACAAACCTCTTTACAATGAATAAGGGAGAACAAGGGGATGGGCTGGCCCCACTACTATTTAACATAGTTTTAGAGTATGTAATCAGGAAATTAAACGTAATTATTGAAGGAATTTTTATATATAAATATATTCAGTTAGCAGCATATGCCGACGATGTCAACATTATGGCTAGAAACATACAATAGGCCCTATCTAAAACAGACATTTAGGGCCGCATGCAAATACATTAGTCTCTGGTGAGCTGAGTTTTCCGTGAGCACGTGCAAAGTTCGAATTAGCGAGTCGCTGACTGGTCATGCATGAAAGTAGTTTTTTTTCGTAATATTGGCAAGAAATTACCCAGAATTGTCAGCGATAAAACCACTTCCGTTATTTTCGTGTGCTAGAGGAACGCATTTACGCTCGCGCCCCGCAAATAAAACCGTATACGACGACGTCTGCGTCGCGCGATATTTCGCCGATTCTCCTGTTCTTCCAGTTGAATTCTTTGGTAGACTCTATCAAATTCCTCTTCTCTGCGTATATCAAAAACATGATCAAAGTCTTCAAGGTCCGACATCTTGGATAAAGATGTAACTTTCTCAGCAGAGAACGACTTTTACGGTCTAATGCATTCGTAGATACGACCCTTAGTCAATTACAACAAGCAGCAAGAGAAGTCGGTCTCAAGGTTAATGAGTCAAAAACATATATGTTGACACAATCACGGACAAATTTTAATAGAGACCAACAATTATTAATAGGCACAAACACTTTTGAAGTAGTAAAGAGTTTTTCATATTTAGGCAAAATTATTACTAATGATAATGATGAATTACAAGAAATACAAAATAGAATATATAGAGCAAATAAGGCATATTATGGACTACTTGCAATCCTAAAATCCAAAATTATCTTTAGGAAAGTTAAAATAAGCCTATATAAACATGCATACGTCAAATATTGGTATATGGAAGTCAAACCTAGACCATGACAAAGACACTTAAAGCGCAATAGGCATAGAAGGCCCTTGGCCTACCAGCCGGCTGCTGGAATCACATCCACATGTGTTAATCACAGAGATAGACGATCATCGAGCCAGTGTAGGGGTGACGTGTGGTCAGCATGTCGTGTCCCCCAGCCGTTAGAGCTGATCTTCTCAACCTGGAGTGACTACCCAAATGCCTCACTATGCTGGGTGGGCACCAGTCCCATACTAGCCGAAATTCCATGAGACAATTTCTTCCCCCATGGGGAGCTCTGAGAATTTAATTAACATTTTTGAAAGAAAGATTGTGAGAAGGATATTATGGACCAGTAAAAGTGAATGGAAGATGGAGAATGATATATGAGAAGGACACCTATGATCTTTTTAAAGAACCTGATTTATCAACTCTTGTGAAATTAAAAAAAAATACAATGGGCCGGACATGCTCAAAGAATGGGACAAAGAATGCATACCTAAGAAAGTGATGACGGAGAAAATGTTTGAGAAGCGGGCAGTAGGAAAACCTAATAAAAGATGGATGGACTCAGTGATGGAAGATTGCCACCAAATCCTGAAGTGTAGGACCCGGCAAGAGAGAGCATTGGATAGAGAAGATTTGAGGTCTCACATCAAGAAGTCCCAGGCTCGCTATGGGCTGTAGCGCCACTGGAAGAAGAAGAAAGCATTTTGGAAGATGGTGTCCATCCATAGTAATTCTGCCCGAGGGCAGGTCTTTCACTGCAATCATAGCATTTTCATGCTATGCTTTGCAGTTTTACTAGGGAATTGTAGGTGTGGTAGCTTCCCGTTGCTTTCCACACCGGTGAAGGATGATGATGATGATAATGATAAGGATGATGATGATGGCCATATGATTTCGGGGACCGTTTGGGCCTTAAAATTTTCCTGACATTTGTTTTACAGGCGAGGAGAAACCACGATAAAACCTCACCCAGATAAACTGTCTCGACCGGGGATCGAACCCGGGCCCGCTGCGTGACAAGGCAGCACGCTACCTCGAGACACAGCGGGGACAAGATGGTGTTAAGAGTGAAATTCGATAGTTGGAGTTCTTTGAAGATAAAGTAAAATGATTTTTGAAACTGGTATCATAAAAACATGAAACTTTATGAGATGAGATATAAAAGACATTTTTTTCAAACTCATTCATAAATTGAAAATACCTCATAGTGTTACTTCCCTCTTTAATTTTGATTAAATACCTTAGTTCAATACTAGATGTCTCATTAAGTGAGAATACTGACCACATATCATTCATGACATGTATAGGGAAATAAGGGTAAATACATTAGTTTCATCTAGAAACTCCTATCAAAGAAGAGGCTACAGCTGGACTCAAAGGACCATAGAATCAGTATATAATTATGTATATCTTCACAATACTGATTCATGATTAAATTTTCTTAAATTTATGTAAACTAACTTGTCCAATTTCTCAGCTAATGAAAAAACTGAGTACATAAATTGCAACCTGATATCAGAATTCTATAAATGAACTATGTAATCATGGTTACTTCAAAATAAAATAAAAAGCAGATATCGAACATTTGCTGCTTTATTCTCAAGTTTAGTGAAAATTAGTAAAGGTATGCATGCATTTGTGCAGTAAAATATTGGGATATTGCTTTAAAAATTGAGTGGTTTAATTCCATTTATATTTCTTAGTTTATATAGTTTACTTAAAACATTACATTTTCATTGTATAAATATTGAATTATTTCAATTATAAACTTATTTAAGGATTTAACAATCACCTAATTGACTTTCAATTAATTCATGATTTTCTTATAAATTTACAAATGTAATATTATTGATTATTATAATTATACTTCCTTACTTAATTGCCATTAATCCTGTATCACCAATCACTTCATCATGCGTGCGTGTATGTGTGTATTCTAATGCCACCGACTGCACTTTATGTACTTTGTGTTCTGCGCTGGTCGGAAAGACGGCATTCTATTTTCAATTTTTACACTATTTTGACAGACCACTTTAGGTAGATGGTGTATTCTTGTATTGTGTGCAGAGAGAAGTGTAGGATGAATGTATGTTTATGTTTGTGTAGTGTAAAATGTGTTGGACGAGATATGAAGAGAAGGGAGAAGGCGAAGGCAAGTAGCCTATTCCTATGTGACCGCCAGTCTTAACGTCCTCATCCGACGAACGAATCACTAACAACAGTACCATATACCTTCTCAACATATGTACTGCGAAGTTTGCAATTTAATGCAGGAATCTGATGCACAATCTAGCGATTGAAAATTGTACACCATCACCTCTCCTGGTCTCAAGATTGAACATTTTTGGAATTAAATTAATTTAACAACTAAAATTTTCAATCCTGCCGGGTACCAAACCCAGGCCCGCTAGTCAGGAAGCAGGCATGCTACCACCTGAGCCAGCACTGCAGATTAATCACTTCATTATTTGATCAACTATTTTTGTTACAATACACAACTAAACATTTCTCTAAATTTTCTGGCACAAAAACTTTTCTTCTGCCTGTCTCCATGTAACATGAAGTCATAGGAATTGCAAATATGTTATGTTGCTCACAGAATAATACCAATTTCAAATCCATTAATACCATATGTTGCGTCGTAGCCGGGAAACTAAGATGTAACAACGACCTAATTTTGATTCAAGTATCGAAGGTCCTCTGGTGTCGCTGGGATTTATGTCCAAAAGGGAATTTAGAATTTACACACGTGGTAAAAATGGTGAACAAGATTTATTGTATTAAATTAATAACATAAATATATTAACACTAGGATAAAAGTGTAAGTTCATCACTAGGAACCTCCACGTGTTCCTAAAAAGGGGGCCTCGAGGCACTCCAAAGCTTCGGACTAAAACACTCATCGCCGTCGACGGTTCAGAACAAACTGAGAGAGGTATTAACAACCTCTTAACCAAAAACAGGACCGTCTCCCTAGATGGCCTGGCTAACACTGAGAGAGGTATTCCAGACCTCTAGTTAAAACACAACCGTCGCCCTCAACGGCCTGGCTAACACTGAGAGAGGTATTCCAGACCTCTAGTTAAAACACAACCGTCGCCCTCGACGGCCTGGCTAACACTGAGAGAGGTATTGCAGACCTCTAGTTAAAACACAACCGTCGCCCTCGACGGCCTGGCTAACACTGAGAGAGGTATTGCAGACCTCTAGTTAAAACACAACCGTCGCCCTCGACGGCCTGGCTAACACTGAGAGAGGTACTGCAGACCTCTAGTTAAAACACAACCGTCGCCCTCGACGACCTGGCTAACACTGAGAGAGGTATTGCAGACCTCTAGTTAAAACACAACCGTCGCCCTCGACGGCCTGGCTAACACTGAGAGAGGTATTGCAGACCTCTAGTTAAAACACAACCGTCACCCTCGACGGTCTGGCTAACACTGAGAGAGGTATTGCAGACCTCTAGTTAAAACACAACCGTCGCCCTCGACGGCCTGGCTAACACTGAGAGAGGTATTGCAGACCTCTAGTTAAAACACAACCGTCGCCCTCGACGGCCTGGCTAACACTGAGAGAGGTATTGCAGACCTCTAGTTAAAACACAACCGTCGCCCTCGACGGCCTGGCTAACACTGAGAGAGGTATTGCAGACCTCTAGTTAAAACACAACCGTCGCCCTCGACGGCCTGGCTAACACTGAGAGAGGTATTGCAGACCTCTAGTTAAAACACAACCGTCGCCCTCGACGGCCTAGAAGACACTGAGGACGAGCCAAGTGGAGGCACAAAGCATTCGAATAGAGGGAAAACTGAGTACAGTGACATCTAAACATTTTCGGTCGTTTATAATGAACTACAATGAGCAAACTATAATGGTAGCGCTCTTTCGTAGTAACAGAATATGTTACTAAATAAAACAAATGCAAGGCACACGTCGTGTTCACTCGGGATTATGGGAAATTAGCCATTTTGTAAATATAAATTTTTAACTGCTATCCTTTCGTTCTATGTAGACGGTACTGTAAAAAATTATACATTATCGAAAGTTAAAAATCATTACTTAGATTTTATTTTACTCTAATTTGTAAGTAAATTCAAACTTGTTTACGTTTTTAATGTGAATCTATTTTCAGAGATAAACCTACTAGAAGTGATAACATTCTAAGATTTGTTAGGTTAAGAAGAGTGATGTTAGGGTACAGCCATTTCTAAAAAAAAACATTTTAAAAATGTGAGTGACTTTATAATGGATTTCAAATCTACGACGTGACTAAGGTTCTTTAATAAATATTGCATAAAATATGTATGTCAGAACAAGGGGGTAGGTCAATTGTACATATTTATTAAAAGAGCTCATAATGCACGTTTTTAAAATTTAATAAACGAAAATAAATTAACTTGTTTTATTTATTTCCATTCTCCCCTTCTGTTAAAATTAAAAAAAAAATCTTTATGTCTGAGAGGCTGGGTACAAAGAATTCCATAATTTAAGATTCATTAAAATTGTATTTATTCCTATAAAAGTTCGTGATTATTCACCAAATGGTGTTATATAATTATAAATCATAATTTTATCACCAAACGGTGCTGAATTTCATATTAGTACCAGAAAAAAATCGATAAAATTTAGATGTCGTAAGTTGTTCTACACTAGCGCTGCTTGTGGTATGTAGGCGAAACTTGTCCACTTTCTCCTCTGGGTCCTCTGTGAAGTGGAGGCTCGCCGGACTTGAACACAGCTCAAGAAATGTTGGCAGCAATGAGAACGCTGCAAGAAAGTAATGTATCCAACATAAACTATTAGGTGGTGTTATCAGGCGCCTCCAAGCAGAGACAAGATGAACTACATCGACATAGTCGATACAGACCACGCTAGCAGACGACTGAGTCTGCCGAACTGATAAAACAGAGTGACGTATGCCGAACACCATAATCAATTCAACTGTTTAACAAATATATTTCACCTCATTTATTTAATAAATAGAACTATAAAAGTTTTATATAATTTTCATAAATATTTATTTTATTTAACATTCATAACAGCTGTTTCAATGCGGCTCCGTGGCGCAAGCGGTTAGGCGCTCGCCTTTCACCGCTGGGTCCCGAGATCGAGCCTCAGTCACTCCATGTGGGTTCGGGGTGGGCGAAACGGAGCTTGGGCAGGTTTTTCTCAGGATTTTCTCCCGCCACAATTTCATTCCACTATTTCTCCATACTCATCTCATCCATTTCATTCATCTGCCCCCGTGATTATGCGTCAGGCGTGTTCGGTCGGCACCCTTGTCATTCACAGACTTCTATATAGGAGGCTCATCTCATCTTATCTCTCGACCCGACCCTGAGTTGGACACGAGTTGAGGATATTTTATTTATAACAGCTGTTTCAATACACTGTGTCTTCATCAGATGAATGTCGATAAATACAAATACATTTTCCATTTATGTGTGTAGTCTTCAGTGTATTGAAACAGCTGTTATGAATGTTAAATTAAATAAATCATTATGAAACTTTATTAGTTTTATTTATTAGATACATCATGGATTTTCATTACGTAAAAACCAAATCAATAGATTATATTTTATCTCTGTTAGATGAGAGATTCAATTTATATTATTACTATCAACAAACTGTGTATTTTTAATCAAAAATACGGTGGGAAGTGACAGTATGAGGTAATTTACAATTTATAAATTTAATCAGATAAAAGTTTTTTCATTCACTGTTCAGTCAGAGGGTTTTGGCTGACAATGGAAGTGAAGGCCTTTGAAACTGGACTATGAAAACATAGAGTTTTATGAGATGAAAAAAAAAATATATATCTGACTCAATTTATAAACTGTGCAATGTTGACTAACATATTCGTGGTGGCTTTCCCTCGTGGAAATTGTTTTGCTTACTGAGTTGCAATGATTTATAAGTGCAGCTACCCTTTTTAATCTATATATTAATGACATCATCCAAAATTGGAAAAGTATTGTTAATATAGGTTTAAGAATGGACCGTTTGAAAATATTAAACGTTTTAATGTATGCTGACGATATGGTTATTATTCAAGAAATGAAAATAATTTGCAGTACTCTTTACATCAATTAAATCAGTTATGCCAAGAATATAATTTCAAAATATCAAAAGAAAAAAACAAAAATAATGGCATTTTGGGGAAACGATCATATAAGATCAAAAATCGTAATAGACAAGAAACCTCTGGAACAAGTAACAATTTTAATTATTTGGGTTGTAATTTTACTAGAAACACAAAAACTGAAACAGACATACATATGAAACTGTCGAAATTTCAAATGATATGCGGAACTATACATAAAACATTAAAGAATAAAACAAGAAGAGATAATAGATTGATGTTTTATAAAACGTTGGCATTTCCTGCATTACTTTATGGGAGTGAAACTTGGATAATGACCAAAAAATTACAAAGTAGAATACAAAGCGCAGATGTGAACTTCTTTAGAAGAACACAAGGCTGCACACGATTGGATCGGATAAGGAATGAAGATATAAGAACAGAGTTAAATATATATCCATTGAATGAGAAAATCAGACAATATAGAGAGAAATAGTTTACACGTGTGGAAATAATGAATGTTACAAGATTATCTAGAGCAGCATTTAACTACAAGCCAAGAGGTTCAAGAAATGTAGGAAGGCCAGTGAAAAGATGGACAGTACAACTGTGAGGCGGAACAGGCAATTTGAGCCTAGCCCGTGAAGTGAAGAAGACGGAGAAGAAGAAGAAGAAGAAGAAGAAGAAGAAGCTATCTGACTCAAGAACGAATACTATGACAGTATTTCATAAATAAAGAAATGCCGGTTTCTTTGTAAAACATAGTATTTTTAATTTTATTAATTTTTATTCACACAGTAAACAATTGTAAAATTTCAATATTCCTGCATCCATTTGCAAGTAAAATATATGCATCTAAATGCAAATATCTTACATGTGGATATGAGATCAAGCAGCCAGCTGGTAGGCCAATGGCCTTCTAAACCTTCTCACCATGAACTTTTAACTTTTATATGCATATTTGTATAAGACCTTGAAAATGTATTTATATATGCTATAAAACATAGCATAAAACATATTTCTCTCATAATCCATTCTTTCAAGAAACATGGTGATATGTGAAAATACAATAGTATGTAATATTATGAGGTTTTACTTAAGAAATAAGTTGGTCTGTATTCTTCTTACCTCATATAGTCGTTTTTTTAAACTTATGTTTCAAAGCATGTTTCCTTCATCTTCAGTTGATACAGTCTATACCACCTGAAGATCAGACCAAACTTATTTATTATGGTAATATGTAATAATCATTTATCAATGTTTCTAATATTAATTTAACACTTCTCAACTGAAGGACTGGGGTTTCAACCCAGAACCGTTGGCTTTCTAGACCTTTCTGAGCTACCTGAGTAACTCCAATCTAAACGCAAATTTTTCTCACATACATTGTTAATTCCCGAGCGCTGAAAGCTATGAGCATTTGCTCGATCATGAAAATGACGGCTTCTTATTTAAGAAGACATTTATTGGGAATTTAAAAACTACTTTATAAAGCCAGTAGGGCTTCTTTCGATATTTTTATTATTAGTTTAACACTTCTCACTGAATGATACATTATATTCGAAGAGAAAAATTTTTCTCTGGGTTCGAACCCCGATCTGAGTGTATAATGGCGTAGTCCAGTGTTGAGCTAAAGTCTCTCCATTGTTAGAGTTAATAGACCAAATTCATGTAGTTACCATATTTGTCCATAGATGTAGTGAGTGGTATGCGGTCAACACACCGACTCAGTGAGATATCTAGCAGGCAACTAAGGTATTACTAGGATATATTTGAAAAGAAAAATACTCCTAGACCGGGGTTTGAACCCAGGACCTTTGACTCTCTATGTCAATGCTCTTCCGTCTGAGCTACCTAGGCCTCCAATCTAAACGCGTATTTTTCTCTTATAGATAGTTAATTCCCTAACCCCAAATGCTACGAGCCGTTGCTACGATTTTTGCAAATGGCGGCTTCTTTATTAAGAAGACTTTTTATTGGGAATTTAAACATTACTTATAAAGCCAGTAGTGCTTCTTTCAATGTTCATATTATTCGTTTTTAAACATCTTAATGATGGACAAATTATATTTGAAAAGAAAAATATACGCATAGACCGGGGTTTGAACTCAGGACCTTTGACTCTCTATATTACTAGGATGTTTGAGATCGGTTAATTTTGCTTATATACTTTTTTTATTCAGGCTTAAGAATCTTTTATGAGCCTGAAAATCATCATACTTAAGACCCACGGCTTAAAATCCCTCCCGGAGGACTTGCTCTTTGGTTTTTTTGAACCCGCGACCCTGCATAACTTTTGAATGCCTGGAGCAATTTCAACCAGTTTTGGTACACAAATACATTACATTCTAAAGAACATGTTGTAAGGGCAGATATACCAATAGCAGCTATAAGGGGGTGAGGGTGTGAGAAATAATAATCGAAAATGCCTATATAAAAATCTATAGTGTTTAGGGTCTCTAATTTGATTGGTGACAGTCATAAAGAGATTTAAGCCAAAATTTGAGTCATAGCGTTCATAACGGGGAGAGAACGGGTGAAAGATAACATGTCAGAAATGACTGAGATTAGTGCCGAATCCATGTATTTCACAGTTCAGAGCTGATTGGTGACAGTTCCGACAATACTTAAGTCCAAGTTTATCCCTAGCACCCGTAAGGGATGAGAGGGAAGCAGTACGTAAAAATTATGGAAAATGGCTAATATAGCTACGGTAGAATATGCTTAGGGGACACGCCGTAGCGTAGTGGTTAAGGCACTGCACTACAAGCCGGAAGGTCGAGGGTTCGAGTCCCGGTGGGGTCAGGATTTTTAAACTGGCCCAAACCTTCTGGCGGCACTATGACCCTGAGGTCGACTCAGCCTCTAACGGAAATGAGTACCAGAAGCTTTTTCTGGGGGTAAAGACGGCCGTCACACAGGGCTGACAACCCAGCTGACATCAAGTGCGCTACAAGCCGGAAGCTCGAGGGTTCGAGTCCCGGTGGGGTCAGGATTTTTAAACTGGCCCAAACCTTCTGGCGGCACTATGGCCCTGAGGTCGACTCAGCCTCTAACGGAAATGAGTACCAGAAGCTTTTTCTGGGGGTAAAGACGGCCGTCACACAGGGCTGACAACCCAGCTGACATCAAGTGCCGATTGTCCAGAAATGTGGGAGCCTTAAACTCCTACTACTCCAAGGGCCTCCTGAGG
Source organism: Diploptera punctata (assembly GCA_030220185.1). NCBI lineage: Eukaryota > Metazoa > Arthropoda > Insecta > Blattodea > Blaberidae > Diploptera > Diploptera punctata. Next base: position 340,265 of record JASPKZ010000838.1, on the reverse strand, counting down.
CCTGTTGTGGGATTATTTTACCTTTTTTTATATGTTTAATTAATAGGCCTAATCATTACTGGAAACAAAAGTGAACCTACTGCATTTCTTATGAGGTCTAGTAGGAGATTAAGGGTCGTATGTTAGAACATTACTCTCTACTCAAATTACTTCCAATCACTAGTGAGCTGATTCACAGTGAGCAATTGCTGAGAACGAATTAACGGCCGACTTATCGGTCATGCATGAGAGTCGACGTTTTCGTAATATTGGCAACGAATTACCCAGAATTCTCAGCGATAAAACCACTTCCGTTATTTTCGTCTGCTATAGAGGAATGCATTTATGCTTGCATCCCGCAAACAATACCGTATACAAACACGTCTGCGACACGCAATATTACGCCGATTCTCCTGTTCTTCCAGTTGAATTCTTTGGTAGACTCTATCAAATTCCTCTTCTCCGTGTATACCGAAAACATGATCGAAGTCTTCAAGGTCCGACATCTTGGATAAATGTTGGATAAAGCAGCAAAGTACATTGATTACCATCGGTTCCCGTCGGTTCCCTTCGGGATTTTAATTTGAGTTGCTCATGTAAGCTACCTCCGCAGGTAGCTTACAAATTTAACCAATTATTATCGCATGAACAGATTTCTGAGTAAGCAAAATCGTATTAGCATACAACTTGCTCAGCAGAGAAGGCATTTTACTGTCTAATGCGTCCAAACATGCGACCCTAAGGCTCCTACCTTTCTAGACAATCGAAACGATATCTCAGCCGGGTTGTCAGTCCTTCATGACGCCCGTATTTACCCCTAGAATATGCATCTGGTGTTTATCTCTGTCAGGGGCTGAGTCGACTCAAGGTCATGATGTCGCCAGGAAGTTTATGTAAATCTCTTAAAATTCTCGGTAAAATACCGTTGGGGATATTAAGTAGGCCTAACTAACTCACTGGCACTATCGAACCCATAAGTTTATGGTCGCACAAACATAAATTCTCCATACATCCCTATCCTGAGCTAATGTTTTCCTCTTAAATTTAGCTCCCTCAAATCATGGTTAATGTTACTCTCCCACCTCATTCTTGGCCTACCTACTGGGTGCTTTCCCTCTAGTTTTCCTACAAGGAGTTTCCATACCTCTCTTTCATTCGTGCCAAAAGTCCTGCCCATCGCATTTTACGAGACTTAACTGTTCTTATTATATCTGGTTTTGTATAAAGATCATGTTATGAAATCTTCTCCATTTGCCTGTCTGTATCCCCCTTTGTTCCTAAGAAGTTTATTCTGAAATACTCGTAATATTTTCCCCTCCCTTAAAGTAAGAGTCGATTTTTGGTATCCATAATAACTGGTAGAAAAACAGTTTTAAATAATTTTAGTTTAATGCTTTTTTAAAAAAGTTGGAACATCAAGATTCCCTGTAATGCTTAATAACAGGCATTTCCAGAATTGATCCTATGTTTAATTTCTTTGTGCATTTCATTTCTGCTTCTAATAAATTATTGTTCCTAGGTACTTGAATTCAGCCACTTCTTCAAAATTTCCCTCTTTTATCATAAACTGTCCATTACCGGTATATAATGTATTTCTATGTGTGACTATTTAGACCTATTTAGTTTTATTGGTGTTTACTTCCAATCCCAATTTCTTAGCGTTACTTAATAGAGTGTGCTTGTAGCCCTTAGTATCTCATCGCTATCGCCTAATATAATACTACATCATAAGCATAAACTACATAACAGCTTATTAATAACACCGGGTTGTAGGCTTTCTTCGTCCTCTAAAGATTTGATGGCATACTTTAAGTACAAAATTGAATAGTAGATGAGATGTGCATCTCCTTGCTTTAATCCATTGTGAATTTCGAAGTATCTGAAAACTGTTTACCTACACGCACCCTACTCTTTATGCTATGTAGACACATTCAAATAAGTCTATCTAACTTTTTTTAGGAATTCCAAACTCCAGCAGGATACTATATAACTCCTTCCTCTCAATTTAATCGTATACCGATACCTTTTTTGAAGTCTACATATATTATGTAGTTGATTTATTGTGCCATTACATTCCCATTTGTTTTCTGAAACTTTGCTTATACTAAAAAATCTGATCTGTTGTAGACCTATTTCTTTTAAATCCACATTAACCTTCCCTCGGGCGCAATATTCTGACCTTCGAGTTCGGGCGGAATGGTATGTGCCTCATTAGCACACGCTTAATAATACGCTTAATAAAATGTATTTAACATACTGTTTGCCAATCTGAACAACGGGAAGTCATATATGTCCAAAGGAAAAAATATTCAAAATTTGCTGCTAGAAAACTTTTTATTGGACATAATATTGATTAAACAAATTTTAAGAAAATTTGTGACAAGCCTCCAAACAACATTATATGAAAGTAAGAACAAGTTAGGTTCAGTTAAAATATACTTGAAAATAGTTCACGTTATCAACATTTAGCCTACGTTTTTAGCAAAATTATTCAAGAATATCCCATTATTTAGTCTATATAAGTTAAATAAATAATTTTCTTTTTGAAAATATTTTCTAAATACACATCTTCAATAATGTAACGACTTCGGGCGCAATGGGCTTCTCTGAACAAAATATTTGCAACCCGCCTTGGTAACGGTCGAGAGCAAACTGAGTGGGGTGGTTGTTTAGAGTAGGTACAAAGAAACAGCTACTCGGATGCCCAGTCGTCAACGCCGTCTGATGGCAGTGGGTGGAATGGGACAAAATGACAACCTGTGCCTCTCAGATCAGATGCGCCCGACGGAAGGTTAATGTTTACATATTAGGCCTACATCGATATGAGGAGTAAGTCTGGATACTGAACGTCTTTGTTAATTTTATACAAAGTATTTAGGTCATAGGGTGTGTTCTCGTTCAACAAATGCATAATAAAAAAAACTCGTACGATCTAGCAGACCGAATCCAAATATAAAATCAATAAAAAACATGAAAGTGGCATAATTTTGCATAAAAACCTTCCCAATTAATGACACAATAAAAATAATAGAAAACGACAAAAATTGATAGAAATTATACCAAACAATTGAACAGAACAATGGTACAGTATTAAAACGAAACTACTTTAAATTTAACAACAAATTGTATACCCAGGTGACAGAATACTAAAGGATAGCCCGACATCAGATGTCATATCAGAAATATTTATACAACATCTAGAAGAAAAAGTTATGGAAAAATTAAAGAAAAATCCAAAATAAAATTATTAATAAGACATATTGATGACCTATTAATAATGTATGAAAATGAAAAGCCAATGAAAAAAGAAATTTTAGCTGAATTAAACAAAATGCATGAAAACATACAGCTTAGAGAAGAAACAGAGATTAACAGTTCAATTGACTGTCTAGATCTAACAATCACTAAAAATCTAAATAGCAATAGTTTAGACATAAGCAAATACAGAAATCCCACAAAAAATACTATAGATACACATAACAAGTCAGAACAACCCCATTCAACAAAAATGAGGTCCTTCAACAGCTTCATAAACAAAATGTTAAAGTCCCTTTAATCAAAACTAATTATAATAAACATTGAATTATACAGTAGGCTCTATTTTTTTTGGCACTGAAAATTGGATACAACCAAGAAATAGTAACAAACTAGTAAGCAAAAAAACTTAAAAATTTAATAAAACTGGAATGAGAAAATAATGAAAATAAAAATAATAGGAAATCCCTTACTTATACAGGATATAAACTGGCTAATTCCACCAAGAAACATGATAAAATATAAAAATGCTCATAATACTAACAATAAACTAAATAATATAATTTCAAACAAAATTACAGACACTTTCTCTGGATACTGATTGGTGCTTGACTGATATAATCAGGAGATTCTCAGGCCTATTATCAAGAAAGTTGGGAGCCTTACCCTCCTAAGACCCCAAGGGCCTACTAAAGATCTGTAGTGCAATCACTTTACCTTTTTCCTTTATCCACATTATCGCATTTTTAAGTTCTCGCTCGTCCCCTCCAGAGAGAGGTAGATTGAACAGTTTGATTGCCCCTGCTATAAACCATTCTTTGCAATTAGGATGCTCATGCAAACACAAGTTAAATGAATTGAATAAGTACCTGAACCCTGAGAGCACATTAAGTAAAGTTGATTTTCCAGCTCCTGAAGCTCCTAAGATTGCAGTCAGACGTCCTGATTTAAAACTTCCATCAATTCCTTTTAATATGGAATGTTGTGTTGATTTTCTACCTGTAAATGTAACAAAATAATAATAATAATAATAATAATAATAATAATAATAAATGCATTTATTATCTACATCTAGAAGGCTAACATTTCTTAAATTTATTTCATTTAGGGCAATTATGTACTAATCAAATTCAACCTTTAAAAAGTATGAATATTCATTAGCATCAGTATCAATAATAATAATAATAATAATAATATTAATATAATAATTATTATTATAATTATAATACCAATGACATGTGGAGCAGAACGATAGTCGATTAATTGGGTGCAGGCTGAAGATGTTATGAAACATTCTGAAACCTGCTAAGTAAATATAAAATAAATAAATAATAATGAAAGGATAGGTCGTCTTCAATAAGGATCATCACACCATACTGAATCAAATTAATTATATAGTTAATTTTTAAGTAATGTATATGATGGAAACTCAAAATTATACCTTGAAATTTATGTTATGTAGAACTATCTCCACTTTTACACACAGCAATATAATTTATATTAGGTATAAAATAATGTTTCCATTTCCCCAAAGTACTGGAACAGATTGTACTGGGGAGAGTGTGAGAAATGCCCAATTGATCCCAAAACTCGATGAAGGGAAAATTCTAATCATGCCTCCTCGTTGGTGGGGCACCAAATGGTGGCGAACACGACTCTGGAGACAGAATGGCTGCTAGTATTAAGTGGCTTCCTGTCTGTTCTTAGGAATGACAGAAGGTTTTCCTGTCACTTGTGGACTCAAAAAAAAAAATCCCTAAAGGAAGGAAAGAGTAGAAAGAGTTCCATAGCTAAGATGGAAGCAATCTCTCTATGGGAAGGAGACTCCAGAATTAAACCACCGGTCCTCCAAGTTGGGGGTTGTGTAGTGGACCAGCTCTCCACCAGCTTAAAAATAATCAGTATTAAAACACCCAGTAATAAGCTTCGGACTTTAAAGATGACCACTGGGGAGAGATGGCGACAGCTGTGATGAAGAAGGAAATAAAATGCTTCCTGATATAGATTATGTAATTAATAAATGTATTTGAACTTTATTGTCTTTTACAACATTCAAAAGTCATTGTAGAAAGATAATTACATCTAATTTGATATACTTTTCAGAAAAATGAATAATTAGAAGAATATATAATTTTTCTTTTGTCCTACATGTTTGACATGTTAGAGAAACTATTTTTAGTAAAGCATTACATGGTGTAGAACAATTTTATAAATTTGTCACAATTTTTTGAAGTTCATATAAATGGCCCTATTATAGTGCAGGTAGTGGTGATTAGACAGAAGCCGAGTTTCTTTAATTTAACTTCACGAATGTTTACACAACATTTCCAATTGCACTTTATTTATGTTTTAATACTCGCTGTTTGGAATATATAACATTAGATAATATAAAATGAAGAAATTATAAATAAGTTAAAGATATTTGCAATAAACGAAAAATAGATGATTATGGGCATAAATGGAAGGAAAATTTCGAAAGAATGGATGGTAGAAGAATACAGAAAATAATTGTCATATAAACCAAGATGATGAGAGACCACGAAAGGAAGATTATTATTCAATGCACACATATATACTTTTCTGCTATAAGAGTCTCTTTTTTACAGTTTTTACTTTAATTCAATTCTTCACTCTAGCTGACGTTTTCACTCACAAAACTTCATTGCTTGGAAATCAGAAACTTCTCTTCGCATTTTGATCAACGACTGACAGTTGTGATTCATTCTCACGTCTTTATATATGTATATATATATATATATATATATATATATATATATATATGCGAGGATCAGAATTATCTGAACTTCGGTCAGGACTCTCTCGAATAGAAATTCGAAAGGCCGATTCTTCTAGAATCGAAGATAGACGCATATGGAAATATTTCAGCGCGCCGCACTGACTCGTGAATCGCCAGCTCACGAATCTCCTTCTACCATACAAGGCGAGACCCGAATCTCGTCGCTACTTTTGAAATTCAATAGCTAGCCCACAAGGCAGTGGCAATATATGAGCCTTTTAAAGCCAAAGTGGTGTAACTCCACTTTTTAAAAAATATGCGTTAGTGCTAGAAATTAATTTTGGATGTGTAAAACTACCTGCAGGAATAGTGGTGTAACTCTTAGATCCCCAAACTACTCCACAAATGGAATCAGAAGTTCATGCAGTCGGCAGTGCTATATATCTGTTGATAGCCAAAGTGGTGTAACTCCAGTTACTGTTTTTGTTCTAGTGCCATGAATACGACATGCTACTAATTGTACGTATATTTCACAAACACAAAATGTAGTGCACCAACAGCAAAACACATTGTATTATAAAGCGATACATGCAGGACGAAACCGGAACTGAAAAATGGCATTACATTTATTGAGCCTAGTTTTGAATGAAGACAACAACTTTGAAACCATTGATCAAACGTTTACGATCAGTGGCCATTCCAAACTTCCGAACTACTTAAACTTTGGCTCAATTGAATTGTACAGTAAGACTCAATAGATATTTGCCCTTCTGACTGATTTCGAGTTTTCACGAAATCAAGGAAAAATAATCCTCTCCATCTTACTGTGATGTCTGGCGAAGAGTTTTAGCTAAGACAACATTTAAAGGCTCATTACTAAGAGAAAGCTTGATGAAGAAAAATCCAGTTTCATGGCTAAGGATGCTCTGAATTAGGTATCGGAAATCCAATCAATTTACAATCTTTTACAAGGAGAACATGTCTGATTTTTCAAGCTAAACCTAATGAATATGTTAATGATGACCAGATGATGTTCGGGGACCGTTTGGGCCTTAAAGTTTTCTGACATTTGTCTTACAGATGAGGAGAAACCCGAAAAAAAACATTACCCAGGAAACTTGTCTCGACCGGGGACCGAGCCCGGGACCGCTGCGTGAAGAGGCAGCACACTACCTCGAGACCACAACGGTGGACCTTTTAAATAAAATAAAAATGTTATTTTCGTTGATTATGCAAGTTCATTCTTGAAATATACCTTGAACCTGTGTAAAGCCAAGTGGTGTAAGTTACTTAAGTGCTTATAAATTACTTATAAAGTGGGGATAAGGACAAAAAAAAAAGAACATACATGAGATAAATAAATCAATTTTGAACACATTTGGTGAGGAAATTATAGTTTGGTAGCATTCTCGAATTTTTAAACTACTATTCTGCTAGAAGTCTTTATATCTCAAAACAATGTTTAATGTAGTTACACCGCCTTGGCTTTATATGGCTCATATATATATATATATATATATATATATATATATACTTACTTACTCACTGGCACTATCGAACCCGTAGGTTCATGGCCGCACGGGCATAAGCTCTCCATACATCCCTATCCTGAGCTAATGCTTTCCAATCATTTCCTGTATAATCTACTTCCCTCAAATCATAGTTAATGTTATTCTCCCACCTCATTCTTGGTCTACCGACTGGGCGTTTTCCCTCTGGCTTTCCTATAAGAAGCTTCCATGCAAGTCTTTCATTCCCCATACGTGCAACATGTCCTGCCCATCGCAGTCTACGAGACTTAACTGTTCATATTATATCTGGCTTCCTATAAAGACCATGTAGTTCATTGTTATGGAGTCTTCTCCATTCACCTGTCTGTCCATCTCTCCTTGGCCAAAAATGTTCCTAAGTACAGGGTGGACCGCTCGAATGGACCTAATTTCAATTGCTTGTTACTGGCAAACGGTTGAAGATAGAAACTTAAAACAACGTTCATAGTACAGAAAATCTCACCAAGTTTCGAATCCTGTCGGTAGATGGCACAAAGATACGTTTCTCGTTCTTAGATTTAATTGTTTGTGAAAATGGCGACTCCGCAGATGAAAGCGCAAGCTGTTTTGTGGTATGCGGAGTTTAAATCAATCATTAGAGTTCAAAGGGAGTTCCGGCGTGTGTTTAACCGTGATGCTCCAACTGCTAGAAGCATAAAGAAGTGGCGTGATACATTATTAGCTACAGGATCTGTGTTGAAGAAGCATGGTGGTGGTCGCAGAGCATCCGATGAAATGGTAGCAAATGTTCAAGCCGCATTTGAGCGAAGCCCCCGGAAGTCATTAAGAAGAGCTTCGCGGGAACTTCAAATACCAAAATCGACATTACAACGGATTGTCCACAAACGCCTCAAACTGCACGCATATAAAGTGCAGTTAGTGCAACGTCTGGAGCCGAATGACATGCCGAAACGAGTGGAATTCGCCAATACGATGCTGGACCGTCTCGGCGCTGATCCTGACTTCATGACCAAGATTTTCTTCTCGGACGAAGCCACTTTCCATTTGTCAGGCAAGGTAAACCGGCATAATGTGCGGATCTGGGGATCGGAGAATCCTCACGCTATTCAAGAGCATGTTCGTGATAGTCCGAAGATGAATGTTTGGTGCAGTTTGTCACATAATAAGGTCATTGGACCGTTTTTCTTCGCCGAGAAAACTGTTCGTGGTACCACATATCTTGACATGCTGGAGCAGTTCTTCTTTCCACAAATTGAACAACTGCAGCCTAACATCGTTTTCCAGCAGATGGTGCTCCTCCCCACTGGTCCAATGAAGTTCGTACGACTTTGGACAACATTTTCCCTGGCCGTTGGATTGGTAGGGGAGGACCAATCGCGTGGCCCCCGAGATCTCCCGATTTAACACCACTGGATTTCTTTCTCTGGGGCTATGTCAAAGATAAAGTTTACACCACTCCAGTCAAAGACCTTCGTGATCTTCGTGAGCGCATCATAGAGGCTATTGAGAACATTCCAGAAGACATACTCCAACGTACTTGGCAAGAAATTGTTCATCGCTTTGATATCGTCACAGTGACTGCTGGGGCTCATATAGAGATGTGGTGATCTGGATATCAAAACTTGGTGAGTTTTTCTGTAATATGAACGTTGTTTTAAGTTTCTATCTTCAACCGTTTGCCAGTAACAAGCAATTGAAATTAGGTCCATTCGAGCGGTCCACCCTGTACTTTATTCTCAAATACTTGTAATCTCCTTTCCTCTCTTAAAGTAAGAGTCCATGTTTCGCACCCATATAATATAACTGGTAGAATAGTAGTTTTATATATTTTCAGTTTAACGTTTTTTGAAGGGAGTTGGGACATCAAGAGTCTCTGCAATGCATAATATCACGCATTTCCAGAATTGAACCTATGTTTAATTTCGTTGTGCATCTCATTCCTATTTGTGATTATTGTTCCTAGGTATTTGAATTCTGCCACTTCCTCAAAATTTCCCTCATTTGTCATTAGCTGTCCATTTCCATTATATACTGAATTTCTACGTGTGACCATATATTTAGTTTTATTGATATTTACTTCCAGTCCAAATTTCTTAGTGTTACTCAATAGTGTGTGCGTGTTGTCCTTTAGTATCTCCTCGCTATCGGCCAACAATACTACATCATCAGGATAAACTAACAGCTTATTAATACCATTGAGTTGTAAGCCTTCCTCATTCTCTAAAGATTTAATGGCATGCTCTAGTACAAAATTAAATAGTAGAGGAGATAGTGCATCTCCTTGCTTCAACCCATTCTGGATTTCAAAAGTGTCCGAAAACTGTTTGCCTACACGCATCCTACTCTTTGTGCCATTTAGACACATTCGTATAAGTCTAACCAACTTTTTAGGAATTCCGAACTCCAGCAGGATATATATATCCATCCATAGTAATTCTGTCCGAAGGCAGGTCCTTCACTGCAATCATAGCATTTTCATGCTATGCTTGCAGCTTTACTAGGGAATTGAGTAGGTATTGTAGCTTCCCGTTGCTTTCCACACCGGTGAAGGATGATGATGATGATGATAATGATAAGGATGATCATGATGATGATGGCCATATGATTTCGGGAACCGTTTGGGCCTTAAAGTTTCCTAACATTTGTCTTAAAGGTGAGGAAAAACCCCGATAAAAATCTCACCCAGAAAAACTGCCCCGACCGGGGATCGAACCCGGGCCCGCTGCGTGACAAGGCAGCACGCTCCCTCGAGACCACAGCGGTGGACTATATATATATATATATATATATATATATATATATATATATATATATAAATAAATATATGTTAATGTTAATCTCCTACCTCATTCTTGGCCTGTCTAAGCGCTTTCCTTCTGGTTTTCCATTCATGGCACCGATTCATGTCCTCCCCATAGCAATCGATCGGTTTCCCATAAAGATAGTATAGCCGTTTGTTAGGCAGTCTATTCCATTCGCCTCTTTGTTCACCTCTCTTTGATTCAAAATTTTCCAAAGAGCATTATTCTCAAATACTCAAAATCTTTTCTTATCCCTTAAAGTAAGTGTCTATGTTTCGCATCCTTATAATATAACTAAGAGGATAACAATTATATATGTTTTCAGTTTAATGTTGGGTCGACAAGAGTCCCTGTAATGCATTATAGCACGTATTTCCAGAATTGTGAGCAATAAGAAAAATATAAATATCATGTAGGCCTATACATTCTGGAGGGTGAAATTTATGATCCACTAATCCTGATAAAATAAATAGAACAATAAGATTAGATCTGAATATTTTCTTAGTCAATGGAAATATAAATGGAAATGAAACAAAATAGAAACATACGTTGAAAGAAAAACAGAGAACAGATTACCAAAGAAGACAACGAATTACTGGCCAATCGGGTAGAGGCCTAACTAATTTTCGTTGTTCACTAATTCAACACTTTTACCGTTTTGAGGAGCTTATTTTTGAGTCGTCTTTCAATCCAAGGTCACTATTTTTAGCAGCTGTAAATAAGAGTCAGTTTGACTAGAACGCAAGGTTTTAGTGATTTATAGGTTGTTCTGAAGCCACTTGGTGAGATCTGCACATAAAGGCCGGTATTCTTGAAACCAACTCTCCTCTCGAAGTGAGTGGCAGGTGAGTGGCTCCGCCTTCCTATGACGTCGAGAGTATTCTTGAAAACAACTCTCGTCTCTCGACTCTCGTTTTGGCCACGCCTTACTCACTTTTAAATGTCAAATTTTAAGTCGGCAGTATTCCCGTCTTTCCCTTTGTTCTGCTCCACAGTAGAAATGGCGGAATTCCAAAAGTGAATAATCTTTTGGGTTTGGAGGCACAGAAATTAATAGAAGATGTGGAAATTGAACAAAATCTACGGGATCAAGCGAATCGCCGTCGCCGCCTGTACTTTCAGGATATTCCCCGATATACAGGTAAGTCATGTAATATATGCTGTATGATTCATTATATTCTAACTTCTTCAATATGCATCGTGAGACTTCTTAAAATCTAGTGTTGTTTATTACAAACGTGTATGGAAATACTATATAAACCGATTACAAATAATTCATGTAGAGAAATAAAATATCACTCTCGTGTATAATCATTAACATGATCGTTTTTTTGTTTGTATATTACACGCAAAAAAGTGAAATTTTTATTAACTCCGGTCACATAACGAACAAAATTGGATAATAATTAGTAATTCAATAGTACGATATATATGTGTATGTATATATATAATATAAGGAAAATGCAAATAATGAAACATCTTCATTCAAACTACTGTAGTAGAAATTAATAAAACAATATTTCTATTAATTTTTTAATACTTAACATTATTATTATTTAATTTAAAGAAATTAACTTCATTTCGTGTGTTTTTGTTGGGACAAGTTAGTATACGCATGATTAGTTTATTGAATAATATGCAAGCAATTTATTTTGTTAGGTTAGGAAGAGTGTAATGGGTGTATGTCAGTTTCTCATAAACTGTTTGGGAATTTATTAAGAAGGTTAGTTATTTCGATTTCACATTTATATCCTGCCACCTGGTGAAGGTTACATTAAACATTCGCGCATGTGCAGTGCGATTCTGTAGAACTTATTCATTGAATAGATGAGAGTCAAATACTAAAGTTTACCCATAATTTGCTTCACTCTTTAAATTATGCACATGAAAGATTATCTGATAATGCTTAATTTAATTTTATGCTAAACTCCTCGATTCAGGAACAAATACTTAATCAAGGTGTGGCCAGACAAATATTAAATTTATTATGGCATAAATATTGTGTCATACCAATTGTGAATTTATTCAATTTGTTTATTAATTCTATTCACAGGAAGTATGCAGCTTGTAGTGGCAGACCTCCCTGGCATCAGCCAAAGTACTGTGTCACCTGTCATCAGAAAAGTATCCACCTCTATTGCAGAATTGAAACTACAATTTATAACATTCCCTAATGGAGATGAGGTTCGTCATCTCCATTATGAATTTCATAGAATTGCTTGTTTCCGTGGTGTAGTTGGATTCATCGATGGCACGCATATAAAAATAAGGAATCCTGGAGGAGAATATCCCGAAATCTTCAGAAATAGCTTGGGCGTATTCTCCTTCAACTGTCAGGTATGTACAAAAACTAGTTAAGCAAGTATTTTGTGTGTTATTATTATTATTTTATTTCACTCCCTCTCTCCAAGCGCAACAGGCCTAGAAGGCCCTTATGCTCTTTAATTGACATCATTAGAGTTGTAATTCAAAACTGATAATGAAAGATCCAACTAATTTTTTTTAGAAGCTTTATTTTTAGAGTTCAGGTTCTTCTACGTGTCGTAAATCTACGACATGTGATCCATGGCTTCAGTTGCCTTGATCAGTATTGTAAGAAAATTGAAATAAAGCCATTAGTTGCACTGTCTTAAATATATAGCACATAAAAGCAGACCTCCAAGCAGCATCTGTGAACCATTTTAGGTGAATACTTGATTTATGATGCTTTTTACCTAAATAATTTGTGCCAAGTAGGAGATTTTGTAGACCAATATCAGTGAGAAACATTTTGAAAATGTATTGTGTTAATATTGTTCTAGATTACTACCTCATACCATTTATCCCATAACATAACATAGATTTTTGCATAAATAACAAATAAAATATAACCATATTTTAATTTTTTTCATGTTTTTATTAAATTTACACTTTCCAAACCTTAATTTTTCTTCCTTAATTAATCTAGGTTGGAAAGTGTTAATTTAATAAAAACTTCAAAGTATGAAGCTTTACCGTTCAAAAGTAATGTATAAATTCTCAATAAAAGTACTTCTGAATAAAAGATTCCAATTGGCATGTTGGTATTGATGGTCTTCGGACGAACGAGAATTGTATAAGTAGAAAGAAATGTTGACATTCTTATCGGTGCTCAGATGGTGTAATTGGTATTGTACTAATGTACAGAATCAGAGATCCAGGGTTCAAGTCACAATTCAAGCATTATTTTTTCTTTCTTTATTAAGGTACAAGTAAATTTACGGAAAAACTGCACTTAAACTAGCATGAAATATTTTCAAAGTCCTATAGAATAACAGTGTGCATGCGCCAGAGTTTGAGAGCCACCAATAACCCACAATCGAACCATATTGATTATCATCCTCGATTACAATCCATCGCTATGAAATTTAAATGACCAATATTTGCAATAAATCCCCAAATCTATGTTAAAAAGATATATTAATAATATTAAAATTACCAAACGTTTATTAAAAATGGGTGTACACTTACTTATCGCTCCCTAATGCTGATCCAACCAGCGATAACCCAAAACAGCGATAGAAAAATCATAGACTAAGTAATATACTCTGTGGAGAAAATAGCAGTTAGCATCACAATATTTCTAACAGTGTCATAAAATTGTGATTTGCACATTTAAATAAATACTTCGAAACTGTCTAATAATGTTATAAAAATTGTTTGAAAAAGTTTAAAATATTAGGAAATACAAAATAAGTGCTATAGTTTACAATAATATAACTGAAAAATCAAGCGCTAGTAAAAGTGCAGTTGAGCCAAATTTACTTCCAATAAAACAATTGACGAAACCATCACAATTTTAACGCAATGACAAAACTGAAGTGCTTGTAATGGCTATGAATAAAAAATGAATAGTTTTTCGTCAGGAACGGCATAGTTTATAGTAAGAATTTTGAATATGAAAAATTGAATATATATATATATATATATATATATATATAATCAATTGAGTTGGTGTTTACTTGATGAAAATCCATATTAATTAATTAAATAAAAATAAAACTTAGTTTCATTCAATTTTCATATTTATTAAGATATAATTCAGTGACAGCTGTTTCGGTACATGTCTGAAGAAGGTACAGTGTACCGAAACAGCTGTCACTGAATTATATCTTAATAAATATGAAAATCGAATAAAACTAAGTTTTACTTTTATTTAATTAATATATATATATATATATATATATTGCATTGAGAGTAGCTTTTTATATCTTGGATTTTTTTTTAATTTTCAGGCCATTGTGAACTTCACTATGGAATTCATAAACATCGTTACAGGCTGGCCAGGATCTGCACACGACAGTCGTATGTTCAAAAGTAGCATGATCTGTGGCCAATTTGAAGAAGGAGAAGTGTCTGGCATTCTCCTGGAAGACAGTGGGTATGCGTGCCATCATATTTTAATGACACCTCTCCTCAACCCACAAACACGAGCTGATTTCAATTATAACTCAAACTTGAAACGACGACGACTGTTATAGTTGCAACAACTGTGTTACACAATATAGCGAGGAGGGCAAACGATGCCGAAATAGAGGATCTGCCACCAATAATGCTATTCCAGTTGTGAATGATGTTTATGATTTGCCAAATGGATTGACAGCCAGAAGGGCTCTAATAGATGTCCACTTTTAATAATAAGTAAGGTGAATACCGAGTCATCCTTCCTCATAACTGGTGTTCTATTTGAAGTAGTTTTGATATTTCACGTATACCATCGTCAGCTTTTCCAGACTGTTGAAATTTAAGTTGTCAGCTCTGGACATCGAGGGAACGACAATGTTAATTTCAACATTCTGGAAAAGCTGACGATGGTATACTTTATATACAGACACTAGTTCAAATAGAACACAACAAGTTATGAGGTAGAATAACTCCGGATTTACCTTATTTGTTATTAAGAAGGACCTAATAGAGTTACTTACTTCCCATTGTATTTTTACTTGTAATTTTAGGATTGTGATTGGACAAAATTATATGAACACTTTCTTTTCACTACACTATCATGTATTGTGCATTTTTTTTGTCTTCTATACTTCCTCTGCTGTAAGGCTGTGAACATATTTGTGTTGTGTATATAGACCATTATGTGTTAAAAATGCAGATTTCCTCGTCTAAATTGTTGGTGCATCTGTAACACTATATCATTTTGTCTAATCTTAAATTTTATTTGTTCTAATATGTAATTTAAATAGGGCCCTATTCCATGTGACATATCAGCTATAAACTTTGTAATTGTCCTTTAAGTCACTAACACTATCATTTATTGGATAACATAAGTTAAAATGCGTGCACATTTATTCACATTTCTGGTATAGCCAATTGTGAACATGTTTATTTAATTCAGTTTGTTTGTTTTATGTCCCGCACCATAGCTGAATGGTTAAGGCAAGATGCTTTGTCAGAGAGTTACCGGACTTGCGCTGGTTCGGGTCTCCATGGGGGAAAACATTTTTTCTTGTGATTTTGGCCAGTATTGGGCCATTGCTCACTCAGCATCATGAGGCATTTGGGTAGCTACAATAAGTAGCGGCTCCAAGTTCAGAAAATCAGCTATAATGACTGGGGGACCTGACATGCTGACCACATATCAATCCTACACTGGGTGAATGATCTTCTATCTCTGTGATCAACTCATGTGGAAGTGAGTCCAACAGCCAGCTAGTAGGCCAAGAGCCTTCTAGGCCTTTCAAGCCATGGGTTTTTTTATTATTTTATATTCCGTTAAGTGAGTCAAATAAGTTATTACATGTTACCTCATAAAACTCCGTGATCTTCACAGGACTGGTTTCTGAAGCTATTGCTTGTATCATCAGCCAAGATTCCATTAACTCTATAGTCTGAGTTCTGGTTGACGATAGAGGAAATAACTTCAGAAACCGGTCCTGTGAGAATCACCCAGTTTTATGAGGTGAGATGTAATAATTTGACTTACTTAATTTATTTGCCTGATAATGTAAATTCCCATCATAAAATTTCATTAAAGTAATTTAGATTTGATTAAGTAGGTAGATCCTTGGCAAGCTTTATTGTTTTGTTATCTTGTTTTCCGTAAGTTGGGTATGGAAACTTAAAAGCCTTATGATCCATCCATCCATAGTAATTCTGCCCAAGGGTAGGTATTTCACTGCAATCATAGCATTTTCATGCTATGATTTGCTAGGTAATTATAGGTGTGGTAGCTTCCCGTTGCTTTCTTTCCACATCGGTGAAGGATGATGATGATGACCGGATGATATTTGGGGACTGTTGGTCCCTAAGCTTCCTGACATTTGTCTTACAGGTGAGGAAAACCCCAAAAAAACCTCTCCCAGGAGCTTGTCCCGACCAGGAATTGGACCCACTGCATGACAAGGCAGCACGCTACCTCGAGACCACAGTGGTGGACACGATGAGGTATTATATTCTAAAAAATGTGTAAATAGTAATGTTTCACAATAATATATAAGGTATTAGTGTTACAAATTTGTGTGTTTATGTACATTGATAGCTGTGTAATGTTCATGTATGTAAATCCATATTGATTCTTGTATATAATTGTTATGAGTAATTATGAATGCTGATAATAATAAAAAGCAATGTTTTCAAATGAAACATATTTTGTATTTATTTCAGGTGTCATACATATTAATTCCACAATAAAATATAAGTATGGACTGTTCTTTAATTTCATTTTCCTGCATTGTCCAAGTACTAGAATTCACTTCTGTTTCTTTTATCATGACATACAAAACTCATGTCCACCAAAAACAGATGTTTATTTCCAATATGCAGTTCCCTAAGATTCATCCAAATATCCTCCCATCTAAACCTTCCTAATGGTATTTTCTCAATAAAATAAATACATTTGTCGCTATAAGTTTTATAAGTTTGTTATGGGTTGATCATGTAGATTGAATAGACAGTAGAAGAAATTTTTACTGGATTAAGTTCGTTGAGGAAAAGGTTCAGTGGAGGGCTTTAGTGAATGTGCCATTTATCTTATGTATTTCATAAAGCCCTAGAGCTTGCAATATAAGTAGTAAAACCAATCAGCTATTCAAGGGGACATATTTGAAAAAAATCATGTTGACGTGAGGATGAGGTAAAACAGTAAACTGAAATGAAGTTTCATGCAATGACTACATATTTTAAAGATGGTTGTTTATATAAATGCCCTTATAGGACTGTAGGGCAAAGTAAGTGGGCATATATATAATACATATAATGTCCCATTTTTTGTTTTGATATAAATTTTAGAATAACACTGATAGAGTATCAAAGTTTATAAATTATGACTATAGTCTTGTATCAGGAGAAGCATTAATGACCATAAGGAGAAGAGACAATACTAATAATTTACATAACATGGTGATTAAAGATTTGTGGTGAATTACAGCAATAATTAATACATAGTTACTTAACAGTGTTTCTATAAACGGAAAAACTGCACTTAAACTAGCGTGGAATATTTTCAAAGTCCAATAGAACAACAGTGCGCATATGTCAGGTTTTATATAGCCAGCGATAACCCACAATCTAACCACATATCGATTATCATCCTCGATTACTATATGTCGCTGTGAAATTTAAATTACTAATATTTGCAATATTAAGAGAAAATAGCATCATAATATTGTCTACCAGTGTCATAATATTGTGATTTGCATATTTAAATAAATACTTCAAAATTGTCTAATAATGTTATAAAAATTGTTTGAAAAAGTTTAAAGCATTAAATAATGTTAGTTAATACAGAAGAAGAGTTTACGACAATATAAATGAAAAATCAAGCGCTAGTAGAAGTGCAGTTGAGCCCTATACCATATGTATATTTTTTACCATAAAAACCTTGAGGTTATGGAAAATAAAATGCACCATCAAAAATTGATTAATAACTTTGTATTTATTTGATGTATTTACATAACGTGGTGATGGTAATTTCTTACCATGTTCTTAAAATATTATCTTCATAGTGTAATTTTGATAATGGTTTTCTATTAACAATTACAACAATAAATTAATACATAGTTACCTATCAATGATTTTATAAACCATAATAATAAATTATTATTTTGCTACAATTTCGACTTTTAAGGTTAGGCCTACAAAATTATTAGGACCTATAGTATTACCTGTTATGCATAAAGGTATACCTATTATCCATAAAGATAACATAATAAAATAAAATAGACCATCTCAAATGGATCACTAATACTGTTTTTAATTTGATATAAAATAGATCACGTATATTATATTAATTTGGTTTGTTGATATCCCATAACGTACATATAACGTACGCTTTTCTCCATCACAATACACATGTATAAAATATAAAAGCTGTGGAATGTTACAATTTGACCTTTTATACTTTTCTTACTATATTTATCAATAATATAAGCCTATTCAGATAACTAATTTTATAAGGGATAACTGGGCAATATATATTTTTTACTTTCATTGTTGGACATTTCTATATGTAGGAAATCCTAATTTTGCCATGAATACGTTTTGATTACACACATATATTGTATGTTTAACCTCAATCAGATTCTATTTCCTCATTTTTGTAATAAGTTTAATTTATTTTAGGCAAACAATCACATTCCCATAACCTATACAATTGCAGACGATTTTTAAAAGACGCCATATTTCACAATATCATATGGATTATTTCTCTATGCATTTTTAAAATCATTGCCAACATACGCATTTTTCCATCTCGCCTGAGATAGAGATAAGATCGGATAAGATGGTTTCAAGAAAACCATCTCTCACTCTCGTGGTCAGACTCAACTTACGAAAGTGAGAGAGGTGGGGGAGAGGAGAGTTGGTTTCAAGAATACCGGCCTAGAAAATGAATGGAAAAAATACCATAAAAGGTACAATGACAAAATCCATTTTACCAAGTGTGAAGGAAATATTGAAATTAAACTTACCTTTAACTGGAAAAATAACCATTTTCTTAACAGGGCACGGGAAAATAAACAGACATTACTACCGTTTTAAAATAAAAGAAGTCCCTTGTGTACATGCGGAAACCCAGAACAAACAGTAGATCATCACTTTAATGGATTTTTTGAACCCTTTACTTACCAGACATCATCAAACCATACCTCGTCCCATTGGTAATGCCTGGTATGTAAAGGGTTCAAAAATTCCATTTAATGGTTCTTCCTAAAAAAAAAGGCTTCATATACCTTTAACCTTGGCACTCACTACAGTGTATTATAATATTGTTCCTTATGTAATGACTTTTTATTCGTATTTTTATAGACGGTTTAATCTAAAGTCATATCGAATATAATGAAGCTGTGAAACTGTGAATATGATGAAATGAGCTGATAATGAAATTTCAAGCTTTCACTACTGCACAAAACCACGAAAAACGCTCATTCAGGTTGGTCAGGGCTTGAACCTAGGATCTCCCGAGTATGAGTCTCAAACACTACCGATTGAGCTAACTCGTTCAGTGACGATTTGTTTCGATATTAAGTTTATAATGCTTTTTTATGGACTCTTCTAAAATACGTCTAAAAGGCGTTCTGTTACATAATGGGAAATAAATGCCTATCTGTTCCTACAGTAAGTATTGGTTCTCTAAAAGTTCGAAAAGTTTAAACGGAAAAAAAGTCCCTCACGCAGGAACTGCGTTAACTAAGCGAATTCCTCAGTAAGTCCAAGTTATGGCCCACTTTTGATGTTATTCGGAATATATCTTCCTTGTTAACTCTAAAATTGGAGAAACTATCTATCTATAACCTGAGATTTCTCAAATGCGGTCTTGTTTGGACGACTATGAGTTTTCTTTTGGGAGAATAAGTTTATTAATACTGCCGCGGTTTCCAAGGCATTGCCTTTTCCCCCCATTAATTTTGAAAGGAGGTCTGAAATTTTGTTGTTGTTATGTGGTGTATGATTGTGAAAAAAAAAACAGTGCTGGTTGATGTTGTCGCTCAAGGCGTCCCCCCTCCCTCACCCCGTTCGAATTTTGAAAATTGGAGATACGAATTTACGTGAATTTACATTGTGGAGCAAGGGGCCACTCCGGCATTTGTCTTGACATCTGACTGCAGTAAATACAAACCTATCATAACGCATATTACACATTGTTGATAATTTTGAACAACTTTACATAATTTATACTAATTTTTTACTGATTTGTTAGAAATCTTAATTAAATTGAAGTGTAAATTTAATTAGCTCTATGGTGTACAGATACGTTGCTACCAGCACAGTCTTAGGCAATGCCGGGCCCCTTGTGCACACAAGAATTTGGGGCCCTGTTGGAAAGTAAAAAAAGTGTTTGACAAAAACATTTTTCTGCTATGATCTTATATTTATTATGGTTAATTGGTACAAATCAAATATACATATTATGTTATTAATTAGACTATTTAACTCATGCCTTTAATTTGGCGCAACAAACATATGTCAATAGAAAGCAAAACCCGCATATACAAAATGATAGTTCGACCAGTTATCGTATATGGAGCAGAAACTAGAGCTGATACAACAAAAACTAAACAAATAATAAGCACATGCGAAATGAAAATCTTAAGAACTATTCAGGAGAAAACATTATTTGATAAAATACACAACACAGAAATTAGGGACAACTGCCATATTCAAGACATAACCAAATTTATTATAGATAGACGAAAATATTGGAAGGGTCATATAGAAAGAATGGAAGAAAACCGGCTTGCAAAAAGAGCTAAAGAAGATAGACCAATGGACGGGAGAAGAACAAGAGGAAGATTTGCCAAGAGATGGATAGACAGTGAATGTACATCCAGTACGTCTTCCTCCGAGGAGTGATTTTGGAAATAAACAGGATGAAAATCCTACAAATTAAGTTTAAGAAGAAGAAGAACTCATGCCTCAATCACATTTCAATGCATTTTGATTTACAACGAATCACAGTGGTGTTTCACCTCGATTTTATCAATTTAATTTTATCATATTAAATAAAGCTTCTCCTTTTTAACATTCTGAATAGGTTAGAGCATTATTTTGCAGTTACTGACTCTCTAAGAGGTATGTTGAATATAACAATTTATATATTAAGATGTAAAAATCCTAGAATGCAAGTGGCTCCCAGATTGTATATACAGTACACGAATGTAACCAGAAACTGCTTGCGGGATATAATAGAAAAACACTTATAGCAATTGATTACCAGAGAATAAAAATGAAACCACTGTTTGCATTTTCTTAAACGTATTGTTTCCCAGGTGTTAACGTCCCATAAAAATATAATTGCCATATTTACATCATAGGACATCAGACATTAATTAATAACCTATAATATTGGTTATAAACAGTTTGACGTGTTTCATTTTTTCTCCACTAGGGTGCACTCTTACAATATTGCTATCCTTTGGCAATAAATAATATGATCTGGTTGCAGTGATGAACAAATGAAACATAATAAACGCTTCTCATTTGTTTTCAAACATCGCCGTTTATATTAAATGTATATATATTTAATAACTATATTTAAATGATGATTTGTGAGTAAACAGCTTAATTTTATTCGTTAAATAGTCCTAACAAATGCCACTCTTGATTTCCAAATTCTCTAGATAAATTCACTCCTCACTTCGTGAGTCGTGAATTTATCGATAATTTGGGCATCACTCGTGGCATTACTTATGATAAACATGCTATTGGTTTTGAATTGGTTACGATTATGATGATGGTTGCTTTCGCGATTTCTGTTGTGCAAAATCTTCTATTATACCGTATCCTCAAAGTCTATTTTTGAAGGACATCACTTTCTATACACGTAATTTACAAATAAGTCGTTCTTGTAACATTATGTTCGTAATTAATTTTTTATTCTCTTTATCTGTGAAACTGAGCGCTCTCCACTGCAATTGGTAACCATTAAGCAAAGGAATATCCTTATAGTAACATCAACATTTGGAAATTTTTTTCTAATTTATCAGACTATTAGAAGTTTATGTAAGGTTGTGATAACTAAAGTCATATCCGCCGGTAACGTCGGCAAAATAGAGTGGATTTTGTCATCCCTAACATAGCATAGTGAAAGCTAAAATATCGGCCTATAGGTGCTCCTGTGAGGATTGGGGCCACGGGTCCCCTATGCCCTTATGGCAAAGACGGCAATGGTTGTGACAATGCAAACATGGTGGCTGCTATAGCGATTTTTTAAAATTCAGGTTTCAGGTAAATTCCCGCTTCTAATAGTCTGATTTCACTGACTTTTTTTTTTCAGAATACCTTCCACGTTTTATGCCAATAGGATATACTGCGTTTCATTGTGAAAAATTTTCGTTTCAGATGAACTCCTACTTCTAATAGTCTGATATATATATATATATATACAAACAGGGTGATTCATGAATTGTGTTTGTTATTGTTATGTGGAAACCATATATTTTATCATGAGTTTGATACTTGAAAGATTAATTGTGCGTATGCGGAGATACTCAGGAAAGTTTTCTGTACATTTATAGAAAAGATACAACATTGACCACTGTTATTTTAAATGCAACCTTATATTTTATTTTAGACGGAATGAAGTATCTATTTATTGGCTTTACAATTCAATTTGAATAATTGGTTATGCCAAAGTAGAACCGTTCCTAAAGGATGTTGAATTGGCAGGAACAGACCTGACCGCTTTACACATGGGCTGTGTACCAATGTATAGACTTCATGTTTCAAAATACCTTACCCTATTACTACAGGAACAAGTATCTAATCACCAAGTAGATGTTAAAAAGTGCCACCGTTATTGTTTACGTATTCTCGAATACGTTTCCAAAAGAACTTTCTTACGAGAACTAGTTGGTGAACTGAAATAGACTGGCAATGCTTCCCTGATTTGATGTTGCATATCGTCACGGGTGGTTGGTTCCGTGGCATAGACACATTGTTTCACATATCCCCATAAGAATTAATCCAATAGGGTTAGATCGGATGATCTTGGTGGCCAGTCATGAAGACCTCTCCTATCAATCCATTTATTAGGGAAAGTCCTGTTAAGCACACGAACTGCTACATTACTGGAATGGGCCGGCTGACCATCTTGCTTGAACCACATCTTCTGCAGGGTATGAAAATCTACTTCTTCCAGTAGTTGAGGTAAATGGCGTCGCAGAAAAAGTGCATAGCTTCGTCCTGTTACATTTCCGCCCAAAACATACGACCCTATCATGTAGTTACCTAGAATCCCGCACCACACATTCACTGACCACCTTTGTTGATAAACAACATGTCGCACCCAATGAGGATTTTCCGCTACCCTGTAATACATGTTATGACGGTTTACCTCACCACGATTGGTAAAAGTAGCTTCATCTGAAAACAGTATGAATGGTAACAGATCTTCGATACCAGGTGTTTGAATCCACTAACAAAACTGCAATCTGCGATTGAAATCAGGTCCATGCAGTTCTTGGGCTAAGGATATGTGATATGGGCGGAACACATATTTATGTAATATGCGCCACACAGACGACTGACTGATATCCGCCACTGCAGCAATATCACGGGTACCTACAGCCCCAAACACAAACACTACATTTGTTGCACTAGTAGCAACTGCACGTCTTACGTAAGGTTTCATATAGATAGTTCAATTTATGAAGTTTTGTTCTGTCCTTCGAAACGTCACTGGTAAAGGCCGTTTGTCAGGATAGCACAGTGCATACACTCTGCTCTCTTCTTCTTCTTCTTCGTTATTGTGACATTCGCCCAAAACAAGCAGCATGTCGACTTTTTCATTTCTTGTGTAGCTCATTTTCCATTAAATCAAATTGAAACATCTCGTATGCATACAGGAGGAAGATACAGTAGATGCGTACAGCTTGTAAACAACCATATGCTACCGCTCAGAAAGATGCGCTGTAGACCAGACGAATCACTGCTGTACTTTGAGGGGTGTTGTGTTAGTATTTACCTAGCAGGACACTCGGTTACGCGATAAACCACGGACAGGACACCTGCAACGTCTCCGACCAAATATCCCCACCTATGACTCACTTCTTTCCTTCTCCTCTCTCGCCTTTCTGAAACTACTGTACTGGTGTACCGTCTTCGTGACTGAATGTACTGCACAGTATTTCCTTCTCTAAAAAACACGTACAATAAGCAAGCTAATATGAACAACTCAACAGAAGGTCGTTGTACCGATGTACTGTACGTGTTAGTATGATACGCTCTTTTGTTTTTGTTATTGTTTACATTCTGTCTTACGTCTCCTCTTACTTCCCTTAACACGACTCGTAAATAAAACTTGAAAGAATACAGGATCTAGAACGTATTTCACAAAGTTAATGGTTAAACCAAGAAGCCGAGACCGTGAATGAAAGACGCAACATTCGGACGGGGCGCTAATACTAGCCGGTAGTGGTAGCAGACGTCAACTTTCACATTTTTTTAACACGTTAACCAATAGAGATAAAAACCTCATTCCAACGGCAATGAATTTTTTTTTTCAAGGACACTTCAAACGAAAGAAATAAATGTGTCATGATCCATTTAAAATAACGAATACACATCAAAATCTGCTGAACATTTCCGCATAGAGTCACATAAACCATTCACATGTTTCCAAATTTCGTTTCACACTAATGTCCATAGTTTTCGTATAATGAGACGAAACATGATTCGTGAATCAACCTGTATATGTATATGTATATATATATATATATATATATATATATAATATATATATATGGTGAAGATCTGTATTTTTTAAATTATTTTCAATGGAACAACCTAATGGTTCATTCCTTCAGAATTCAGTAATAATCCTAGAAAAGGTATATTTGTATTCTTATTAGAAGTATTATAGCCAATTATTTTGTTATTGCTAGATGCTTATTTTATTGTATTGGCACCAGATTTTAAAATCCTCGAAAATTATAACATTTTATTAAGTTTTCGCATACAATTTTACCTTTTGTGAAAACTAGCATGGCGGAGAAACACTGAGACTATTTTCGGAAGAGTGCCCAAATTTGTTTCAAGGAGACCAATTAGTTTGAAATCATTAGATTAAAAAAAACAGTCTAGTCTGGTGTAATTGGGTCGGAGGTTGGATAACATCTTCTGAAATATAGTTATATATAAATTTTTTTGCGCGATAGTGCGTTTTCTCGTACTTACAGCAATGACGACCGTGATTGAAAGTTCAACTTCCTACATTTCGAGGTTGCCAACCTAAATAACTATACTGTAATATTACATATTACAAACCACATGTGGGAAGTAAAACCACTGCCCTCTACACATACTACGTACAGTATATACAAAAAAAATATCGAAAAGGTAGTGTTAATATACATTATACGAAACAAATAACTGCATTTTAAATTAACTGAACTTTATTTGAAACAATATAAAACAATAAATACGTACTTGCCGCCATTTTATAACTGATTGGTGCAACGACCTCCTGTAGTTTCAACTAATAAACATTGTCCACACTGTTAACGTTACTCAGTTGTTTATAATGAACACAAATATTTCCAAAGATGTTATTATTTTACTATTATTTATTACTTTGAAAACACCATCGCGCAAAAGTAATGTACAATGCACGTTTGTGAAGTGTTTTACAGAATCTAGGAAATTAAAAACCGAGCGATTCCTCGCTTCTGTAAAAAACACTTTTCAATCTAGCATCGTAATATACTATTGCTTTATCTGCAGAATAATGGATGTAACCTATTTATTTTCCTTAATTTTAAGGAAAAGTAGCGACTCCATGACGCAAGTAGTTAAGAGACATCTGGGTCTCAAGTTCGCGTCTCGCCTTACTCCATGTGGGTTCGTGATGGACGAATCGGAAACAAAGAAGCTTTTTTCTTAGGGCTTATACAGTTTTATCAGCCAAAAGCTCATTCCACACTTCTCCATACTGATGGCATTAATTTCGTTCTAGTTAATTTCGTGAATCCTTGTATATCACAGACATTTATCAATAGAAATTTCATCTCATCTCAATACTCGTCTTAGTATTCTGTCGGTCACAAGTATAGAGGGTCGTTAAGGGAAATAAATAAATGTATTTTTATTTCTTTGTACCAAAAAGCTTTGAAGTCATATAGGCTATCTGAAAATTTGACTTATCCTTACATTCCTTCTTCCAACCAATGCCTTAATTGTATATTTGAATAAATTCATGCGGTAAGTGCCCCAGTACATTTTGTTTTTACGAAACAGATTTTGTTCAGCGTATTCTGCAATCCTATTGCATGTTTTCACAATAAAATGTTTTACTGTTGTGGTTACAATAGTAAATATTTTATAAGCAATATTGAAGAAAAACATGCATGCAGGAATGCAGGATTTGCTAAAAAAATCTCATTTTAATTAAAAATGGACTGAGAACTTTTCTGCAAGTAGATTGTGTCACTAAATGGAGTTCAAATCCCTTATAGTGAGACAGTAAAAATTCTAGGAGTATTTATTGACAAAAACTTAAATTGGAATACACAAATAAACCATATGCAAAACAGTCTTATCAATAATACATTCATTAAATCATGTACGAAATTGTTTGCCATTCGCCCTTAGGAAAATGTTAGTAGAAACACTTGCAATGCCCCATTTTGATTATTGTGACACTCTTTTTACAGACTTAAATATTATTTCCACTCAAAGACTTCAACGTGTTCATACGAGTAATTCTTGCGCACGTTTTATTTGTGGTATTCGCAAATTTGACCATGTTACACCGTCCCTGGAACAATTATCGTGGCTTCGTCTAAGAGATCGTATAACTGTCCATTCCCTATCCCTTCTCTATAAAATACTTCACACATCATCGCCTAATTATTTATCACGCCGCTTCATCAGACTATCCGACACACATAATCTTGACACTCGATCCCATCAGCATATTGTCCTTTATATCCCGCCTCATCACACTGTATATTATTCATTATCTTTTACGGTGTCACTTACCAAAATATGGAATTCCCTTCCGCCCTATGTCAGAGACTGTCAAACTATAACATCCTTCAAAAACAAACTAAAGAATTATTTAATAACAAACTAACTTATACACCTCACTGATAGTATTCTTTTAGCAATATTAATATATTTAATTATTTATGAAAATAATATTAAGAATAACAAATATGTTTGTTTTGTTTTAAATATTGTATAATCGTAAAATTAGTTTTCTATATCTCATTATTTTCCTGTTTTTTATATATACTAGACAGGGACAATTTAATATGTCTTGCTTGGATACATTTTATTATTAGTTTTAGTCTTAATTTTAACTAATATTAACTGGTTGTATTATAGATCGTAATACGTATATTAGATATTATCTTTTGATCAAATTTTTACTTAGTGTTTAATATTAGAGTTAATTAAGATTGTTATATTCTGATGTAATATATGTTTGTCCTGGTGAGTGGAAGAGAAGGCCACATGGCCTTAACTCCACCAGGCTAAATAAATAAATCTAAATCTAAATAATTTGGCATTTGTTTTACCAGACTTAGGGAGCGGAATGGCTTAAGCTGCGATTATTTATAGGCATATGTAACGCCAGTGCATTCTATCCATCCACACAAGAGATCATGCAAACTTCAGGAACTTTTCTCTCAGAGGTAGAACAAATAACAGTGAATTACTTAGTTTATTTGTTATATAATCTACCCGTACGTTCTCATATGGGGATATGGGTGCTCTCTAGCGGGAGTTTCTTGACTAAGCTAATTTAGGTACGTTTACTTTCATACAAATGTCAGTGAGTGATATATGTCAACACTTTGCCTCAATGAAACACCTAAGCTATTATTTGGATGGTGAAAGCCTGTTAGAATTTGCTCAGAGACACTAATTTAGGCTTGAGATTCTTTTACGAGCCCGAAAATATTCAGACTTGGGACCCACGGCTTAAAGTTCCTCCCGGAGGACTTGTTCCTTGGATTTTTCCTTTGTAAAAATCCATCGATCCCGGCCCACGACCCTCGGGAGCAGAGACAGAGAACATAATCCCTAGGTCACCATTTATGTATTTATTATTTATGTATTTATTGTATACGTAGTAAAAATTGTTTTCATAGTTGCCAGATTGCATTGGTTAATTTATATTCAAAGTCAATCCTCATAGTGCTCTTCAAAGACGGTATAGTAACATTAACTCATCCCAGGTTTTACCTTTTCTGTACTTTCGTTAAATCAGAAAATGAACGAGCTTACAGTAACTATTTACATAATGAAAAAAGTGAGAGAAAACTTGTACTACAAATAACATTATCTTGTGATATAAAAAACCTTGCACATTGTCTTCATACATAGATCAACTGGATAAGGTCATCAAACTCATCACATTTCTTGTTATCGAGACCGTCTGCAGATAATTCCTGATCAGAGCAATGGTCTGTTATGTCTGTATCAACTTATTCACGATCCGAAACACAATTGATGAAACATGGTGAAAGATAAAATAAATAAGAGTTTAAATACATTTAAGAAATTCAAAAATGCATTTCAGCTGCTAATAAATGCTTCTGTGGATTAAGAGAATTTTTGAGATCACATTTAGTGCCGAAAAGGACAAACTTATAATTAGGCCAATTACTACATGAGATATAAAGTCCAAATATCGCTCACTAATGTAAATTGTAGCTTGAAGGTTCGCTATAGCCATATCAATTTTAAAAACGGCTATATTATGGAAGGTTACATTGTAATTAACGTATTATATAGGTAAGCATCGTAAATATAATAATACATTTGCATTTAGAATATCTTACATGTTTCTCTTCTGAATAAATTGTAAATATATTGTGACGCGTTGTAGTAGCGTCGTTCAAAATGCGCAGGCCGGCGAGAGAAACATCACATTGGTGGACTGGATTGGCGAATAGCCAATCGAGAGTCAGCGATCCACCGAATTTTCTCCGATAATAAGCCAGAGAGTTCTACGAACATCTATTCCCCCGTTCGAGAAACATCGAAGACGAGAGGGCTCCATGTAGAAACATGTCGTTCATGGACCTGGAAATTTCCGTCTACTCGCCTATAAATATGTGGCGAAGTCGGAATGACCCCCAGTCTCGTGTCGGACAGTGAGAGGTTAAATTGTAAGTGAAACTGTGAGGAAGTACTGTGTCTGTAATTGTCTGATAAATAATTATCTGATAAACTTTAAAAGAAGAATAGTTGTAAGATAAAATTGTGATTGAAGATTTAGTGATAATTGTGAGAAGAAAATAAAATGAAAAGAAAAATTTTACTTAGCAACTGTGTACTTATTTAAGTTCAAATAAGTTAAAGGAAAACCCAGTGCCATCAGCTACATATATATCGCCCATTGTACATACTGGCCCAAGAATAATTTCCAGAAGAGCAAAACAAAAGTAGAAATACACATGCAATATATGTATTATATTAATAAATTAAATTGAGCTGAAATTTGAGATATATATGTAAAAGTTGAAAACATAATTGTAATATAGAACTAGCTTATTGACTTGCCGCAACAAGATGTGCAACGTGGGGTTTCTGCTTTTATTTGTTTCGTCACATTTCTCATGTACCTACTTACAACACATTGTACACTTCGGAACCATGTTTATCGTTGGAAAAAAATCCGTGGGAATGGACATTCAGTGATATTAGGAAAAATGTAGTGGGCGATATTAGGGACAACGCTACTGTCAACATGGCTTGTTACTTACTCAGTACAATTAAATTAACAATGCAAATTTTATACGGGAGCATTGTCCGATGTTTTTACTACCGCTGCATATTATTTCAAAACAAAATCAGTATTTACACTTGAAGTACAACAATGCGTATGTAACTTACTTGTAACTCTCAGAACGTGAATGTAATTCCGGCGTGCTTAAACCTCATTCACGTGTCACAAATTATTCGTATCTTGAACACACAACAGTTACATGTGCTGTTTAACTAGTTCTCAAACCTTGTAGCAGTTAACTGCACTGTTATATGAAATAAAATGATAGGCGATATTAGGGAAATGGCGATATATGGGTCTTATACTTTATACCTATCAAGCGTGGGTATTAACCCGTTGGGTGGGCGTTACGTGAATATCCGTCTCAAGAAAGCCTTCACTCGGTGGGAGTTACGGATATATCCAACGAGATATATATTATTTTTTTTCTAAGTTAATTGGCGATACAGGAAGACAAAATTTTGAAGATCTGTTCTGTATGGGTATGACATCTAGTGTGATTTTTTTCAACCCCCTTTGACCGGTCTCTTAACAGTTTCTTATTACGAGAGTTAAAATCACATATCATGTATGCGCGCAAGAACGGACTAACGTATATCGGTAACTGGCCAGCTATATAACATTCATGATAAAATATTATTCACTAGACGTGTTCAGAAAAAAAAAACAGACACCATCTGTTTGCTTAACATAATATATCTCTCAACTCAGATTAGCCTTAAACCTTAATGCAAGAACGGTCTAAGTTAATGAAAAAATAATAACTCTGGTACAGTTTCTTGTAACTTCTCATTCACACGTTTAAATGAGAGGTCTGTCTTTTATCACATTAGAAAAATATTGCACAAACATTCAATTGGGGTTGCTAACTTTTACCCTCCATTCTCCAGTCTTGAAGTAACTAGTTCAAACGTCTTATTTCGCTTCTAGTTTTTTTTTTTCACTTCATCATATTTTTTTATAAGCTACTAACAATTTACTGAAAATATGAGTGTTTTCTAAAATGAAGTTATGTAGCATTCATAATACTAACAACACGCCAGTGTTCAATAACGCTACTGATAATATATGATGACGTCAATAATCACTATTACTACAATAAAAACTACTAATTGTACAGATATATATTTTACGGTATATTAAAGTTCTAAAAATAAAAAAAAATGCGATAATTTGTAATAACTCAAAACTGACAGTATTTACTAACGCCACTGGTCATATGTGTCGTAAAATTTTAATATTTACACAGTGTTAAAAGAGATTGTATATTTACATTATAAACTTCGGAGTAAATTGCCAATATAAATTAATTAATTAATTTATACATATATCCTAAATGCTTAGTTTATATCGATGTAATACTTGAAATAACGCCACTGATGACAGAAACCATGTAAGGCCAGAGTTAACATTTATTGCATTTAAGAGATTTGCATACTTTTTAATATTCATTATATGTAATATAAATAATGTTTTCCAAATTACTTTTAAATTGAACACGAGAAGACACTTGTGCCGTTTTTGTATTAAAGTTGAAAAAAATAAAATATGAAATTTCGATTAAAAAATATGACCATATGAAAGAGAATGGTTGTTTTGTATAATATTTGATGGATAAGTTACAAATGTTTACTCCCTGTATTTTTTATAATATTTTAAATTAAAGGAAGAAAAGGCTCCCCACAGAGCTGTAGAACTGCACTAGCTAGGTCCCCAGTTAAGGGGTTAACTAAAACGGATGAAGACGTCCTAGCCAGATTAAAAAAAAATCCTGAGATAAATTTTTGGGGTAATAATGGAATAAGAATGGAAAAATTGAATTAGAGTAGGCCTATATAGAAAATATAAGGAGCCCGATTTGGTCAAATTTCTCAAAACGACAGGCTGAAGTGGGCTAGGCAGAGAATGAATATAAATAGAGAAGTGAAGAAGATATTTACAATGATACCAGAAGGGAGGACACGGAGGAAGGCCCAACAATAGATAGAAGGATTTGTGTCTCTCAAGATGTTGGGAAGGTGTGAGGAAGAAATTGAAGAAGATAAGTGGTTTCTGAGAAAGGCCATAATGAGCTGGTGCGCGATGATTAAATGAATTAAACAGAAGAAAACTGAACAAATTTTCCTGGTAGTCGAGGCAGCTACAATTCAATTCTTTAGTAGATGTTAGATCGTTAAAAAAGTGAAGGTATAAGAATTAGAAGTGTATCGGGTCTCTAAAGAAAGTTCCAGTTTAATGCATTTTATTATTCAAACATTATCAAATGTAAGCTGACAATAGTGGCCCATATGGACATTAAGATTTTTTATGTGAGGAATAATGTCTCGATGTGGGCGCCACGCCGTGTATAAAGCGACTAACATCGATGTGGTAGTGTAATTCTTGCCAGATTCTAAACAACTGGTCAGATGTGACACTAGCTACGTCTTCTTCAATGCTCATTTGAACTTCACGCAGGACACATGGTAGAGGAGATAAGTAAACACAGTCTTTCATGTAACACCACAAACAATATATATATGACGTTAAATGTGGGTATCGCGGAGATCACTTATTAAAACAATTTTCAAGAGGCCGGGTTCGTCCTACCTAACGCTCTGGCAGCACTCGACTGAGAAAGATGCGAACCTAAAAGAGATAGAGAGCCAATGTTCCATCTTGTTGGAGCATATAATTATATAAATCCTCATTCATTAACCAAAGTTGGAGAATGTTAAGATTTGCCATAGACAGTGTCGCTCATAAATAAACACGGACCGTGTAGCTTGCGATATGACATTGCGCAGAAAACATTAAAGTCCAGTGCATCATAAGATCCATCAAATATCAGCTTTAGGTCTGATGGTATCTGAATTTCAAATTTATCAAAGTGTGACTTGTTTTAGAGATATTTAAATTAATATATAAAATACTCAGT
This sequence comes from Diploptera punctata, assembly GCA_030220185.1. Classification (NCBI taxonomy): domain Eukaryota; kingdom Metazoa; phylum Arthropoda; class Insecta; order Blattodea; family Blaberidae; genus Diploptera; species Diploptera punctata. The sequence goes on along the minus strand of JASPKZ010000838.1, from coordinate 307,360 downwards.
TATAGAGATAATTTGTAACACACACATACAAATGATGGCAAGCGATATAATTCCAAATTTATTATTTGTGAACCTGAAGAAACATTGGTAGACCACGTCTCACATATATACAAATAAACGGACATTTGGTAAGCGGAATGGATCCCATGGTTAATGCTCTATAGCTGATAATGAAATTATACAGTTGTAGAACAGTTGCAAGTTGATATAGGGAATCGGGGGTTCTCGGAGGAAATATGTGCTTGGCACGATAACTCATTTTAACTCAGCAACTTTCACAACAGCAAACAAAGATTTGGTCTCTAATTTTTTAAATTTCATCATGAACTAAGTTAATCACACGTTCAGTTCATAGGAACTCTACCTTGCACTAGCATCATGTTAATTCCGGTCTCTTTGGTACACGAACCTCGGATCCATTAAGAAATGGACTGATAGCTAAGAGAATATTATGATTATATAGTAGCGTGGTTGGTTAAGACAATACTTTACATGTCGGAAGGTCTTGGTTCGAGTCCCGATGGGGTCAGGATTATATCATAATCATCATCAACCGTCACGAATTATGCCTTTGTAGACCTCTTTCGGCCCCATCCATCAGTCTTATAAGAGGTCTTCCTGGCCGTCGATGTCCTTTGGGTTTATATTGAATCATTCTTTTTGCGATTCTTGAATTATCAATTTTTTACTTGGTCTAACCAGTTAATTTAAATCTGTCTATTTTTCTTCTACCGATTCTACTTCGAATTGTTCTAAAATTTCTTCATTCGTTTTTCGATCTAAAAAATGTTTCCTGCTGTCCTTCTGAGAAATTTAATTTCCGTTGCTTTGATTCTGCTCCTGTCTCTTTTTCTTAATGTCCAAATTTCTATATAATGAATTAATCAGATCCAATCCAGAACTAAGTAAACTAAACACAGCTAGTTTTAAAAGATAAATTAAATTAATAACTTTTAATTAATCAAGTGAATAAAATTAATCATTTTAATATTTTAAAATAATAAATATAAAGCATCTATTTTTGCTTATATTATTATAAATCAATATATAACTAATTACTTTCTTCTGTATTATTGGTTATAATCCATTACATTATACGATTTATATTATTTTATGTATATCATTCTCCATTCCATTAATTATCTTGTTAGAATAAGTCTTATTCCCAATACATTATTATTTTTTATTTGTATGTGTCATAATTTATGTAAAAATGAAACTGGTCCCTAACTTTAAACGTATATATTCTATTTGTATTATTCATGTAACTGAAGTGCACCCGAGCACGAGCACTTGCTCATTCGGGTGTCAATACTGTGTATAACATTTATTTGTAAGTAAAATTTATTCTTATTCTTATTCTTATTCTCTTCCGTATTTTCCGTACATCAGAATTTTATACTGATCTAAACCTTCTGACAGCACCATGACCCGTGGGCCGTCTCAGCCTCTAGCCGCTGGGCTGGTAATCCGGTTGACATCTCGTGCCGATAACCTAGAAAAGTGGGAGCCATAATCGCCTACTATCCAAGTACTTCTTAAGGTCTGTAATATATATGTATATATATACATGTATATATATATGTATATATATATATATATATATATATGATATGATATTATATGAAAAGAAAAATGAATGCTTCAGTCGGGATTTGAACCCGAGTCTCTAAACTCTGTACGTTTAGCGCTCTAACGACCTGAGCTACCCAAGAATTCCAACACAAACATACATTTTTCTTATAGACTACATGTAGTATTCTCAATTCACACAAGAGGAAGCGGAAATTTGTTTCCGACTGACATCTAGTGGCTAACATAACAGTTAAGAAAAATTTTAAAGAGAATATTTACTTTATAGCAGTAACGCTTGTATATATAGATGTTATAACCATATTTTTGACATTTGGCAATGAAGGCAAATATGATATGAAAAGAAAAATGAATGCTTGAGTCGGGATTTGAACCCGAGTCTCTAAACTCTGTACGTTTAGCGCTCTAACGACCTGAGCTACCCAAGAATTCCAACACAAACATACATTTTTCTTATACATGTAGTATTCTCAATCCACACAAGAGGTAGCGGAAATTTGTTCCGACTGACATCTAGTGGCTAACATAACAGTTGTGTGAATTGAGAATACTACATGTATAAGAAAAATGTATGTTTGTGTTGGAATTCTTGGGTAGCTCAGGTCGTCAGAGCGCTAAATGTACAGAGGCTAGAGACTCGGGTTCAAATTCCAACTCAAGCATTTATTTTTCTTTCCATATCATATTTGCCTTCATTGCCAAATGTCAAAAATATAGTTATAACATCTATATATAATATATATATATATATATATATATATATATATATATATATATATGATGTATCATAAGTGATAGCTCAAATGGAAATAATAGATACTTACTTACTTACTCACTGGCACTATCGAACCCGTAGGTTCATCGACGCACGGGCATAAGCTCTCCATACATCCCTATCCTGAGCTAATCCTTTCCAATCATTCCCTGTATAATCTACTTCCCTCAAATCATAGTTAATGTTATTCTCCCACCTCATTCTTGGTCTACCAACTGGGCGTTTTCCCTCTGGCTTTCCTACAAGAAGCTTCCATGCAAGTCTTTCATTCCCCATACGTGCAACATGTCCTGCCCATCGCAGTCTACGAGACTTGACTGTTCTTATTATATCTGGCTTCCTATAAAGACCATGTAGTTCATTGTTATGTAGTCTTCTCCATTCACCTGTCTGTTCATCTCTCTTTGGTCCAAAAATTTTCCTAAGTACTTTATTCTCAAATACCTGTAATCTCCTTTCCTCTCTTAAAGTAAGAGTCCATGTTTCGCACCCATATAATATAACTGGTACAATAATAGTTTTATATATTTTCAGTTTAACGTTTTTTGAAAGGAGTTGGGACATCAAGAGTCTCTGCAATGCATAATAGCATGCATTTCCAGAATTGAGCCTATGTTTAATTTCTTTGTGCATCTCATTCCTATTTGTGATTATTGTTCCTAGGTATTTGAATTCAGCCACTTCCTCAAAATTTCCCTCATTTGTCATTAGCTGTCCATTTCCATTATTTAATGAATTTCTACGTGTGACCATATATTTAGTTTTATTGATATTTACTTCCAGTCCTAATTTCTTAGTGTTACTCAATATTGTGTGTGTGTTGTCCTTCAGTATCTCCTCGCTATCGGCCAACAGTACTACATCATCAGCATAAACTAACAGCTTATTAATATCATTGAGTTGTAAGCCTTCCTCATTCTCCAAAGATTTAATGGCATGCTCTAGTACAAAATTAAATAGTAGAGGAGATAGTGCATCTCCTTGCTTCAACCCATTCTGGATTTCAAAAGTATCTGAAAACTCTTTGCCTACAAGCACCCTACTCTTTGTGCCATTTAGACACATTCGTATAAGTCTAACTAACTTTTTAGGAATTCCGAACTCCAGCAGGATACTATATAACTTCTCCCTCTTAATTGAATCATATGCTTTTTTGAAGTCTACATACAGTTGATGTACAGTACCATTATATTCCCATTTCTTTTCTAAAATCTGTCTTATACTAAAAATCTGATCTGTTGTAGACCTGTTTCTTCTAAATGCACATTGATGATCTCCTAGAATGTCGTCAATATAGCAAGTGAGTCTGCTGACTAATATATTTGTTAGAATTTTGTACGAAGTTGAAAGTAATGAGATGCCCCTGTAGTTGTTGCAATCAGTTTTATCTCCTTTCTTATAAATTGGTACGATAATTGATTCTTTCCATTCATCTGGAAGAACTAATTTTTCCCAAATCATACTAAGCAACCAGCGTATCTTGTCCATCAATTTTTCTCCCCCTGATTTTATCAGTTCTGCTGGGATCTCATCTGAACCTGATGCTTTATACATCTTCAATTTTTCAATCGCCATTTCAACCTCTAATGCACTTGGCTCTGCGACTAGCGTTTCTGCTGTCTGTAAATTATCCTCCTCAATGTCCTGTTCTGTATGTACATTTAGTAGCTGATTAAAGTAACTTTTCCATCTATTTAATATAGTCCTGGAATCTGCAATCATATCCCCATTTTCATTCCGAATTATGTTTGTTCTAGCCTGAAACCCTTTCTTCTCTACACTAATTCCCTGATATAATTCTCTAATGTTCCTATTTTTTGCGTTCAATTCAAGATCATTAATCTTCTCTCTCAAATATTCCCTCTTTTTACTCTTTAGTAACTTGGTGGTTTCCCGTCTAATACTACCCAATTGCTCCAAATTTACCTCATTTGGCTCGTGTAACCATTTCATTTTTGCTAGCTTTCTTTTCTTTACAATGTCGGCACATTCCTCATCAAACCATTTCTTGTTTTTCCTCTTTTTTAAACAACCAATACTTTCTAATGCTGACACTTTAATAGTATCTCTTATAGCCTCCCATTCTTTATTTATATCAGTTTCTTCTTCGTTTGCCACATTGTCATCTGAAGATTCCAGTACTTCAAATCTATTAGCAATTTTGATTTGGTATTCTTGCCGCATTTCATCATTTTTCAAGTTTTTTAATTCAAATTTTACAGAATCATCTTTAGCGTTTGTTCCTCTCATAAGCGATAGCCGTTGTCTGATTTTCACCCTGACCAGATGATGATCCGAATTGCAGTCTGTCCCTCTAACTGATCTAACATCGATGATGCTACTGTGCCAGCGTTTGTCCACTAATACATGATCTATCTGGTTCCGAGTTTCTCCATCTGGAGATGTCCAGGTGTATTTATGAATATCCTTATGCTGAAATGTTGTGCTCTTAACAAGGAGATTCTTTGATGTGGCAAAGGTGATTAATCTAACCCCGTTGTCGTTACTATCTTCATGAAGACTGAATTTGCCTATTGTTGGTTTGAATATATCTTCCCGCCCCACTTTTGCATTAAAATCTCCTAATACAATTTTCATATGATATCGTGAGAGGCTATCAAATAAGCATTCTAATTCTTCATAGAACTCATCCTTGATCTTGTCATCTTTATCTTCTGTGGGGGCATGTACATTTACAATTATAAAATCGTGTCGTTTACCCTTTAGAATTATGTAAGATATCCTATCACTAACAAACTTAATATCTCGGATAGCGGATAGGATCCTCCTTCTGACTAAAAAACCAGTTCCAAATGCAGGTCTTTCTGCACCCCCGTAGTGTAACGCAAAGCTTCCTGATTCCTGACTACCTTCTCCTGGCCACCTAACTTCCTGTAAAGCGACTATATCCAAGGACGATTTATCTAGTTCCCGCGTTAATATCTCTAGCGCCCCGCTATTGTATAAAGTCCTAACATTCCATGTTCCTAGGAACATGTCCCTGTGTTTGAGCCTTTGGCATGGGTTCCCTGAAGTAGTCCCCGCCCGGAGAACCGAATGGGGGACTATTTGACCTCCGGAAAATTTTACCCCAGTTGAACCCATGTCCGCATTTCTTGACAGTTGTATTTTTACGGTGAAAGATCGTCACTCTTTCGACCAAGGTACTTTTTTCGTCTGGCTTATCACCTTCGACCAGTCCGGCATGGGTAACCCTATCGGCAAGTATCATTTTATTTACCGACAAGATCCACTCGGAATGGTATTTTAACGGGGTCCACTCGAGATGGTATTTTAAATTATCATAATACTCCTGACTTGAGTGGTGTAAATCCATATGTTGTTCATGAGTCACCACTTGTGTGTGTGTATATATATATATATATATATATATATGATATGAAAAGAAAAATGAATGCTTGAGTCGGGATTCGAACTCGAGTCGAATCCCGACTCAAGCATTCATTTTTCTTTTCATATCATATTTGCCTTCATTGCCAAATGTCAAAAATATATTTATAATATCTATATATATATATATATATATATATATATATATATATTAATTTAGGATCGTAACAGGCCTTGGCCTAATACTTGGAAGGAAGAAGAAGATTAAAATAAAACTTAGTTTTATTTGATTTTCATATTTATTAAGATATAATTCAGTGACAGCTGTTTCGGTACACTTCACATTCTTCAGACATGTTAAAAAAATTATGAATTATAGTAGGCTACATATAAACTGATCTAAGCAACAATACAAAAATAATTTATTTAAATTTTTTAATTTAACAAAGGCGATTCATTCAAATCAAGTTGAGAATTTAACAGTTTATTACTACTTTTCAATTTATTTATTTCTACAGTTTCCAAAAGGTCGAACTTCTTACCCTTATCACAAACATGTAAAATTTCAAAATTTGGATCGAAACAATGATTAAAATTGGAATAGGTGGTTAGCATATTTTGAATATTCTAAATATCTGTTATATGCTCTCATGTGTTCCTTTATATATATATATATATATATATATATATAGGCTATATATATATATGTGGTATGATAAGAAAAATAAATGCCTGGACGGGATTCGAACCCGGATCTCTGAGTCTGTACCTCAGCGTGATATCCATTACACTACCAGGCGAATCCTATTCAAACACTTATTTTTCTACTTATTTTTCTTATATATATATATATATATATATATATAAGAAAAATAAGTGTGTATATATATATATATATAAGAAAAATAAGTGTTTGAATAGGATTCGCCTGGTAGTGTAATGGATATCACGCTGAGGTATAGACTCAGAGATCCTGGTTCGAATCCCGTCCAGGCATTTATTTTTCTTATCATACCATATTAAGCTTGCATTTCTCAATGTTAAAGATTTAATTATAACATATATATATATATATTATTTTTTTCCCCACATCCTGGTAAATTTCAAATTATTTATACATATATGTATAACTACTCTCGTGACTAGCCACATGGTCCAATGGTCAGAGCCTCTGACTACAGTTCATGACGTATCGGGTTTAATTCCTGGTCAGAACACATACATTTTCTTCATGTGGTCCCCATTTTCTGGAATTTAGATTAAGTTTACGTTTAAGGATTCTCTTAGTGCTCCGTTACATATATCACCTATGCATAATCGGTATAACGTAACCCAAGAAGCAGTTACAATTCCTCCAATTACAGGAGAGGATATAAACAAATGTTGTAAGGCAACCTGGTGGGTTTTGAAAAAAAAATACACCTACAAATATACTAATATTAAATACATTTTATTTTAAGTGCATTTTATGTTATTAGAATTCAGTACATGTTTGAGAGTTGACGTATAAATATGTTTGTATTCCTTTATTTACTTTTTCTATGAAAGAAATGCCGTATGACCTTAACACTGCCATGTTAATTAAAACATAACTTCTTTAACTGCTATTGAACCCACGTATGACTAAGCAAAGTACTTAGAATAGTTTCTTTGTTTTCTTTTGAGCCCATACTTCTCTCATTCTTTGTATATGAACTTCTGATCTCTCTTCTAACTATGCTGTGCCTTTTTTTATTTCATCTATTTGTCCTCTTGGCCACTTGCAATTTATGTAACTTGATTCTAAAGATGTCTTTCTTTAGGATAACGTTTTAAGAAAATCCTACCAATTTTAAATAATTATTTCATCAACATATTTTATAGAATCATATTGTGATTTAATCGTAATTTTAAAAGTAAATCAATTTGCTTGTGAGTCTGTTAGAATTCATTCTTCTGAAATATCCATAAACCTAAAATGTTAACCTTCGTTTTCAGAAATCACTATGCATAATATGTATACCTTTTATTTGATTTTTAATTCTGAGTCTTTATTATTATTATTATTATTATTATTATTATTATTATTATTATTATTATTATTATTATTATTATTATAACAATGGGGAAATATGGTCACTCATCCATTATATATCTAATATTACATTGAAACAGTTTTATATATCATTTATTTAATAATAATAATAATAATAATAATAATAATAATAATAATAATAATAATAATAATAATAATAATAATAATAATAATAATAAATGTAATAATAATTATTATTAAAGCTAATCCTTGTAAGTTGACTACCTGCCAAAATTGACCGCAGTTCTGTGGAACCGGCAAATCCCTATTGCATTTTATGCATGACCAATTCTGTATCTTGGCCACCTGTGTATCTTGGAAGTTGGAAACTTAACACACTTTGATTGTGTGATTTTACCTCAGATTGCACAAGTATCTTATTTATGTACATCCGCTTTTTAATAGATTTTTTTGCGATAATGAATACAGAGTTTCATAAAAAAACTTTACTGTGTGATTTTAAATACAAGGACAAGCGTCATAAAAGGTTAATTACATTGGTACGTATTCATCTCACGACATTGTTTTCAAGTTTTTAAAATTTATTTTTGAGATATTATTTCATTTATTGTTTCCTGCGCAAGGACAGGTCATTGAGGGCAAACTCAACATTTTCTCCACTCTTCCTTCTATTCTGCTTTACTCTTACTTCTGCGTACGATGATTTCATCGATTCCGGTGAAGTAATCATTATCATTCTCTCCTCTGGTTCTAAAGTTCGCGAGTTCAAACTCGGAAGAAGACGACAGGTAGTTTCAGGGCGTAAAAATCCTGAAGTTCATTCAGTTGGGAAGTAAAACTGTTGTTTTCATGTCATAAATTTACGGCTAGTAAATTCACTTAAAACCTGAAATAAGAGGCCTCTGGCAAAATTTTCGTGTCCTTTCACGCCCAGATTTGAATTGCGACGTTAATGCGCTGAGTCATTAAAGAACATCGTCAAATAAAATGGTAGCTAACTAACGAACTGATTATCTTTATGTTGCCTATCCTGTTATATCGTCTTCTTCGTCTTCTTCCATCATCCCTTCAAATTCACCCTTCGTGCAGGAAATATTTTTCTTAAACCACTAATTTAACTAATTTATTTTTCTGTTCTTTATCATTTCCACCATCACCGTTCTTTCGCCTACTGTCCTTAATTCGACCTCGTTTCTAGTTTTATCTGTCCATTTAACATGTTCTCCATATCAACATTTCCTCAAGTCTTCTTTTCCTATTGTATCTTAATGTCCAGAATTCTGTTACATATATTGCCATTCACCAAACAAACACCTCATAATTTCTTTTTCCAGAAGTGTACTGTAGTAGTTTATGGAAAGGAGACGTTCTAAATATTTTGAATACTTCAATCATCAACAGAACCCTCTTAATCAGTGAAATATTTCCAGGCGAATCGAGACCAAAATTACTGCTTAGTTGATTTTGATAAATATTTTTGTGAATTTTATACGATGTAGTACATTTTCAGTCCTGCGCAGTGACTGAGGCAGTTTTAAGATATCGTGACTTGGTGCAGAGCTATGGAAATTGCGCTGGTTCGAGTCCTCATGGGGAAGACATTTTATCATAGAATATCTTCCAGCATGAGATCGGTGCCCATCCAGTATCGTCAGGAATTTGAGTAGCTAAAATAAGAAGCTGCAATAGGTCGAGCAAACAATCTAGCTGGAGGACCCGTCATACTGATCACATGTCACCCCAATACTGGCTGTATAATCATCTACTTCTGTAACAGACGTCTGTGATGTGAGGCCAGCAACCTGCGGTAGGTCTCGCCATAGAGTAGGGATGTCACTATTAGTCATTTTTCAAAGCCCGAGATTAAAGTTACTTCTTAATTTGAGTTTGGTAAAAGGGAAATAATATATTTCCTTTTTCCTTCCATGTGTATATTTTTTTTTGTCCCACAACAGGCCCGGAAGCCCTTGGGGTAGTAGGAGGTTAAGGCTCCCACTTTTACCTTCCATGTGTATATTACACATATTAATATCTTAATTACATGTAGTTATTCCCAAACACATTTTCATTGTAAAAATATTACTATTAATCTCAAATTATTTATGGATTACTATCAAAAAATAAAAACAGCACTTTTAAAATTCATGTTAAACCACCGTTGAGATTATTAAGTCTTCTTCTTCTTCTTCTTATTCTTCTTACTACAGGGATTAAACCTTATTGGTTCGTTTCGGCTGCAAGTATCATAGTTGCTGTGTCCATCTCTTTCGTGGGCGTCTCCGATCTCTTCTTCCTCTTCTCGGTTGATAGTTTAGACTTTACCAAGGTAATCTGTTGGTATCCATTCTGCTGACATGTTCATGCCATTTTCTCCTATATTTCTTATTTTATCTGTCAGACTGTATATTTGATATTTAACGAATATCTTCACTTCGTTTTTTAGCAATTAATGTATATCCTGCCACAAACCGTAAATATTTCATTTCTGCGGTATACTATTATTTTAATTGTCTGTTTTTTTTTCAGAATCCATATTTCTGAGCCATATTGCAGACACAAGCCTATACTTTATAAAATTTTAAATGTGTTTCTTTTCTCACTTGTATTCCCAGTGTTCTTTTAAGGGTGCCACATAAATATTGAAATATTTGGAATTTATTATTTATGTCTTTTTCTCTATTACAGCCTAAATATATACCTAGATAATTGAAATCTTTTACTTGTTCTGCGTTTTGTCATTTAGTACTATTATTGTTCTTCCTTTGCTTTGCCACACTGAGCTATTACTTTAGTTTCTGTTGAAGACATTTTTAGGTTATAATCTTGTGCAATATTATTTAATTTGTTAATCATTCTCTGAAGAAGCCATTATTGCCTAATCGTCAGCAAATATGAGTGTGTAAACAGGAATTTTATTAAAATTTAAAATCCGTTTCCATTTTCTGACGATTTCGTCAATACATAAATTAAAGAGGGTGGGTACAAAGGACACCCTTGTATTAAGTAAACATTAAAAATCTTAAAATCCGTACCTGATATGTCGGTCGTGCTCAACTAAAACAAACTATTGTTCAATATTTATTAAAAAAATAAACATTGTAGGTCTTAAAGAAACATATTTTATAAATAACATGTAAAAACAGTACCATTTGGCATGCGGATGAAGGAACATTGTTCTAAAAGTTCTACATTGTTTAATGTTTGACGAAGTTTTTAAACAGAGCTTTGTTTCAGTTGAGGACGACTGATATATGAGGTACGGATTTTAAGATTTTAACATTTTATCTGAAATCATTAAAATAAAAGCAGTTATTAGTCTACGAGGTAATTAGATTCATATATGGTTCCTCATCGTATACATTTTCGTCTTCTTGATGTTGATAATACAGCAGCTTTACCCAATTCCACGCTTTAATTCGTAACGAAATACCCACTGGCTCTATTGAACCTGGAGGTTCATGGTCGCACAGATATAAAGTCTCCATAATCCCTATCCCAACATAATACTTCCCAGTTATTCATATTGTAATTAACCTTACTGAAATTTGATTATTAATCTTATCTTCCCACCGCATTCTTGGGACGTTTGAATGCTATTTTTCATTTCCCAGTCGTGCTACATGTTCTGCCGATCAGAGTAAATGTAACAACTGTTTTATTACATCTTGTTAATAGTTTAAGTTACTTTATTATGTAAATGTTAAATCGAAATATGTAAAACTATAGTTATTTCATTTACATTATATTGGTGTAAAACGCTCTCTATTACTTTAAGAGAGGAGAAAAGGAGACTTATATTGTGAGTAAATGGTTAGGAAACATTTTGGACCAAATTAAATAAACAAGCACGTAAAATGAGCAAATATATAACAGTAGCTCCATGATAAAAATGGAAAACCACATGTAATATAAACAGTTCATTAACATAAATAATGCGAACTGAATTTTCGCGTCTCTTGTAGATGATAGAACATCCAGCATTAAATATGAATTCTAGCGGAACTAAAGGCGTAATCCGAAATTCCCGTGTTCTCAGTGTTGTTATGGAGAGATAAATATGTTCAAAGTTATTCAAATGGTATAAATTTGTTGAGATTTTCAAATCGTTTATGCATGCTATTAAATTAATTCAAAGATAATATATTTTAGTCTAGTGAATCCCCAATTAATGTAGGCAGAAGCCGCCACTAAGTCGCGCAGAGTTCTCAATCCAGAGGGTCTTAAATAGCTTAATTATTTTATTGCAGTAAACTACAATTGTCATATGGTAATTACTAGGCTGCCGGATTTACATGCACTAAAATCATGTAAATATGCATGCAAATAAACTAAAAACTAAAAACTTGAAAATTTCCAGTTTATTTTCACACCAATAAGGTAATAATTCAATAAATTTCACATCTCGATGCAGGAGAATGAACGTTTGCATTAACATTATATTTTCATTGGTTTTTGTTCTACAGCAGATTATAATATATTTCTCTAAATTTTCAAATCTAAATCACTTTCAGTTTTCAGAAAGTTTGTTCTTATAAACATGAATTGTTCTTTGATCTTCGCATGAATTTAGGAGGTATTATTTCTATAGGTGTTTAATTCTGAACAGTCATCTCCACAGGCCCTGGTAATTTGTTGAAAGAGGTTGTAACAAATTAAAAATGTAAAATGAAGCATTTGACTATAGAAATTATTTGAAAAGAAGCGAACGGATATCAAGATTACAAAGAATCCAAAATGATGAAATTAGGAGACGGATGGAACCAGAGGAAAATAATAATTGAAAATAAGGAATTAAACTTATGAGGATGCTACAACAAAGATGGCCCAAAAAAATCTTTCAATGGACACTAACCGGAAGAGGTATTCGGGAAAGACCAAGAAGATTTGGAATCAAAGAGTTAAATATTTTTTCAAAGGGACTTCAATAAGTAGATGCCCTTGAACGAAAAGGATGGAGATTGAGAACGGAAGGACTGCTTCCAGCTGCAAGATCCTACGGGGTAAAAAATTACTATTAAAAAAAAATTACCGCAAGAGTCAGTTATAGCATTACAAATCAGAAATCAGCATAAATGGATGTATAAGCTGAATAAATTTATGGAAAACTGATAGTCTTTGCTGTTAAAAACAGTTGAATCAATTTTTAAATTGTTGAAAAGGTCGCTAGCAGCTTGTGGTATTTAAAAGAGGCGATAAAAACAATTTAATGCAGGATTCTGAACAATGCTACTAAACCAAACACTGTCAAGTAAGATGGCTGTTATCTTCAAGTTTATACTTTACTAAATAAAATATTTACTTTTATATTAAATTTGTATAAATATGTAAATATACGCTCTTAAACCATAAACACGTCTTATGGTTACATATATATGCTAAAATAAGGACAATAAAATTCTAAACAAAGAGAAAAGCGTTTATGTTTTGTCTGCATTTTATGAAGTTAAAGGAAATATCCGTCACGCAAGAACTGCGTAAACTAAGTGCATTCCTCTTTTCCAGTCTTTTTTTGGTCTGATATTGCTAGTTTGCCTAATATATCTTTCTCATTAATTAAATTGTATACATTCAGTAATTTGCAAAAAAATAAACATGGTAGCCACTACAGCGGTTTTTAAATACCGGTAATGTCAAATGCTCGGATTTAGCTGATTTATTTGAGAATGCCTTTCTCATTTTATTTCACTGACATATACTGGGTTTCGTAGCGAAAAATGGAAAATCCACTAGAGCGCATTTAATAGTTCAGTTCAGGTTAACCCCCACTCCTAATATCTGATTTTACTGGTTTATAAACTCGATCTTACTTTTCTTAATTTATTTCTGTATTCTGACATTTGCTTCCGATAAAAAAAATAATAAATATTAGAGCGTTAAGACACACAGACACAACATGTTTATATATTAAGGAAAGGGCGGATTTCTGTACCTAAAAATAAGAAAATATGCATACATTTATGACCAAATTTTTTTTTAATATGACCCAAATCGACAAAAAATTGACCTTATATTTTAATGAACGTATTTTCAAACTTTTCACCACACTTGAAGGGAAAGCGGGGATTGTAACGGTCCGGTCTTTCATGGAATTTTCAAGAATAAAAAGCAAACATGTTAGTTATTTAAACTTGGTTGAGGACTTATTAAAATCCCCGTAATTTGATAAAAATATGACTTTATTACAGAAATTACAACAAATATGGCCACTAATATGAAAACATGAGAAATATGAATATTAAGGCAATAAAAATCATTAAATTTTCATCAAACAACCTACTGTACTTATCTGTTACTTACTTACTCGAAACTCAAAATAAAGGTTTAAAAAATATGAACTATCATACAAATTCGCCCCTTATATATATATGTGTGTGTGTGTGTGTTTATATTGCAGATATTCGCGGATATAAGTATGATTATCGGCCTCTGGCCACTGAAACGTCTGAATCAGTGGCATGAGGCCGAACTTGAATCCATGACGCGGAAAACCTAAGAAAATGGACCACAGCGAAAACTCTATGTATTTTATTATATAAGTCCTAAACCTGTGACTCGAACTTATCATTCCTTGATAATGACATGTGGGATCATGCCGAAACGTCGGAATCAGTGGCCAGAGGCCGAACTTGAATCCAAGACGCGGAAAACCCAAGAAATCTTTCATGTTCATACTTATATCCGCAAAAATCTACAATATAACACACACACAACATATATATATATATATATATATATATATATAATTTTTTGTCTTCGGTGTCCATTAAGTAGAAACGATGGAAATTTATAATTAAAAAAAAATGTTTTCATGAGAACAACTTGGATTGTTTGGAAATTGGTTTAAATAATGTGCAGGTAGGTACAAAATAAGCAGCTAAGCAATGAAACAGTGTGAACATTAATGACTAACTTTCTATGTAAAACCACAAGTTCTGTTACGTAATACATTTTGGAGATAAAAAAGTGTAGAGGAGTCTTGAATAGCTGACAGAGTTGCACGTTGTAATTTGCTTCACTACATAACTCACTACACAACGAGGTAATAGTTGAAGGTCAAATAAATAGTTCTTTACAAAAAAATAAAGAGCATAACTTAAATTCACAAGCAACGAACAGTAGGCTACAATAATAAACATTGTAATACGGTGTTATCTACATTTTTTTCAGCCTGAATTTTGTTTTCTATATGACCAGTACTAAGATGCAAACAGCATTTTTTATTCAATGCCCGAGGTTGTCATTTCTTGTATTCTCTCCTGATATTGGTGTAAAATGTAACCAACTTCTGAGGTTGAAGATCCTGGAAGTCGGTGTTACGCTGCTCCGTTGATAGAATGGTGATCGTGATAATAGTTGTGCGCCAGGAGTATCTTTAATCTTAAACTTAATCTAAGGCGAATATGAATGATGATGGCCATATGATGTTCGGGGATCGTTTGGGCCTTTAAGTTTCCTGATATTTGTCCATTGAATATTCACTCCTTTGCTCTAAACGTAGACCTAGACTTGTAACATACCGAGACTTGAAACATATAAATTATGCGCAATTAATTGATGACGCTGCAAAACTACCTTGGAACAACATATGGACACTTAGAACTGTAGACGAGAAAGTTGAAAATTTTAATGACATGATTTTACAATTGTATGACAAACACGCACCTATCAAGACTAGACGTATAAACAGACCACCTGTACCCTGGATGTCTGATAATATCCGCTTGCTTATGACTGAGAGAGACGTAGCATTCAGGAAATACAGGAGGAACAAAGAACTGACAGACTTACAGACATACAAACATCTGAGGAATAAAGTCAACCAGACTGT
This sequence comes from Diploptera punctata, assembly GCA_030220185.1. Lineage (NCBI taxonomy): Eukaryota > Metazoa > Arthropoda > Insecta > Blattodea > Blaberidae > Diploptera > Diploptera punctata. Next base: position 291,778 of record JASPKZ010000838.1, on the reverse strand, counting down.
CAGGAATGCAAAACTAAGATATGCCCATACTATTATTACACAATCTATGTCCAACTCAGCTGACATGTGGAAAAATTTAAAATCAATAGGCCTCTGTCAAAATAAACTACATGTAGAAACAGCTGACCTACCACTAGATGAGTTGAATGACCATTTTACCCGCCTCCCTACTGACAACAACTCACAACACAAACAACAGACAATAGATGAACTAATGTCATATTCCCAACCTACCCGAGACAAATTCTTTTTTTCCTATATCTCACCTGATGACGCCAAAAGAGCAGTATTACGTATTAAATCTAAAGCACAAGGAATAGACAACATAACAATAACTCTCCTGCAAGAAATAATAGACATTATTCTCCCAACAATAACCCACATTTTTAATGCCTCTATAATGACCGGGACTTATCCCAGACTCTGGAAAATGGCTCTAGTTCGTCCTACACCGAAATCAAACACTCCCACAACACTCGATGATTATAGACCAATTAGTATTCTTCCCTGTTTATCTAAAGCACTGGAACACATAATACACTCACAGTTAACAGACTACCTCACCACACACGACTTACTTGATGAACATCAGTCTGGTTTTAGAACAGGACATCACACAAGTACTGCACTACTTGACATTATAGAGGACATAAGAGACTCAATGGACAAAAGCAAACTCACCGCAATAGTCCTACTCGACTACAGCAAAGCCTTTGACACAGTAGATATAGACTTAATGCTAGCGAGACTAAAGACACTACATCTGTCGGAAAACTGCCTTGATTGGTTTGCATCTTACCTCACTAATCGTCAGCAATCAGTTTCTGTTAATAATCGCATTTCTTCCTGGCGCTTGGTGAGGAAAGGGGTACCTCAAGGCGGCGTCCTCGCTCCTCTTCTCTTCTCGATTTATTTTAATGACGTGACCAAGAAACTACAAAACTGCAAGCATCATCTTTACGCCGACGACCTACAGATTTACACACACTTTAGGCCTGACGAAATTAATGAATATATTGACAAAGTAAACACTGACCTCAGGTATATATCTTTATGGTCCAGACAATATGGGCTGAAACTAAATGTAAACAAAACGCAAGCAATAATTATCGGACATCCAAGGCTATTACACCTCATAAACAATGGCAATATGCCGGCTGTCATATTAGATAATGAACAAATTCCTTATACCGACGTCGTTAAAAACTTGGGATTTTACTTAGATTCTAATTTAAATTGGCATGTGCAAGTAAAACAAACATCTAAAAGGATCTTCTCCATAATGCATTCCCTAAAGCGACTTAAACATTTTCTTCCTACAACTCTTAAAAGAATTTTAATCCAAACTTTAGTGATGCCACATTTTGACTACTGTGACGTTCTACTAACTGACATAAGTGACGGATTGTCGGACAAACTGCAGCGTGTCCATAATATGTGTATCAGATTCATATTTAATGTTCGAAAATACGATCACATTTCTCCATTATTCCACGAATTGTCATGGCTACATCTAAAAGAGAGAAGAAAATCGCACTGTCTAATTCTCCTATTTAAGATCCTACATACCTCGATTCCCAATTATTTATCATCCCGTTTCCAGTATCTATCCTCAAACCATAACTTAAACACAAGATCACAAGATAGTCTCTTACTTAATATACCGCAACATAGGACATCACATCACTCCATGTCATATACCATCTCCACTTCTCGAAACTGGAATTCCCTACCACAAGAAATAAGGGGCTGCCGGACATTGGCATCTTTTAAAAGAAATCTAAATTTATATTTGCTCTAAACTCGACTTCATTATTATCCAGTGTAAGGTATATATATTAATTGGTGTTTCCCGTGTAATGTATCATATTTATATGATTATTATTATTATTATTATTATTATTATTATTATTATTATTATTATTATTATTATCATCGTATCATTATTGTTATTACCCTATAAAATGTTGTTTGTACATGGCATTTACATTGCTACATTTATTGTATCTTTAAGTGTTTATAATTAGTATAGTGTATATCTATATTTGTCGAATATTTGTTTGTATTTGTACTGGTTGAGTGGAAGAGAGGGCCTTATGGCCTTAACTCTGCCAGAATAAATAAAGTATTATTATTATTATTATTATTATTATTATTATTATTATTATTATTATTATTACAGATAAGGAGAAATTCCGAAAAAATCCCACCCAGGAAACTTGTCCCGACCGGGGATGGAACCCGGGCCCGCTGTGTGACAAGGCAGCAGGCTACCTCGAGACCACAGCGGTTAAACCAACCAATTCACTGCCACATGGAATCCGGAGGTACATGTCCCCGTCGATACAAGATTTCCATACACCCCTGTTCTCAGCTAAAACTTTACAATATCCTTATCTTCTTCAAATCATAATTAATGTTATTCTTCTGCCTCATTATTGGGCTACCTACTGGGCGTTTTTTTTTCGTTTTACTACATGAATTTTTTTTTCCTTTTACTACATGAAGAATATAATGGTACTGTACATCAACCATACGTAGACTTCAAAAAAAGCATATGATTCAATTAAGAGGGAGAAGTTATATTGTACCCTGCTGGAGTTCGGAATTCCTAAAAAGTTAGTTAGACTTATACGAATGTGTCTAAATGGCACAAATAGTTGGGTGCGTGTAGGCAAACAGTTTTTGGACACTTTTGAAATCCAGAATGAGTTGAAGCAAGGAGATGCACTATCTCCTTTACTATTTAATTTTGTACTAGAGCATGCCATTAAATCTTTAGAGAATGAGGAAGGCTTACAACTCAATGGTATTAATAAGCTGTTAGTTTATGCTGATGATGTAGTATTATTGGCCGATAGCGAGGAGATACTAAAGGACAATACGCACGCACTGTTGAGTAACACTAAGAAATTAGGATTGGAAGTAAATATCAATAAAACTAAATATATGGTCACACGTAGAAATTCAGTATATAATGGAAATGGACAGCTAATGACAAATGAGGGAAATTTTGAGGAAGTGGCTGAATTCAAATACCTAGGAACAGTAATCACAAATAGGAATGAGATGCACAAAGAAATTAAACATAGGCTTAATTCTGGAAGTGCGTGCTATTATGCATTGCAGAGACTCTTGATGTCCCAACTCCTTTCAAAAAACGTTAAACTGAAATATATAAAACTATTATTCTACTACCAGTTATATTATATGGGTGCGAAACATGGACTCTTACTTTAAGGGAGGAAAGGAGATTACAAGTATTTGAGAATAAAGTACTTAGGAAATTTTTTGGACCAAAGAGAGATGAACAGACAGGTGAATGGAGAAGACTACATAACAATGAACTACATGGTCTTTATAGGAAGCCAGATATAATAAGAACAGTTAAGTCTCGTAGACTGCGATGGGCAGGACATGTTGCACGTATGGGGAATGAAAGACTTGCATGGAAGCTTCTTGTAATAAAGCCAGAGGGAAAACGCCCAGTTGGTAGACCAAGAATGAGGTGGGAGAATAATATTAATTATGATTTGAGGGAAGTAGATTATACAGGGAATGATTGGAAAGCTTTAGCTCAGGATAGGGATGTATGGAGAGCTTATGTCCGCGCGGCCATGAACCTACGGGTTCGATAGTGCCAGTGAGTAAGTAAGTAAGTTTACTACATGAAGTTCTCGTATCCTTCTTTCCTTCGCCATTCGTGAAAACATGTCCTCCCCATCGCAGTCTACGAGACTTAACTGTAATATGACACATCCAGTATTGTGTATTGTAATTTACATTGATAGATAGTATTTATAGACGCTAGTCACTCGCCCTTCACCTCTGGGTTCCGAGTTCTAAACCCAGAGGTGAAGGTCGAGTGACTAGACATTAGAGATACCATGCGTCTATAAATAATATCATTATAAATTACAATAAACAATACTGTATGTATCTAGGTCACACCATGTGTGGTTTGTGATTGAGGAATCGGGATTTCTCCCGTTTTCTCTTGCGAAAAACTTATTTCCACCACTTATCCATACTCATGTCAAACATTTCGTTTGATTTAATTTAATATTCCGCTGAAATGGTATGATATACCTGCCAGCCAGCATCTCATCCCTTGACATGGAACGTAAATCATTTTATTTCATCCATCCATAGTAATTCTGCCCGAGGGCAGGTCTTTCACTGCAATAATAGAATTTTCATGTATGCTTTTCTTTGAAGTTTTACTAGGGAATTAAAGGTGTGGTAGCTTCCCGTTCCTTTCCACACTGGTGATGATAATAATAAGGATGATGATGATGATGGCCGGAAGATTTTCGGGGACCGTTGGGCCCTAAGCTTCCTGACATTTGTCTTACAGGTGATGAAAAACCCCGAAAAAAAACCTCACCCAGGAGCCTGTCCCGACCGGGAATCGAACCCGGGCCCGCTGCGTGGCAAGGTAGCACGCTACCTCGAGACCACAGAGGTTGACTTTTATTTCATATTATGTTGAATTTCATTTCTTAATGAATAAATATAAAAAAGGTACTTTACTTAACTGATATAAACGACACTCTTAAATATAGGCTACTCATACGTACATTGTACCATTGAAAATTCGTTCGGAAGGGAAGAAAAATCATGGAACACGTATCGTACATTTACGACACGTAAAATAACATCATAATTTGGGCCTCATAATCATTCTGTCATATTCGTTTTGTTTAGTATAAATGTTTGAGTGAATGGTTTCTCTTATCTTAAATGTTCGTGGTGTCTCGGAGGCGGCCCTGCACTGAGCTGATTACTCATTCGGGGAGGCACTCCATGACCTTGTGTGGTTGAAGAAAGTACGTGTGTGATCCAGACTTTATATATCCTCTCCCGACAGGTCGTGTGCTTGTAAAGCCCGGATGACGTGGGACACGTGAAAGTACCTAAAAGGAAGAGGTAAACTAAGTATGAAAAGAAAATTTATTATTGTTTAATTGGATATTTTTCGCCATTTGCAGTAACTTTTGTAAAATGATTCTGCGGATATTTATGAAGGCACAAATAAATCAGGCGGCTGCATAGGTGGGTACCCTGCGATTCAAAGTACAGCAACCAATGGCACAGGTGTAAACATAATCTGTTTCTGGCTATTCAGTGCACAGTAACCCGATCAATATTGAGACTTAATCCTCCGGGTCTCCAGTTCGCATCTCGGTCCCTCCATGTAGGATTCGTGGTGGGCTCATCGGAGGCAGGGCAGGTTTTCCTCCTACCATAAACTTCTTTGAATCACTTCTCCATACTCATGTTATCAATTTCGCGTTATTTAATTTCATCTGTTCTTGTGATGGTAGGACAGGCTTTGTCAGTTGCCATCCATATATGCCACAAATATTCAGTAATAGAGGTTTCATCTCAACTCATCCTTCGATGTATAATTACGCCGGACCCGAGTAGAGGATTTAATTTTATTTATACATAAATCGCTTCACGCAGAAAGAACCTTAGTCTTTTTTGTATGAAATTATGATATGTGGCTTATCCAGTAGATAGGCCCAGAACCACCCAAAATTTTTAGCATGGGTTTGGCTTTCCAGGATCATCTCCAAATTTACAAATTATACTGATCTGTATGATCAAAACTGCTCCGAAAAAGGCCTTTCTGCATTACGACGAATGAAAACTTACATCAGGACACACATGTCAGTAACAAGCCTTTGTTAACTAGTAATTCTAACCATCGAGAGGGAGGCATGTTGGGATTTGTTGAAGGGCTCAGATCAGTGATCGACAGATTCATTGCTAGGAAATATCGGAGGCTCCAGTTTAGCTTATGTGGCGTTTGTTTGGGTATGGATTGAATAATTGTTTATTATTATTTTAGCAAGTGTCCATTGCTATGGTCTCGAGTTAGCGCGCTGCCTTGTCACATAACAGGCCTGGTTTCGATCCTGGTCGGGACATATTTCCTGGGTGAGGTTTATTTCGGGGTTTTTCCTCACCTGTAAGAAAAATGTCAGAAATGGACCCCGAACACCATCTGACCATCATTATGATACTCGACTCGTTAGATTAAGTTTAGATGAAGACCAGTCCTCGTGCATCATTACCATCATCATCACCTTTCATATAATCGGAGCAGCATAACCCCGCCTTGCAGGCGCCCTAATCTTAGAAGTGGGTTACAAGTACGCGATGCCAGGAGAGAATACCAGAAATATAGTAGTGACAACCTGGTGGCATTGATTAAAAAATTAGCATATTATTGTACAATACTTCCGAGAATGAGAATTGACAACAGCGGAGTTGTAGAATCAGGTACTTCGTAATATCTGAGCCCACTCAAAATAATTTGTATGGCTACGCCACTGATTGAGATGGTTGTGTTATCGTGTTGCGCATGCTTTTTCCTTGAAAACTGCTCACATATTTCTCTTGTGGCGACCTCGTAGTGCAAGTGATCAGACATTTGACCTCCATCTCTAAGGCTTGAATTCGCGTTGGTGGACGAATCGTTACTAGGGCAGATTTTTCTCTGGCAAAAACTTATCTTCATACTCCATCCGTTTCGTTTCACTTAAGTTCATTTACTCCTGTGACGGGCATCCTCGTATATGCAGACCTACAATAGCAGGGACTTCATGTCATCCTTCGAACTGGCATCAAGCCGGACATGTGTAGAAGGTTTACAGATTTCTCATCCTACTCACAACTGTGATATCAGCTGAAGTCATTTTGTTGTGAAAAGTTGCTGTAGGAGTTGCAGAACTCACTAACACACAATCTCAATTATTTATATATATATAGGCCTATTGATGAGCGCTTTCTGCATGAAGATATTTTTTTTTCCCAAATGCCCCAGGTTTGTCTTTCGACATTCCTGGTTTCTCTCCTGGCATGGCGTACTTGTAACCCACTTCTGAGGTTGGGGCGCATGGAAGGCGGGGGTACGTTGCCCCGATGATATGATGGGCGATGATGATGATAATGGTGCGCCAGGAGAGTCCCTAATCCTAAGCTTAACCTAAGATGAATATAAATGATGATGATTGCGATGGCCATATGATTTCGTGGACCGTTTGGGCCTTAAAGTTTTCCTGACATTTGTCTTATAGGTGAGGAAAATCCCCGATAAAAACCTCACCCAGAAAAAACTGTCCCGACCGGGGATCGAACCCGGGCCCGCTGCGTGACAAGGCAGCATGCTGCCCCGAGACCACAGCGGTGGACAGATATTAAAATGTAAAAAACTGTAATATGAGAACTGCAGGTATTGTATTTTATATTACTATTAAATGTCCCCAATTCAGAATGTGGGAGTTTTCTCCTCATTAGTTCTCAAGTTATTCCCATTGTCTTTACGTCACATACCGTGAGACTAATTGCATAGCTGAGCCTGAAAAAGCAAATTTTTTGAGACAATTAGAGAAAAATGCACTGTGAAACTTAAGCTAATCGGTTTATAAAAAAATTTATATTGTGAAGTTAAATTACAGCCCTATGTATATTTTGTGTATGTGTACATATCGGCCGTTTTGGTCTGGTGGTTAAGTTCCTTACCTCTGGTTCCGAGGGTCGTGGGTTCAAACCGGGTCGGGGTTGATGGATTTTTTATGGTGCAAATATCCAAGGAACAATTCCTCCGGGCGGGACTTTAAGCCGTGATCCCGAGTCTGAAGATTTTATGGCTCGTAAAAGAACCTTAAGCATGAATAAAGATACCTCTATGCAAATTGTTTTGACCTTCAACAACCTAGTAATACCTTAGTTGCGTTCTAGATGTTTTATTGGGTCAGTGTGTTGACCGCATACCAATCATGACATAATTGTAACTAAATTAACTTGTATTAATGAAAAGGACCTTCTTGGTGATAATGAAATTGTATTATACATAATCAACAAAATAAAGTTAATTAACATTTTGGTTTGGTGATTTGGGTTTTATTGATTATGTGTAATACATTAAATTATCTCGCTCCAGTAATTTCTAACAACGTAGAGGTTAAAGCCCAAATTGGGCTGTAAAGTCATTGTAGATGGATATATACTAGATGAGTAATCATAAAACATTTATTTTAATTAATGTGTGATAATATGTTTCCCCTCCGTACTTTAACGTTTTCTTAAAATGAATTATTTCTATGGTTCTCCAATGTTTTGAATTTAGGTTAAGTTTAAGTTTAAGCACTCTCCTTATAATCTAATATTATCATTTAAAACTCAGAAGTGGGCTACAATTCCGCCAATGTCAGGAGAAAATTACAGAAATGTCGTAGTAGCATTGAACAACAAAATAAACCTCCCTCCTTGTACGTATTTTTACGTGCCCCACATCACATGGACCTTACAGCCACACGGCCTGCCCGGAAAGGATTTTAAACTCTAAGGCTCGTATCTATGAACGCATTGATGCGTAAAAGTGTACTGAGGCATAAGTAAATGAGTGAGTGACTTGCAAAGACTTTTCCAAGCTCAAGAATCTGTTCATGCGATAACAATTATTGCTAATTCAAGTGGAAATGCAGTAAGCTACCTGGACACTTGAATTTGCGCATTCAAGCGTTCAATTATGACAGCTTCAATGTATATTTTTCTTAATTTCGTAAAATATTTATGTCAGTGTCAGTTACGACTTATATGTCTCTTATTTAAAAAACATGTTAAATGGTATGTTTCTTGAAATATGTCGTAAACATTTTGAGGTTAGGCCTAATGATACATACGAAACTTGGTTAAAAATAATCTTTAATAATTAAATGAATTAATGATTTTTCTATTATTTTGTATCTAATCATAGTTAGTTATACATGAGTTTAAGCCTTATTAGCACTTTTGTTTGTTAAATAAATAATAATGAATTACATAACAGCATTTTTACTTAGTTTTTAATGGGGCGATAATACGAATATCAAAGAATTAATAATTCATTTTTTTAAATCGGTATCAAACGGAAGTCTAAAATAATGATTTTTCTATTATTTCGTATGTAATTATAGTAACTTACACATGAGTTTAAGCCTTAATGGCACTTTTCTTTGTCAAATAATTAAAAATGAAGTACATACAAGCATTTTTACCTAAGTTTTAATGAGTGATAATACAAATATTTAATTTTTTTATTAAAATAAATACGTATCAAACTGTAGTCCAAACTAACAATTTTGCTCATCATGATAAAATTTATTTATAACGAGGAAGGAACTCTGCGATGATAATTTTACATATTTGAGAACATTTACGAGAAATTAGTTTTTGCTTATTTTTCATTTTTTAGAGGCTTTCATAATATGTATGTGTGTACATTTCGCAAAATGATCTATGGCAATTAATTTTGATAAAGAATCGTCATTCATGGGTTAATGATTGATAGAGGTATTTCATTATATCCCAGTATAAAATAATCGCAACATTACTAAAAAATCTGTTTCATAATCACCTAACTCCTCTCGTGAATCTGGAGCAACGGGAAACCCACTTCAGAAACCTACTAGGAGAGAAGGGCGAAACAGCAGTTGATCCAGCGCCGCACAAGCATAATAAAAGAACGGAACTCGACGACCCAATCACTCCTGACGATGTAGCCCGGTCCATAAGCAATACTAAAAACAACAAGGCTGCCGGTCCGGATGGGATATTCGCGGAACACCTGAAAACCTTGTCTCAAGATCTGGCAGTACCGCTAGCCCTCCTATAAACGAATGCCTCACGAACAGCACAATCCCACAGCAATGGAGAAAGACAATAATAGTGGTACTCCACAAAGGCAAGGGCAGGAAAGACGACCCAAACAGTTACAGGGGAATCGCTTTGGAGAACACAATGTTCAAACTATTCTCCAAAATCATACTAGAGCGCATCGAGCTAAGATTACGAGCAAACATCCGCACGAATCAATTCGGATTCACTCCAGGCAGATCGACTTTACATGCAGTACAAGAAATCCTAGTTGAGATAGAAAATAGCATGGCACAACCAAACACCCCTCTGTATGCAATATTCATAGATTATTCAAAAACATTTGACAGCATTAACAGAACGTTACTTTGCCACAAGCTGGAGAACGCACTGGGCAGGTCAACTCGCGAACTGGAGACAATAAAATCGATTCTCAGCACCAACTATGTAGCAATCTACGATGTCATATCAATGTCAAAAGAAATTGCTCAAACACGAGGAGTCCTACAAGGAGACCCACTGAGCCCAGTCCTCTTTAACATTATGACGGCCGATATTGGACAAGCTATAAACGCAAGAAATACAAAGCTATTAATGTATGCCGATGACATGGTCATCCTTTCCAAGAGTCCTGAAGATCTGCAGGAGGTCATGAAGAATATCAGAAAATGGGCGTCAGAAAATTCAATGGAAATAAATAGCTCCAAAACAAAAGCAATGAACTTCAGAAGAGGAGGGAGATTATCAAAAAATGACCACCTTATGTGCGGCGACTCAGCCCTAGAAATAGTCCCCAACTTTAAGTACCTGGGAGTGACGCTGCAGACCACTGGAACCACATTCACCATGCATATACAAGACAGGACCACAGGGGCAATAAATTCGATGTTCGACATCCCCAAGCTTGAGAGACTGTCCCTGCCAACGGCGATGGCACTGTTCCAACTCAAGGTAGCACCAGCGGCCACATACGGTATTCAGATAATTTGGATTCACCTAACAGTGAAAAACCTCAAGAAATTGGAGAATGTCAAAGCCAGATATCTCAAGAGGGCCTTGTCACTCTCAAAGTACATAACAGCACATGAATCCTACTTCATTGAAGACATCAAGCTTCGCTTCAATCTACCAGAAACCCAGGCATATAATGACGCCATCAAAGAGAGACAAAACAAAGCCAATGCAATACCGATGAAAATAATGGACACAAAAACGATGAAAACTGATGTGTGGAAAGGACCGAACTTCCAACTTCGCCACCTATACACACGCTTCGCCGCGCATGGTTTCCACGGGAAAATATGTCAGAATCCGTCATAGCCCCAAGGAGGACTGCAGATGTAAGCTTTGCGACGAGCCATGCTCCAAGTACCACCTAATGAAATGCAAAAGCAGAACTCAACCTCTCATCAAAATTGCAAAAGACTGGTGAAAACTCTAAATGTACCACATTGTGTTTAATAAAATCAATTATAGACTAATATTTGTTATCATAAAGAGCCTAAGCTTTTATTCATTGCATTATAACTCTGTAAAATATTGCAATAAGATATATATATGTTTTCTTTTTTTTAATTTACACAAGTTAGTAGATAAACTCTGTATGTTTTTTTTTTTCAGCGGGCATAAAAATCTTTGGAAATATATTGTATTTATGTATCACTGGGTTAATGTCCCTATCAAACAACAGTTCAGTATATTTGCTCATATAATTAATCTAGATATTTGGTATCTACTTAATCTCCAATTCCATGGCATGAGAGGTCTAGAAGACCCTTGACCTACCTGGTGGCTTCACATCAACATGTGTAAATCGCAGAGGTGGACAATAATCTAGCCAATATCAGGGTGAGATGTAGTCAGCATATCAGATCCCCAGTCATTTAGCTGGTTTTCTCAACCAGGAACTGCTACTTATTGTCCTTCTATCCATAGTAATTCTGCCCGAAGGCAGGTCCTCATTGCAATCATAGCATTTTCATGCTATGCTTGCAGCTTTGCTGGGGAATTGTGTATGTGTGGTAGCTTCCGTTGCTTTCCACACCGGTGAAGGGTGATGGTGATGGTGATGATGATGATAAGGATGATGATGGCCATATGATTTCGGGGACTGTTTGGGCCTTAAAGGTTTCCTGACATTTGTCTTACAGGCGAGGAAAAACCCCGATAAAAACCTCACCCAGAAAAACTGCCCCGACCGGGGATCGAACCCGGGCCCGCTGCGTGACAAGGCAGCACGCTACCTTGAGACCACAGCGGTGGACCTACTTATTGTAGCTACCCAAATTCCAACAATATTGGGTGGGAGCTGGTCCCATAGCCATCCATCCATAGTAATTCTGCCCGAAGGCAGGTCCTTCACTGCATTTCATGCTATGCTTGCAGCTTTACTAGGGAATTGTAGGTGTGGTAGCTTCCCGTTGCTTTCCACACCGGTGAAGGATGATGATGATGATGGCCATATGATTTCGGGGACCGTTTGGACCTTAAAGTTTTCCTGACATTTGTCTAACAGGCGAGGAAAAACCCCGATAAAAACCTCACCCAGAAAAATGCCCCGACCGGGGATCGAACCCGGTACCGCTGCGAGACAAGGCAGCACGCTACCTCGAGACCACTGCGGTTGGTCCCATATTGGTCAAAGATAATTTAAAAAAAGATTCTGCTCACATGGGGATTTGAACATGCACCAATGCATCATGTGTTAAACTGCTTGGCTATACGCAGAACTACCCACTTAATCTTGTCAATACACTTCTTATATGTTGTTTTAATAGCTCAAAAAAAAAAAAACTATCCCATGAGGTTTTGAACTGAGATCTGCAGATTAACAGGCAGTGTGTTACCATCTGACCTAACATAAGAGTATTTGGTTAATGCATAGAATTAAACAGTGCTACTAATATGCAGTGTGCTACATTACGCCTTTGTTAACTACAGAATAATTATACTTCTTCTTCCTTTCATGTGATAGACCTAGGGGTCTGAATCCAACATTTGAAGGGTCTGTCCAAAGATAATAATTATACAAACAGAAAATTTGCTTCAGATACATCATTTTCAAATTCATAACATTTGAATACAGGAAAGAGGATGATAATTTAGCACTCAGTAAATCTTATTTAAAAAACATTTGTCATAAAACAGATTAAAAAATTCTGTTATTAACAATTTATTAAATTGTAACATCCATTTGTGTCTGTTTGCATAAGTATAGTAGATTCTAGTATTATCAATATCTATATTTTTATTTAAAAAAATAACAAATAGGAACTCATTATCTAATGGTTTAAGGCAAGCCGATGCTGTGTCTCCTCTGCTATTCAATTTTGTACTAGAGCAGGTAATCAAATCTTCTAGATGATAAAATATGTTAAAATAGTATTAATAAATTGTTGGTATATATTGATGATGCATTATTATTAGGTGATCTGATAATGAAGTTCTTAATAAAAATTTTAAATAAAAAAGAGATGAATAGACAAGTGAATGGATAAGACTACTTAGCAGAAAGCTACACATGATATTTATGGGAAACCAAATGTAATGAGAATGGTTCAAGTTTCATAGACTAAGATGTGCAGGACATGGGGAATGAAATACGGCATGGAAACTAATATAACAGTAACCATGATTTGAGAGAGGTGAATTATACAAGGAATGACTGGAAACCATAAGCTCAGGATATGTATGGAGAGCTTATGACCGTACAGCCATAAATCTGTGGGTTTGATAATGCCAGTGATTTGTTATTAGGCAATAGTATTATATTCATGAGTTATAAATATGGTACACAATTTTTAAAACATTTTAAAAATGTATAACTGAAGGTATAAGTATATTTTTTAATCGATTATTTATTAACCAAATTTCCAGTGTAGACCTAACCTAAAAATATAAAAATTATGTTAAATATTTCAATAGCCGAATAATATTAAATTATTTACTTAGATTTTTTTTTGGTTTAGGCATAAACCTCACACGGAATAACAATAATAATAGTGATAATCAAACATAAAAGTCATAATGTCGTAATTTTGTCTATTAATTTTGAGACACCCCTCAGGGGTCCTCATCTAGGGGATATGTGGATGGCGACCACAAGGTGCCCAAACTGTGCAAAACATTTCTTCCACTTACTTGTGTTTTGCACTCTTTTAACTTTACTATCTAACCTCTCTTGCTTAACTCTTGTTTTTTCGACCCCGACGCTATTAGGGCATTCGAGGGCTAGGGAGTCCTTCCATTTCTTCTTTCCTTTATTTTCTTTTCTTCTCCAGAAAAGCCTGACCAGAGGCTAAAAGATGGCAGCTCCATCATTGGTCTTGCCTTCCTTTGGCCAGCAACCAATCGAAGGGACTATTATTATGCTTTCAAGTCTTATACGAGAATTTCCCATAAGGAAAAAAAATTCTATAGGATCGTAACAGGCCTTGGCCTAATACTTGGAAGGAAGAAGAAGAATTTTGAGACAATGCAACGGTAAGCATTTCCATTTGAGGTTCTTCACGAATATATAAAATTATTATAATTGAAATAATCGTTAGGAAAAATGTAAAAATCATTGTAAATGGTGGGAAATAATTAGATAGGAGTTTATGAAGGAATTAAAAATGTCGTGTCACAGGTAGTAAAGAGTAGCCTAATTAATTACAGAAATATCTGAAGGTCAACGTAATTGAGAGCGTCAATATTCAGTACAAATGTGCTTGTTATTTCTGTTTAATTATTGTATCTTACTTAACAACCACGTAATTACAGGTATTTTTATTTTTAAATGTTTATGTTAGAAACGAATAATATATCAATTATACAGCAGCTGTCTGCTATAATACTCCTCAGGCAAGTTGGAAATGTTTTGTAACATGCTTTGGAAGGCATTTAAAACCGCTTTTTAGCAGGTATGTAGCAGTGACGTATATTCAATAGACGCAAGGTACGCATTGCTTACCAAGGACTAAACAATAAAAAAATGAGAAACATAATTTAAATAATCAGTATTGATTACATTAAATTTCAATGCGATTTAAAAATAATATTTGTGGCGTATTCATTATTTGCGTAGTCAATTTGTTCCATGCAGCTTCCCAGCAATAAACCACTATTACTCCATACGATAAGCTAGGAGCCGCTCGGATATGATCGTGTGTCGTCGTAAGTTTTGGTTGAGTTATCTGTGGTCCTGCAGTTTCAAATGTGCGGGACTTGACGAGTAATGGAAACTTATTTTAAATCATAATTATTACATTTTTAATTAAGCTTGTGGTCCTACAATTCTCAACTGTAATTGTCGTGTCTATATTGAAGTATTAGTATAGCTAAGATAATATTATTATAGTATAAATATATGAACATTTTAATAATGGAATGTACGTATGTATGACTGAATGGTAAGCACTTCAGCTTCTTGCGTACGGCAGTGTATGGAAGCTCACAATCAGTCGGGGCAAGACAGTGGACAAAGCGCATGTGATTGTGTAATATTATGTGGTATCCTAAAATTAACTTTGCCTGTAGAGCGTTCGAAGATGAGGAACGAGTAATAGACTTACTCCTGAATTAAATATCAAAACTAAGGTGTAAGGCGTTACAAGTCGCAACTTTACAATAGCAACGAGTGATTAAAAATGAGTCCTCGTGCTCAAAAACTGTATTGTTGGACATGTTTTCTGTTTAATAACGAAAGATCTCTGCGGAACAGTGCGGATTATTGCGACATGGGAAACATACATAAAGCCATTAAAAAGCACAGTCTATCTAAACATCATTTGATCTCCATTATAAATGAAAAAAAAAAAAACTTTCGGTAGGTCGAGAATTGAACATATGTCGGACAATCGGAAAATAATCGGGATTTGCAACTCAATAATCTTGTAAGAGAAAAATAGAGTCATAACAAAACGATTCATCGATGTAGTTCTTTTTTGTCATAGTAGAGATATAACGCGACTCTATCAATAAATACAATTACGTTGAACTCGTGAAATTACTCGGTGAATATGACGAGAAACTAAAGCACCATTTAGAACATTCTACGACATTTACAGGAATATCAAATTTAATCCAGAATGATCTAATCCGCCCATACCAAACGTATTAATGGACAGATCAAAGAGGGAGATCAATGAATCAAATTTTATTTGCATTGTTCTAGATGAGGCAACAGACATAAGTAATTTCTCTCAGCTATCTCCTGTGTTTCGGTACGTCATCGACGGAGGCCAAGTACATGAACGATATTTAGGATCCATTAACGTTTCTGATAATAGAACAGTCGATGCATTATACAAGATAGTGGTTCAACTGATTCATGATTTCGGATGTGAGAAGGAACTTATTGCACAAAGTTATGTTGGAGCGAGCATCTGTTATGGCAACTCAGTTGAATGGTCTGCAATCGAAAGTGAAAAACACTTTTCCAAAAAGCAATTTTCGCTCATTTAGTATTATTCTAATTCGTGACCATAATTAAAGAATGCATTTTGTTCTTTACTTTTAATGGACTAGCTGATTTATTTTCAAAATCAACCAAAAGAACAGGGTTCTTGATGAAATAAAGAAACTGTTGGCAAGAGTGCCTTCGACGCGGTAAAATTACAGTTATCGTTTGGTATCGGGATGTGCTAATTTCTGTCTTTGGAAAAATTACGAATCCAGACGAGAATATTGGGATCAGGAAGCCTATATTGCTGCACAAGGATTTTTAATCACACTGCAAGATTTTTAATTCAATTTTATATTGAATACGTTTGTTAATATTTTCCTTGTAACTGACAGTTTATTTGATATACTGCAAGCAAAAATTCACGATATTGACTACTGTATAAAATAATTAAAATTTGTAGAAAACAATCGGAATAATTTGAAAAAAAAAAAACGAACTTCAGGTGAAACATCTGACACCAAAACAAAATACAGACAAATATATGTACACATTTTTGGCACCATACTGGGTCAAATAAATTATAGATTCATTAATTTAGATTGATTATTATTTTTAGAACATTTGAATGCGAAAAATGTCGACAAGTAAATTCTCTGTTTTTCGATAATTCCATTTTAGTCACTAAAATACAGCTATGTGATACATAAAAGGTAATTAAAAATGTAGAGGGAATTAAATTGAAAAGGGAGTAGGTGCCAAAATCCAAAAAGAAGCTCATTTCTTCTCCATGACTTTCAAAACGGAAAATACGATCTTTGAGTAAAAAAAAGTTTCTGGCATCTATTTCCAAATTGCTTACCCTAAAAAAAATACCCAATACACGCCACTGGTATTTAGTGCCAACCTTGTCGGAAATACGAGATTTATGCTTCATTTGTGGGCAACTCCCTAATTCGATTAATGAATATTCTCACGGAAAATTCAGCTCACCAGTGATTGGAAGTAATTGAGTAGAGGCAAATGGCTTTCCATGCGGCCCTAATCACTTACATACTTTACTGACCACACAAGGACATGCAGGTTTTTTTCAGAGGAGTCAGCTACTTTCGAGACCACACGAATAATTAAGACATGATACACTATTCACTTCTAAACAATGAGAATATAACATGTTTAGATTATTTTGAAGCCCAGTTGATGTTCGGAGACTATTTGACCATTACATTTTCTGATATTTATCTTACAGGCGAGGAAAATACCGAAGAAACTTCACCCATGAAACTTGTCCCAATCGGGCCGCTGTGTTTGAGGTAATGGCATTACCACTAGACTAGACAACAGCAGTTGACAACTAATAAACACTTGTTGGTATAAAATAAACAAATGTGAAATATTTTCATTTTACTCCCATCCATTTAATTTGTCTCTTGCGATGTATAACTCTACCCAACCACCTTGTCTATAAAAAAAAAAATGAAACAACTAGCTGCCCTTCGAAAATGACGTAATAAAATATTCCAAAGCATTAATTAAAATACAGGTTAGTATATGCGTGTATATTATTATATACAACTTTCTTGATTAGATGATTGCCTCAAGGACAAAGTGATACAGACAATTAATTTTTTGAATTTATGAAATACATTTTGTAAATACATTAAAAAAATTCAAATTGTAGGCCTAATTGAAGTATACATACTACAAAGTAGAAATTTTGTAAAAATGGTTTCTTAAAATTGAAATTGATCCTCTAATGGCAGCGATGGCAATTTTAAAAAGATACACCCTGTCTAAATCTAAGGAATTCCAAAATTTGGCTAGGAATCCTGGTATAGTACCTCTTGCCCCGATCATCAATCCTGTGACAGTTATTCTATATAGTTGGTATTTATCTTTGCAATAGTCAATTGTTGGCTCACATATGGCTTTCTTTTCAGAGTCAACTTCCTCAGGTTGGCCACTATGTCTCAAAACGAATTGTGGGATCTAATATCATACCAATTTTAGAAGATGGTCTAAATGCAATAATATCTATTCGTCTGTTACTCTCATTAGTGGCCACACCATGAACTTCCTCATAAACCGTGTATCCAAAATCTCCGATACTCTTGCATCCCCACGTGGGACTAGGGTACTCCATTGAGAAAATTACTTAACCTAAACTAATTTAATTATGTATATTTCCATAGAGATGTCAGTGAATAAGTGGTTAGTTTATGGACTCAAAGTGAATCTAGTAGGAAACTGAAGTATTGCTTAGATGGGAAAGGCCGATTAAATCAGAGGTTCCAATTTAGGATTGAGATTCTTTGAGCTCGAAAATCTTCAGACTTGGGATCCGCGGCTTATAAAGTCTTTCCTGGAAGACGTGTCCCTTGGATATTTCAACCCTAAAAAAATCCATCGAATTTGGTCGGGTTTGAATCCGCGACCTTCGGAATCAGAGGCAAGGAACATAACCTCTAGCCCATTAAGGCCGATTAGTGTAGCCCTACTCACATTAAATTTAAAAAAATGTCAATAGGATATGTCATTTGTAACTAGGATTACACAAAATAATTAAGGGATGAAACTGTTGAGGTTGTTTTAATAAAAATATTTTGAAGAAAAAAAAATTACTAATCTTATCGATTCTTCCTATTAGATATTGAAACTGTCCACGACATATACATTTGTGTCTCTAGCGGCCAGAATTTTTTGCTTTTCGAAACCTAACTCGGCATATAGAAATCAATTTAAAAACTAAGATCAATCAGCAAAATCGGACCATTGCCAGTAGTGGTTCACCTGAAGCGAAAATGTAAAAACCGCTTTATCGGCAGCAATTTAAAATTTTTCGTATCAAAACTCGGTATATTATCTAAAATTAGAAGTGGGGGGTTTACCTGAAAGTCGAAATTTAAAAGTCGCTGTAGTGGTTGCCAAGTTTGTTTTTTTCACAACGATATTTAATTATTTATTATTTAACGGGTTTGAAATGTATACTTCTTGTGCCCAATATTATGTTTTGATTCTCTTCCTCCATTCATCTCTATCCTTCCGGTCACCATCCTACACTCCCCTGCTCTTCATCAAATTCATAATTATCTCTATCCATGTCTTCTTAAGTCTCCCTCTTCTTTTCCTCCGATTTGAATTCTACTCCAAACTCCTAACTGACAATCTATCTTCATTCATCCGCTTCACGTGCCCAAACCATTGTAATTGTTTATATCCCACAAATTCTATAATTGTTTCGTTAAAGTTAATTTATTCTGGGATGATACAGTTTCTGATGCTGCCTAATTTAGAGCATCGTAAGTATATTCTTAAAAATCCATTTCTGTAGATTGCAATTTTGACTTTAATTTGACATTTATAGTACACGTTTCTGCTCCATATGTCATTAAATTTGTTACTATTGATTTATAAATATGGATTTTAGTTTTTTATTTAAATATCTGTTTATTCCACAAAATTCCATTCAACATTGCTGTTGCAATCGACCTTTAACTATTCTTTGTGTTATTTCCAATTCATTGTTTCCATCCTCATTTGTTTCAACTTCCAAATATTTAATTTTGTTACAAATATTAATGGTACCATTGGAATCTTCCAATACCAAATTTTCTCCACTATCATCAATTACCATATATTGACTTTCATTTAATTAATTTTTAATACCCATTTTTCATATTCTTTCATTGATGTCCCGCGCCGTAGCCGAGCGGTTAAGGTAGGAAGCCTTGGCGCAGAGCTACGGGACTTGCGCTGGTTCGAGTCTCCATGGGGGAAGAAATTTTCTCATGGTATTTCGGCCAGTATGGGACCGGCGCCCACCCAGCATCGTGAGGCAATTGGGTAGCTACAATAAGTAGCGACTCCAGGTTGAGGAACCAGCTATAACGGCTGGGGGACTCGACATGCTAACCACATGTCACCCCTACACTGGCTGTTGATCATCTACCTCTGTGATTGACACATATGGATGTGAAGGGCCAGCAGCCGGCTGGTAAAAGGGCAACCGCTGAAAAAAAGTGGAAAGACCCTCAATCGGATCGGATTTCCTGATCATATATTCAATATAGTCCACCGCTGTGGTCTCGAGGTAGCATGCTGCCTTGTCACGCAGCGGGCCTGGGTTCGATCCCCGGCCGGGGCAGTTTTTCTGGGTGAGGTATTTCTCGGGGTTCTTCCTCACCTGTAAAACAAATGTTAGGAAAACTTTAAGGTCCAAACGGTCCCCGAAATCATATGGCCATCATCATCATTATCATGTCATCATCATCCTTCACCGGTGTGGAAAGCAACGGGAAGCTACCACACCTGCAATTCCCTAGTAAAGCTGCAAAGCTTAGCATGAAAATTCTATGATTGCAGTGAAAGACCTGCCCTCGGGCAGAATTACTATGGATGGATATTCAATATCATCATAATCTTCAGCCAATAGAATTTGATCATCTGCAAATTGTAATGAGTATATAGGCTTTTATTGTCATTCATCATGATTGCCAAATTGTAACATTTATTTTTTTACGGCTTGTAGAACATACACTGCTCAAAACAATTAGAGGAACACTTGTAATTAATTGAATAAGTAATTGTTTTTTAAAGCTGTGATGCTGAAAGTTGGACAATATGTAAATTGAATTATTAATTTTATCATTGGATACAAATTTTAAAGATCCATGGCCTAAATACAGAGAAATTACCTCAAATAACAAATATAGAGATTTTTTTTATTTTGGAAGGCGCTGGCCACTTCTAATTGGTAAGCTTCCTGATGTTGCTATAGTGACGAATGTTGATTATTGCTTTGTTTATTGAAGTCTCTGACAAAATGAGGCATTTAAATGAGTTTGAAGTGTATCATGCTCTACATATTTTACGACAAGGTCAATCTCTGCGAGCTTGGGTGTCCAGGTTACGCAACAGGCACAGAGAGACAGGTCAGTATTGTAGAAGACGTGGCCAGGGCCGTAAATTTAAAACAAGCCCCCAGGATGACAGATACGTTGTTCTGCTCTTCGACAGCGTACAAAAACTGCAAAAGACTGCAGAATGACCTTCATATGGCTTCCGGAATCCGGGTTTCAGACCAAACCATAAGGAACAGATTAAGGAAAGAGAATATTCGTCCAAAAAGGCCCGTTAAAAAAAACCACGCTTAACAAATGGGCACAAGGCAGCAAGACGTAGGTATGCTGAAAACCATGGTGATTGGAACCTGAACCAGTGAGAGTCTGTGCTCTTCTCGGAGAATCCAGGTATCGTCTTACATGTTGTGATGGTCGATTGAGGGTGTGGGGACGACCAGGAGGAAGATTTTCTGCAGAGGCTGTACAGGAAATTGATAGATTCGGAGGAGGTTCCATAATGGTGTGGGCCGGAGTTATGTACAATAATCTTACGGACCTTGTACTTGTTCCCCAGCGACTGAATGCTGTCCGGTATATCGAGCACGTTCTGGAAGAGCATGTAGTACCTGCTGCCATTGGAGTAGGCCCTGGGTTTCTATTTATGCAGGATAATGCCAGGGCACATTCTGCGGCTGTCACCAGGGATTTCCTGAGGGGGAATGAAATTGAGGTCATGGAGTGGCCAGCGGTCAGCCCAGACCTGAACCCTATTGAACACTTGTGGGATCTTCTATACAGGAAGTTCAGGAACCGACAGCAAGCACCATAAACTCTGCAGCAACTTGGAGATGCTCTGAAGGAGGAATGGGAGAATATCCCGCAAGAGGAAATCCAGAATCTTATTGGGAGCATGCCACGAAGGTGCCAAAGTGTCAACGAATGTCATGGAGGCCATACACGATACTAACTCTATATAACGAGTATTTAACTTTGGAAAATAAGCACAAGATTCAATTGCTTACGTAGCGTATTTATTTGAAAAGTTAATTGTCAGCGTTATTCATTTGTTTTTACTGACATGAGCAATAAATAAATAAATAAATAAATAAATAAATAAAGAAATAAATAAATAAATAACCACAACTAATGTATTTTATTAATTTCATGTTTGTACCTTTTTCCAATGAAAAAATATTTGCATATTTCATAGTGTTCCTCTAATTGTTTTGAGCAATGTATATTTTAAAAAAAGTGTAAGGAATAAACAATATCCTTGTTTTAAACCTTCAGTTACGTGGAATCCATTGGATAATTTCTTTCCTATTTTAACCTTAGATACTGAATTCTTGTACATATTTTGTATACCACTTATTATAATTTTATTTATATTAAATTTCTTTAAGACTTTCCATAATTTTCTTAATGGTATACTATAATAAGGTTTTTCTAAATTAATAAGTACTAATTGAAAGGGCAAATCATAAGCTCGCTGTTTTTCAAATACATATCTATTTCATGCAACATATATGATTTACTTTATATTTAATTAACAAAAGAAATATTGTAAACCAACAAAATTGTACCATACATTAGACTTGCTGAGGAAGTTGCTACGAGTTGCTACGTGATGGATATTTTCTCCATAAGATACAGTCTTTTGTTAAGTTTCTGCCTTTATCTATTCTACATGTAAAGGCAAAAACTTATGATGTTTATATTATTATTGTAATCAGTTTCTCGAATATGCGATATCAGTCTTTAAATAGATTTTTAACTTATGTTTTTTTACGCATACATTAGATAACATTATCGGTTCAATGAACGGTATGCTAAATTATAGACATGTGATCAGACAGAAGCCTGTTGTGTAATTACTTGTCGTATATAAGCGAATTCAGAAGGAAATAAATAAACTATTGAGGTTTTTCTCATGAAAATACTTTTGAAAACGTTTTACGCATCTTTTCGATCGCACACACCGAAAATGACCATGGCCAATATATATGTGTGTGTGTGTGTGTGTGTGTGTGTGTGTAGTGTGTTTTAATGCTCTAGCGGTCGTAATTTTTGTTCTATCAGAACCAAACTTAGCATATAGCAATCGATTAAAAAAGTAAGGTCGAGTTTATGAACCTGCAAAATTGGAACATTAGTTGTAGGAGTTCGCTTGAAACGAAAATTGAAAAACAAATCGCTCGAGCGGGCGCAATTTTCGATGTTTCACAACGAAATTCAGTAAATGTTATTAAAATAAAACGAGAAAGGTTTTCTTCCAAAAATCAACAAATCTGACCATTAAAAGTGGGGGTTTACCTGAAATTCAAAATTAAAAATCGATTTGTTTTCACTGCGGTCGGGCACTTTTAAGTTAATTGGCGTCAGAAATTGAGTTTCTCCAATTTAACAAAATAAATAAATATTCCGTAAACCAGGAAACTGGGAACATAAGTTCGACTTACTGAGAAGTTCACTTAGTACATGCAGTTCCTGCGTGACGGCCTTTGTTTCAATGTTATTATTTTTTTGGCATTAGATTTGTCACTGATATAAACAATGAAGATAACAGTTTTTATCAATATGATATGATGGTGATGTATAATGATGATTGATTATTAACTCAATGTAGTTATCAAAACGAGAGGCAATGGCGGTGCGGACATAACCTCTCCATACGTCCATATCCTGAGTTTATACGTTCCAATCATCCACTGTATAATTTATCTCCCTGAAATCATGGTTAATTAAAAAGGTTTGGTTAAGAAAAGAGATTTGTAGAGAATTTATAATTAGAATAATTGCAAGGGTTAGAAGTGAATAAATACTAAAATAGATCAATCACAAATTTTCACCTAGAAGTTAATATTACTCTCTTACCTCATTCTTGCCTACTTACTGTGTATTACTGTGTTTCCATGCCCCTTTTTCATTCCCCATTCTTACCACTTGTCCTGACCATCTCATTCCATATGATTTAACTATTCTTTTTACATCTGATTTTCCAAAAAGGTAATGTAGCTCAGTAGCTCACTGATATATAGTTTACTCCATTCGCCTGTCAGTATCTTTCTGGTCAAAAGTGTTGAGACACTTTACATAATTTTTAATTTTGCACGATCTTGGTATTAACAAGATAAAATAATAATAATAATAATAATAATAATAATAATAATAATAATAATAATAATAATAATGATAATAATAATAATGACAATAAGATGGTGAACGGGAAAAAGGGAATATGTCAATTTTAATAATTTTTAGTACTGTGGACAAAAAAGTATTTGAATAATTAGTTATTGTAAGATCGCTCTTCTTGGATTATTTACTCACATTAAATATAGTATATAATGTGACGCATAAAGATCTACTTGTTCCCTTTGTAACTGAAATGTAAGATCACCTCCAATGATCGATAAACAGATAAGTCGTTTGTAACAGTTTTGGACGTAACTCCCTTTTCCCCTCCAAACATCGAATTATGAAAAAAGTCCGTCACGCTGGAATCGCGTAAATTAAGCGAATTCCTCAGCAAGTCGAATTCATGGCACGATTTTCCTTTCTTTTGTTAATTACATCGTATGTATTCAGTTTCTTTGTGAGAATGCAAACACTAGAGCGATTTTTAAATTTCAGCTTTCAGATAAATGTCGACTTTTAATGGTTCTTTTCGCTTATTTCTGGTGAATATATTTCTCCTTTAAATAAATATTTATTTATTTATATACAGAATTTTAATGTTTACACATCTTTCTGTGCCTAAAGTTTTATTTTTCTTCTCCACTCGTCTCTCTCCATCCAATTCATGTCCTCCAGTTCTCTTGCTATCTCTAATGGTCCGATTTTGCTTAACGAACTCCATCTTACTCTTGTTAATTTATTGCTATATGCCGAGCTTGGTTCCGAAAAAAATGCGGTTGCTAAAGCGTTAGCACGTACATATTTATAACTAACTCTCATTGGCACTATGGAACCCATAGATTCCTGGACGCGCGGTCTTAAGCTCTCCATACATCCCTATCCCGAGAGAATATTTTCCAATCATGCCTGTATATCTACTTCTTTCAAATCATAGTGAATAATATTCTCCCGCCTCTTCCTTGGCCTACTTAATGGGTGTTCTTCCTTTGGATTTCCTTAGGTTTTCCATGTCCCTATTCCACTCCCCATTCATGCTACGCGTTCTTCCCATCACGGTGTACGGGATTTATAATAATTATATCTGGTTTTCTATGAAGATCATATATCCCATAGTTATGCTTGTCTTCTCCAGTCGCCTGTCTGTTTATCTCTGTTTGGTCCAAAAAAAATCCTAAGGCCTTTATATTTTCTCCTTTCTTAAAAGAATCCATGTTTTGCATAAATATAATATAAGCGGGAGAATAACAGTTTTGTAATTATTTTCAGTTTAACTTTTTTGAGAGAAGTTGGGACGACAAGAATCCCTGTAATGCATAACGGCATACATTTCCGGAATTGAGCCTATGTTTAATTTGAATTTTTTTGTTCCTAGGTATTTGAATCCAGCTACTTCAACATTACGCTATACATGTAATTATTTGTTATTGTCAATTTTGTTATCTATTACGTAGGGCAAACGATTTTTAAGAATTCTTCAAAAACCTTTTCACGAGTGCAACATTTATTGTTTCATTTCTTTTGATCCACTAATAAAATGTTGAACTATTAAGTAATTAAATATATAGCATGGAAACTTTTCCAATAACATTCTTACCTTTTCGTCGAGTAATCGAATAGCCAAGGTCTATAAACTCAATGTTGAGCCTGTGATGACAGCTTTCTAGTTGTTGTAGAATGGGAGCTTCCACTACCTCCATGGTACCCGCAGTCACACTGAAGTTTATTCGCTTACTGTTGTAAATATCACACGCTTTCTCCGGCTATCTGTCAGCGCGTTTGTGCATCATTACCAACACTGAACTAGGGTCGGCTGTGGCCTTGAGGTGCCAAAATAATAAAATACCATCATAATTGTATATGAGGTAAAACTATTTCATGATAATAATATTCTCCTCGGATACAAGATAGGATACCTGTGGGGGTAAACAAAAAAAAATATTATTTTTATTTTCTTCTGTATAGACAGTTTTAACACCCCATCCAATACCAACGCTCTGTATCTGATCATATAGCGCAATATTTATTTATTAGACCTATGTACATTATTTATTTTTACAATACTATGAAATGGGCCCTGGCAATGAAATTCCAACATGGCTTGACGATAAAAAAGAACTCAGGAAGGTTGATCAGCACCATGATTTGAACCCGGGACTTCCTTAATAGAAATATCAAACGCTATCTCTCACAAGCTCGGCTTTGTTGTTAGGCTATATGTCTGTTAGAAAGAGCAGTTTCATAATCCTGAAGTCAGATAACACTTCATGAGATCTCGAGTTCGATACCCGGTCAGATCATATGCATTTTTTCTTAAAGGGAAATATTCCTGTGATCATCCATGTCTGAAATTTAGATGAAGTTTATATCATCGGGAAAGCGTAATTCCTCCTTCCAGGAGCTCCAGCCTCAGAAGTGGATTGCAATTCCGCCAATGGTAGGATAAAATGCAACAACTGTTACATATGACAGTCTGGTGGCATTGGACAGAAAAAAATTAATTTCATCATCATCATAGTACATTCACGAATTTAGGTAATTTGTTGACCTGTTTCAGCCTCAAGAGAAACACCATCCAGAAGTATTTTAAGTGGACGTTCTGGTCTTCTTCTTCCTGCAGGTTGATATCTTAACATTTATTTGGGTATCCTGTGATCTTTCATTCGATGAACACGTTGCGTCCATCTTGACTTATAATCAGAAATTTTGTTTTATAAAGGTTCCATGTGTAATTCTTCTAAGATGTCTTCTTTTTTTTGTGATCTAGTAGTGTGTATCCTGCAGTCCTCCGAAGGTATTATAATTTCAACAACTGAAAAATACATACTTCTGTTGTTTTTACTTTTTGAGACGTTTCTGACATCTTTGTTGTTTTTACTTTTTTCGACGTTCCTGATGTATAGGAAATACAATATTCGAAATTATTTTGTTCATTCAAATACCGCACATCATGGCCTCTTACAACAACATTTTTTTGTTCAATCTACGATATAATGTATTATAATGCGAGGCTGGGAAGTGGTTTTTACAGAAGCGACGAAATTACTTAAAAACTCGCTATCGCTCGGTTTTTAATTTCCCCAGATTCTGTAAAAAAATTGACTAACGTGCGTTGTACATTATTTTTTACACGATGGTGTTTTCAAAATAATAAATAATAGTAAAATAATAACATCTTTGTTGGAAATATTTGCGTTCATTATAAACAACTAACTAACGTTAACAGTCTGGCCAATGTTTATAGGTAAATATCGAAAATAATTTAGTTGAGACTACAGCAGGCCGTGACACCAGTCAGGTATAAATGGCGGCAAGTACGAATTTACTGTTTTACATTGTTTCAAATAAAGTTCAGTTCATTAAAAATGCAGTGATTTGTTTCGTACAGTGTACATTATTTTGCATTTTGGATATTTTTTGAATACACATTGTACGTAGTATACATAAAGGACAGTGGTTTACTTCCCGCACAAGGTAGGTAATTTGTAATATTACAATATAGTTAGGGGGCCTATATATATATTGCCTTCATTGCCAAATGTCAAAAAAAAAATATATATATCCATAGTAATTCTACCCGAAGGCAGGTCCTTCACTGCAATCATAGCATTTTCATGCTATGCTTGCAGCTTTACTAGGGAATTGTGTGGTGTGGTAGCTTCCCGTTCCTTTCCACGCCGGTGAAGGATGATGATGATAATGATGAGGATAATGGCCATATGATTTCGGGGACCGTTTGGGCCTTAAAGTTTTCCTGACATTTATCTTACAGGTGAGGAAAAAAACCCCGATAAAAACCTCACCCAGGAAAATTGCCCCGACCGGGGATCGAACCCGGGCCCGCTGCGTGACAAGGCAGCACGCTACCTCGAGACCACAGCTGTTATAATTAAATTTTTAACATTGAGCAATGCAAGCTTAATATGGCATGACAAGAAAAATAAATGCCATATATATATATATATATATATATATATATATATATGTTGTAATTAAATGTTTAACATTGAGCAATGCAAGCTTAATATGGCATGATAAGAAAAATAAATGCCTGGACGGGATTCGAACCCGGATCTCTGAGTCTGTACCTCAGTGTGATATCCATTACACCACGAGGCGAACCCAATTCAAACATTTATTTTTCTTATATATGTATTATTTTCTCCATTATTACTAGATGTCGCGAGAACTCACACATTTTAATATTCGCAGTCCTAGATACGTAAACAATATTGGAATTTTATTTCAACAAGACATGTTATAAACACAAAGAAAACTTGTATCTTAAAAGTCTTATCAAAAATATTAAATTTATTAAACTATATTATTTAGAAATGTAAATAATAAAGGAAAATTTACAATTGATTGCCTCAATGGAATATTGTGGGATAAAAATATAAGTAATAAAAATAAAATGAATATATCTCATACGTCCACCGCTGTGGTCTTGAGGTAGCGTGCTGTCTTGTCACGCAGCGGGCCTGGGTTCGATCCCCGGTCGGGGCAGTTTTTCTGAGTGAGATTTTTATCGTGGTTTTTCCTCACCTGTAAGGCAAATGTCAGGAAAACTTTAAGGCCCAAACGGTCCCCGAAATCATATGGTCATCATCATCATCTATATCATCATCATCACCATCATCCTTCACCGGTGTGGAAAGCAACGTGAAGCTACCACACCTACACAATTCCCTAGTAAAGCTGCAAGCATAGCATGTAAATGCTATGATTGCAGTGAAGGACCTGCCTTCGGGCAGATTACTATGGATGGATATATCATACAATTGTTAAAGGATCATTACTTATGGAGCAGAACTTTGGCCATTAAAAACAAATAAGTATCTTTTGGCAACGGAAATGGATTTTGTACGAAGGGCAGTAAGAATTTCAAGAAGAGAAACAAATTAAGAACTCAGTTATAAGGGAGAAAATGAAGATTGAAGACACTATTTTAGATTATATTAAAACTCAGCAATTAAGATGATATGGACATGTCCAGCGAATGGAAGAGAATAGGCTATCATAATCTGTTTTGGAAAGGAAACCTAAGGGAAGACGAGGCAGAGGAAGACCTAAAACCTCCGGGAGCCAGGGAATATATGTATTTATACATGAAGGAGAAACATCTACAACCAGGAGATTGGATGGATCGACAAAATTGGCTGTTGGGAATCGGACGATGTCAAAGACATTAATCAATCGACGATCTATTAAATTACATTATTTACAAAAAATGATGAACTTCCATCACTCAGGAACTACGTAAACTAAGCGAATTCCTCAACAAATCGACTTTGGTCAGATTTTGCTGGTTTACGGAATATATTTTGTTAACCCTTAAACAGCGAAACATTTTTTACGCGCTTAATATTAACTTGACCTGTATCTGTCCGTCTATGAAACGGAATCTTACAACACGATTTTCACCCACTTCGAAACATTGGATCGACTTGAAACTTTGTATACTTGTAAAGGACCAATGACAATGCAATTATTTCATAATTTTTTTCTATGATCCTTGCCAAGATCATAAGGACATAAAAAATTGTCTATGTATCTATGTAACGGAATCTTTCAACACGATTTTCACCCACTTAGAAACATTGGATCAACTTGAAACTTTGTATACTTGTAAAGGACCAATGACAATACAATTATTTCATAATGTTTTTCTAAGATCCATGCCAAGATCATAAGGACATAAAAAAGTGCCTATGTATCTATGTAACGGAATCTTTCAACATGATTTTCACCCACTTATAAACATTGGATCGACTTGAAACTTTGTATACTTACAAAGGACCAATGACAATATAATAATTTCATAAATGTTTTCTAAAATCCTGGCCAGACTCATCAGAGAATTAAAAAAAAATAAAAACCGGTATAATAGGTTGCGGACTTGTCAACTTTTTATAACAGCTCAGTTGGTAGAGCGGTAGACTGTAGTGGTATATAATTTCAGTAATCCATAGGTCTCTGGATCTTTTTTTTAGAAGAGTATTACTTCTAGCTCATACCACAATAGTATCGAATTTAAAGATATTTACATTTTTATCTTATTCTGTAAAATATTAAAACTAAAAAATAAAAAATAAATAATAGTTTAAGAAACTAAAACAACACGCTTTATTAGAAAACCGCACTAAAAAATTAAAAATAATTTTAATTTCCAACACGCTTGGGATAAAATTAAAGTGGTCAACAAAAAAATCATCTCCAACGCATCTAGAATAAAACTAGAGTTATCTACAAAAAAAAATAATTTTACCATCAAAAGCGTGGAGTGCTTTTTATGGTTTTTACATGTTCTTCTTAGAGACTTTACTTTTACCAATATCTGTTTATTACCTTCTTCTTTTTCTTCCTTCCAAGTATTAGGCCAAGGCCTGTTACGACCCTATAGAAATTTTTCTCTCCAGCGTTTCATAGGACGGCCCAGAGATCTTCGTCTTCTTGGTATATAATTATAAACAGCTTTAGGGATCCGATTTGAACTCATTCTTTCAAGATGGTGTTTCCAATTTAGTTGGTACTGTTTAATATATTCCAAAATTGGCGTAGTCTTCAATTCTTTTAAGATATCGGTGTTCCTTTTCCGATCCCATCTGGTGTAACCCGCTGTTCTGCGCATGAATCTCATTTCACAAGCCGTTATTCTGCTTTTAGTGTCCATGCTTCACTACCATAGGTCAACACTGGTCTAGCCAAAGTGTAATATAAACGTAATCTGGTGTTTGTTTGTACAAGGGATGGTTTCATAACTTGATAAATAATACCCAAACTTTTATTATAACTAGCAATTTTTTTCAGGGATATCCTTTACATCCCAGATAGAGAGATAACATCCAAGGTATTTAAATTGATTAGATCTCTCTAAAATTTTATTCTGGAGACAGATTTTACTTTGTATGGGGTCCTTTCCATGAAATGCCATAATTTTAGTTTTATTAATTGATATTTCCATATTAAATTTGGCAACTATTTTTTGTACATTATAAATTTATCGTTTCCATTATCTATGAGACTTTTAGTAATAAAGTATTTCCTCTGGGTACGTTACTGGCGTTCCGCAGAGTGAGATGTACGATGGGATTGCCATCTAAAGGCTAGACATCATAGCCCCCAGTTGTATGAACCCCAAATGGAGGGCTGTCTCTTCCGCTCCTAAGGACCGTTGAGGGCTTCTCCCTTGTTACCCCGGGAATGGACCTCCACATTTTTCCCTGGAAAATGGGTGCCTCCTCCGCACATTTATTTCTGTCCTTTGAGGTCTTCCCACGTTACCCTGTGCAAGGGACCCTTCGATCAGGTACTACACACCGGGCCAGTGCGATCCGAAGCTCGCGAGGGAAGGGACGCTAGACACTTAGATGAGACTGCCTCATAGAGGGTTCTCATACGCTACCAAGTTCTAATATCTAGTTCAGAAGATGGTCTACAGATATCGCTCTTACAGTTAAATAACAATGTACAGAAATATAATTTCAAAATATCAATAAGTAAAACGAAAATCCTAGCTTTTAAGGGATCAGATACCGTAAGAGCTAAAGTAATTCTGGAGGGGAAACCCATTGAACAAGTGAACCATTTTAAATACCCGGGTTATGAAATCTCCTATTTTAAAAATGAAGATTATATAACAAACTTAATAAATTTAATTATAATGTGGAACAATCAAAAGGATATTTAAAAGTACAAGAGAAGAAACAAAACTCAAATTTTATAAAGTAGTGGCAGTCCCCTTGTTTCTTAGTATATTATGCCGATGCACACAACATACCTTGCTTGGTGCACTCAACTGCCGAGACGCAGTTGGTAGTTTATAATCAAGTTAGATTTCGGCCGTCCAAGCACTTAAACGGACCTGAAGCTAGTGGACTGTATAAATAACTAAGAATTTTTCGGATAACACGGATTTTATTAATAGTACTTACAATTTCATTACATGTGGTGAATATGAGCTGGTAGACGAAATTCTTATGCACACCATGTAGATCGGGACCATAAGGACCATGGAAACGTGGTATATTTAACGAGCACTACAAGAGTTTGCGTTGCAGCACGTGGCGTGATTTGAAGTTATACAAACTTCCTTAATATAGTGGTCGCTATACTATTTCACTAAGCAAACCAACTATATACTTAAGGCCCCCGTGTGGACCTGAGATGTGATCATAAACGATCCTATCTTACGAGGAGATATCTAGCCTCGACCCGGAGATTATACAAACATGACTACTCTTGTTCACGTTTATTCTAAGACTAACTATACAACATGGCAACCGGAGGTTCGTCATCCGCTTTACAAAAACTTTACAAAACAAAATATACCTATTGCCAACTTGACAAGTACAAATAGTCAACATATTCCCCACCTTGAGTACTCTCAACACTACAATTACATAGAACATATACAACTAAGAAAAACAAAACAAAATAATACTTAATATGCTACAAAATTGAAACACATCACATATACAATCAATCTATGTTCCTAAATGCTATTGATCATTTGGTAGAGGACATATCTTAATCAATGGCCTTTTAAAAGTGCCAGTTCTTGTTCGTATGGTAACGACTCTTATAAGGCCATCCTTATCAGGATGCACACCTTCAACTATACCCATTTTCCACATATGCAAGTAGTCCTAATGGATCAAATATAGAAGCTACACAAGACAATATACTTATTTTTGTGACAACTCCTATGTTTGCCTTGAGATTGATTTTTATTTTGAAAACATCACTAGCAGGATGCCAAACAATACCCATTGTTTTTACGGAATTTTCTTTGGTTAATTCCAAAAGAGAAGAACGTTCTAAGTCTTCTGACGGAACATTAGACAAAGCATTTATTTCATTGGATGACCACTTCCGCAAATGAAAATGTGCACCATCCAATGTACTACTTAATTGCTCTTGGAGTTTCTGAGCCCCTTCAATGAAACTTTCCCCCGACAGCAAGCCGTCAACATAAAAACATGAACGAATTACTTCAGCCATTAGAGGCTGAGTTTGTTGACATTCGTTTGCAAGTTCTACAAGGCATCTTATAGCAAGATAAGATGATGGAGTACAACCATATGTTATAGTCATCAACCTATACTCCTTAATTTCATCATCAGGAAAATCTCTCCAGACAATTCTTTGAAGATCCCTGTCTGCAGGATGAACTTCTACACACCTATACATTTTTGCAATGTAAGCTGACAATGCAACAAAGTAGGTTCTAAACCTAAGAACAATAGATAACAAGTCAGGTTTTAAGACTGGACCTGTCATTAACATAGAGTTCAAAGAGACCCCATTAGAGGAAGGACAACTAGCGTCGAATACTACTCGAAGCTTAGTAGTGGTGCTGTCTTCCTTTATTACATAGGGATGAGGAAGGTAATATTTTAATGATTGATCATTTTCATTTTCTATATGGACCAACTCCATATGACCTAGACTAATATACTCTTTCATAAAAGATACATAGTCACTTTTATGTTTAGGGTTTTTATTTAATTTCCCTTCCATGTGCTTCAATCTTTTGATAGCATTGTTCCTTGACAAGGCCACCACAGGAGCTTCTTCTTTAATAGGAAGCTTTACCATAAACTTTCCAGTTTCACTTCTGGAAACGTTCTCAGAAAAGTGCAATTCACATGCCTTTTCTTCAGGAGTTAGCACTGAACTATTCAACTCCTCCAAAGTCCAAAATTCTTGTAGTTTGGAATGCAAAGAATCTAGTTTTGCTAAATTGACATTACGAGGTTTCTTTATCTTACTCTCGAGGCAAGAATCAGGAAATTTCCCTGAAAGAATATAACCAAAGCGGCTATCAATCAACGTCGGAAATCCTTTCCTAGATAACAGATTTGTTAGTACAACATCGTAATACACATCTGCGCCTAGCAATATTGAAACCTCAGAAGGTTCATTAAACCTTTCATCGCTAAGACAAATATAATCTGGAATTCTCCAGTCAGATATTTCAATTTTCTGAGCTGGCAGTTGTGTGGTTATGGATTTTACCACAGCACAATTGACATTTAATACAAAGTCAGAAACCCTAGATAAAAGTTGTAAATCACATATTGAATTTACTGGACAAGCATTAATATTCCCTATACCTATTACGGGAAGACTACAAGCTTTAGTTTTAATACCTAGCCTTTTAACTAAGTCAGCAGAAACAAATGAGAGCTGACTCGCAGAATCTAAAAGAACACGAACTGGGATCACTTCCCCACCATTCGTCCTCACTCCAACACAAGCAGTACTCAACAGTACGTCGCTGCCTAGGCCGCTTAATACTTTCATTGCGGCAGTAGAAATTGATTGAGAAGCTTCAGCTATAGTAATTTCTTTCTCCCTTGAATTTACATTATAATTTGAATCTGCATTACTAGGGCCATCAATATTACTGTTAAGATAGTGTAATAATTGATGAGTCCTCTTATTACATTTACTGCAAGGCTTCTGTTTACAATCACTACTTCTATGTCCTTTTGCCAGACATAAAAAAACACATGTTGTTCCATTGAACAAATTTCCTTCTTTCCTTAAATGATGAACCCTTAAATTTTCTACAATTATCAATTACATGATTATGTACATTACAATAAAGACATGTATTAGAATTATTGTTGCTGCAGCAAGCAACGCCTGCAGTTTAAGTTTACTATGACTGTCAGCTGTTAAAAATTTCTTACAATCTGATAATTCTAATGTTTGACATTTCCTTTCAAGGTATTCTATCAAATCATCCAATTTTGGTATCTCATCAGCTGAGAATTTTCCTTCCCATTCACTGCGATGGTTTGATTTTATCTTATTCAAGACAATTTCTTGTATAAGTAATTCTCCCAAGGGCACATTTGATTCTAAATTTTCAATAGCTGCTACATTTCCCTTAACAGCGTTGACTAATTTCCTATAATCTACAAATGAACCAGAATTACAACTATTTAAGTCTAACAGCTGCTTAACGTGCTGACTTAAAATTAATCTATTATTATAGTAGCGCGATTCAATCAACGACCATGCTACTTCGTAGTTCTGAGGACATATTTGCAGGTTGTCTAATAAGCCCCTTGGTTCTCCCTCAAGAGAAGAAATTAAGTAATGTAGCTTTTGCACATTGTCTAAACTATCATTATTTGCAACAAGACTCATAAAAGTATTTCGGAAACTTAAATACCTAGTAAGTTCACCCTTAAATTTAGGTAAGTTTATAGCCGGTAATTTTAAACTATTACTCCTATTTGATGTTTCAGATACATGAGACCCTGTAGGAGATCTTGGTCTTTCAAAAACATCCATCAGTTCCCTAAATTTTATTGAAAGTTTATCAAATCTTTCTTCAAAATTATCATGCTCCTCTGCATGAGCGTCAGAATTTTCACAAACTATTTCAAGCTCTAAATAGTTCTTAACTTCTGTGAACTGAATCCCTACATCAGTTAATGCATCTTGTTTGATTGATAATTCAGCTATAGATAAATTTTCCTTTTGCAAATATTTTTCTAGCTGTGTAAGTGAAGGCTTATGCATGCTTCGCTTAGCAACTGCTTTTGATTCGCTATCGAGAGCCATTGTTACTGGATTTGAATTACTTACATAAACTCGATAATCTAACACAAGTATAGTTAAATAATATAATATTTAACCCTCATTAAACAAAATATGTGTCCAACACAAAATAGTTTTCAGAAAACACAAACAATATATATAACAATTGTATTAACGTACCTTTAGATTTCCACATCTCTTAACATGTAACATACTAATGGCAATTGTTTCCCATAAATAATCAATAATGATTTATTTTTACTGAAAGTAATTATCTTTACTGAAAATGTGACTAACACTTTTATATTCAGCAATCTTTACTTTAAACACAACCCCCATGAAGTGTTTTAATTATTTTTTCTTGAATAAAAGACCATACAAAATAATTAATTTGACTAATAATTGCATTAGTGTTAATGTACTAATTGTACTTCCTTGAAATGTCCAAGACGGTTGGTATGGAACCCAGATACATGTAAATATAATGTTCCAAACACCAGCTTTTCTTAAATGCTGTAGAAGAATCACGTGATTTCTCTCCGCCATCTTGCAAATTACGATCGTCCATTATTTTTTACTTAAGGAGTAAGAAATTGAGTTCTAAGTGATGTATTTTTTCAACTTCTCACTGCTTTGAACACTAATGAAGACTTCTTGTCTCTCATTTAATACCCAAAGTTCCTAAATATAGTAGTTAAGATATTCGCTTTGTCTACTACTATTTCAATATGGCTGCCTACTATCACGTGACCGCTTCAGTACATATGCACTAACCACCACGTGCTCAAATTTCGTAAATTTCAGTTTTTCCAGCTCTCTTTGAATATAATCACCACAGTAATGTTTTATATCACTATAATAGTTCACTAGTGTTAATCCGGCCCGGAGGACCAAATGCTTTTTGGTAACTTATGCCGATGCACACAACATAACTTGCTTGGTGCACTCAACTGCCGAGACGCAGTTGGTAGTTTCTAATCAAGTTAGATTTCGGCCGTCCAAGCACTTAAACGGACCTGAAGCTAGTGGACTGTATAAATAACTAAGAATTTTTCGGATAACACGGATTTTATTAATAGTACTTACAATTTCATTACATGTGGTGAATATGAGCTGGTAGACGAAATTCTTAAGCACACCATGTAGATCGGGACCATAAGGACCATGGAAACGTGGTATATTTAACGAGCACTACAAGAGTTTGCGTTGCAGCACGTGGCGTGATTTGAAGCTATACAAACTTCCTTAACCCCTGAGCGCGGTTTGACGTACATATACGAGACCGGCTTCCTCCCTTCTGTGCGGTCATTTAAAAGTTCATGCAGCTGCGCGGTAGTATTTTTAAACTACTCACCCAGTAACTTATTTTAGATAACTAACTAACTAACTCACTAGCACTCTCGAACCTGTAGTTCATGGCCGTGCTGACATAAGCTCTCCATACATCCCTATCCTGAGCTAATGTGTTGTAATCATCCCCTGTATGATCTACTTCCCTCAATTCATATTTAATGTTATTCTCCCATTCATTCTTGGTCTAGCAACTGGCCGTTTTCCCTCTGGTTTTCCCACAAGAAGCTTCCATACACGTCTTTCATTACCCATTCGTGACAGATGTCCTGCCCATCGCAATCTACGAGACCTAATTTATGTCATTATATCAGGCTTCCTATAAAGACCATGTAGTTATCTGTTTTGTGGAGCTTATTTTAGATATATACCAAATTATTAATAAATTATATTTAGTTACATTATATTTCTAATCTTACCTTGGTTATACATATCCTTTGCTCACGGAAAGTCGATTTTGATATTGATTGTAGAGCGTATTTATTTGTTTCTTCAACAATAATATTCAACAACGTATGGACAAATATTTCCACAAATATAGCAACAATGTCCCCAGAAACATCGAACTCTGGACCACTGATGTCACAGAATGTCTCTCGTATTAAATTAAACGTGTCCATATTTTGCCATACAAAATCTGTGGACACTCCCCCTAGCCCTTTAGCAATCAAAACACGTGTAAGTGTCTGAATATGTCCCTCGTCAACACAGCAGACGTCACTATCACTTATATCGTGAGGAGGTTGTGTATAGTCAAGTGCAAAGAAACTATCCTCACTATCTGATATAGACGCTAAATCACTATGTTTATCAATCTCATCTAAAATTTTGTTGACAAACTTAAAATGTTTTTCTTCTGACAACACTTGGTTTTCTGCACAGGCATGAGCCACGGTTTCACAAAGACTGCGATAATTGTTTCAAAAGAAAAGTTTGAGACCACACAATGAGACACTTTACAGATATTTATTTTTTTCGGCAAAAATAAGGCACAGGATATGTTCAGAAGAGGGTCTGGCTGAAAAAAAAAAAAAGTATTTCTTTCACTTACAAGTAGCCACCTCATTCCACTTGCCCTGTCATAAATTATGTCGTAACATGAAGGGGAATCTTTCCTTAACAGGGTGACAAAAAATAAGTTCTCCAACATGTAAAACAACCTAGTTATAGGCTTTGGAAATCATAGATGTACCACGCATGTTGACATGGCAATCTGCATGTGGATATTTAAAAGTCCTGACGTTTTAACACGTCCTTCTGCATCTGGGAAGGGAACGCAATGTTTAAATGTCCACGTTGATGGGTTAATATAGTGGTCGCTATGCTATTTCACTAAGCAAACCAACTATATACTTAAGGCCCCCGTGTGGACCTGAGATGTGATCATAAACGATCCTATCTTACGAGGAGATATCTAGCCTCGACCCGGAGATTATACAAACATGACTACTCTTGTTCACGTTTATTCTAAGACTAACTATACAACATGGCAACCGGAGGTTCGTCATACCGCTTTACAAAAACTTTACAAAACAAAATATACCTATTGCCAACTTTACAGGTACAAATAGTCAACACCCCTTACTATTGTATGGTAGTGAATTTTGGGTTTTAACTAAAAGAGAAGAGAAGATCATAGAAGCAGCTGAAATGAGATTTCTGAGAAGTGTGGCTGGTTGCAAACTCCTAGATAAGAGAAGAAGTGAAGATATTAGAAATGAGCTAAATATCTTTAAACTCTTAGATAGAATAAAATAATCTAGAAAAAATGAAAAAAAAACATGTTCAAAGAATGGAAGATGATCGCATTTCCAAAATTATACTCAAATACAAACCAAAAGGATGCAGGAATATTGGTAGACCGAAGAAGACATGGTTCCAACGTTTGAATGAGAATCTATGAGACCGGGACAAACCACATGAGCTTAATCCGTGATTGTTGTAGATGATGATGATAAATTTATCGTTGCAAATCATTTTCGGAAAGTGCCAAAAGCGCTAAATTATCTGCAAAAAGAATAGCATCGAGTTTGAGGTTCCTATTGATGGGTATATATCCCCATTGTGTTTTCCTCCATTCTTTTATTATTCTATTTATATATATATATATATATATATATATTGAAAAGCACCGGTGAAAGTCCACATCCCTGTCTTACTCCAGTGTTGATCTTTTTCCAAGAAGATAGTTTGCCATCTTGTTTAACAGAGATTTTATTATCTTTATAGATGTTGAAGATATTAGAAATATATTGTTGTGGAACGTTATCATCAGCTAAAATGTGCAATAATATATTTCTGTTGTAACAAAATAGGGGCTTAATGGAGGGTTATATTTGGTGAAGACGGGATTTAGTGGGTGTCAGGATTTAGAAAGGATTCCTCTTTTAGTCGAGGACCACGGGTAGCTCAGTGGGTTGCGGTAGGATGAGATGCTCTTGGTCCCGGGATACGCAAGGATTGTGCGGACACGATTCTATCTCGTTGAGAAAAGAAAAGTTGAAGATGCAATATCACTTTATTTTACGTTGAACACACACATTAAGAAAATCAAAATACGTACGATCGGCGTGAAACATATGGTTCCACCTTATGTTGAGGAGGCTTAATTTGACAGTTGAATTCTTAATTACACCGCACCTATATTGTTATATTTTACTTCTAAGTCCATTTAGCAAGGGACTCCACTGCAAATTTTATATAAGTATTTTATTACCTTCCGATGGTCGATAGACGGCGAGGATATGTGCTCGCATTAGCACTTTAAAGTCACGATGAATATGTTATTGCTGCCATTAAGTGAACTACTCCTGCCAGTGGCACCACGAGAAGAGGGTTTTATTCTGTAATTATCGTCATAAGGTTAACTCTTACTCCCACTCAACATAATTTGCGACCATATGATAACGCCCACCTTAAGATACAATACATATACCCATTGATACATTTGTCTTACAATTTTGGGTAGTAGGGTTCTGGACTCTTTGGTTCGTTGTGACGTCACAAAATGTTTTAGGACACTCCTACTTTTGAGATTGGATAAAATTGGGGCATAAGTTTTTTTTTTGCAAGAAGCCTGGGAATCCCGACTAATTTTGTAAAAGGCTTGGCTTCCAATATTGACTCTAGAATGTTCTGGTGGCTTCTTTCGCCTCTAATTAGCTTGCATCATCCTCTGTAAAAATGCCCGTTTACTGGGTTTCCAAAATTCCCAGCAATATATTTCCTATTGTATTCAGCTGTCCAGCGTACAAGGCTTAGGCATTGTCAGTTCTAACCGGCTGAATAAAATGCATCTAATCCTCTGGACTGAAAAAGAATTCTTTAGATCTTTAACTTATTGTACGTGTGTCTCGAGCCCATCAAAATACAATAGAGTGCGTTACAGTCAACAGCCTTTTCCCTGTATTACTCATACCTGAACGTTCTTATTTCATCATATTCATTCCAAGGAATCATTTAATTTACAATAATAATTTTATAATTGTATTCTACGTATTTTTCTGATTTGTTTAAATATAAATAAGGTGTATGTCCATTGATTTATTCAATTATTTGATTAATTAATTATTTATACATTTATTTTCTCTCACCAGATTATTAATTATTGGGCTTCTCATTTAGGGAGGAGGCTGAGTGAATATCGCGCCTCATAATGCCCTTACTTAACGGGTTACAAATAAGTTGATTACGTATTTGAATTCGTTAAGTAAGAACCTCGCTTGTGTAATAAACGATCCTCGGTGACGCCAGAGTTACAAATAAAAACGAATTTAAATTATTTATGATAACTATAAACAAAATACCTTCTTGTACCTTCATTACCTACCTGAACTTTGAATACCCTTATCTCCTCAATGTCTGAAAATTGTATACATATTTTCGCATGATTTGATTAGTTTTCGAACACTCTTATTCTACAAAAATCAATTCATACATTTGGCTTACATTATTTTATCATGCTGTTCGATCTATGTTTGTACATAAACTATATTTGTCATATTTTTTTTTGTAAATAAATTATGCCCGGAATCTTTTACTACCAAAATTATGCACTGTTCATAATCACTGTTTATAGATACACACGCAAATAGTGGTTTTCTTATCGATATTTATATCACATCACACGCAAATATTAATGGTTTAAACCTAAGGTTATTTTAAAATAACTTACAATTATTTGTCATACACACATCCATACAGTTTGAATGGCATGTTTACAGCGGACCAGTATATTTCTCTCATAAAATTACTTATGAATAATTTTCGAATTTTTAATTTGGTTGGTATAATCAAATAGTCTCGTATATGGACCAGTGTTCATGTATGTGGAAGAATAGAATAATAATCGTAGATATTTTAATAATGATAATAATAATCGTTAATTAAATTCCGGGAGTTACTTTTGGCGTAAGGTAATTGTTTATTTATCAAACAATAATTGGTTATTTAATACATTATAAAATGCGAATACTTCATAACATGAAGTCAGTTCAATATAAATTTTATCTTTATATTTTATCGCTCCTAGCGTTAGGTTTATAATCTTTATAGACACTTTATTTCTGCGTTGTTAGATGGAAATGTTCATTGTTAATTTTATTCTCATTGTAATTAATCATCACACTTAATATTTTATTTAAACAACATTTGGCATCTTAATATTACATCCAATCAATTAAAGCAAAACTCGCTTCATTCTTATTCAATCAATTTATTTATCACGTTTGCACAAATTATTCCAGAATACAGAGTCACAAAGGAAAAATAATATAACCGTCGCTCATTCTATCATATTCATTACTCATAAGATTATATTCGTCGTCATGATGGGACTCAGTGTCCGAAGTTCGTGTATACAAACACGTTAATAAAAAATATAAGATGCTTTCTCAACGTATACAACAATAAACTTATTCTGTGAAGGTGTCATAGTTTTCCTCCAACAAATAATAATAATAATAATAATAATAATAATAATAATAATAATAATAATAATAATAATAATAATAATAATAATAATAATAATAATAATAATAATAATAATAATAATAATAATAATAATAATAATAATAATAATAATAATAATAATAATAATACACTGTACGTATTCGCAACATAATAAAATTCGTGCATTTTAAATTCTTAGTTAATTGATCATTAATACAGATCATGCTTCAAAATCTTTTCAATACAAAAAATGCCCTATACGTCATTTATTTCATTGATATCAAATGTAATCGTTATTCTTATTAAGTAGTCATTATTTTAACAGCAATAAACTTTAGTGTCTGGTAAAATTCATTTTATCCAAACTAATATATTATGTTATGGAAGTTTATAAGGTTGCATTTGGAGAGTTTATTGATAAATTGTTTAAATACTTAAACATATGCAATTACTCATATTCATCAATATCTATTGTTCAATGAAAGTTAATTGCACCTTTTCTTTATGATTATTATTCGCAATAGTTGTAAAATAATTATTTATGGTATTTCTTCACTACACAGGTTCATTCCTGATTATTAAATTCCAAAATTTTGTTGAAAATCGCACCCAGTTCTATTTGAAAATTAATGTATTATCTGATCAATAATCATTGTCAATATATGATTGGCCTACATAAAGTAATTATCATTATCTCATTAATAAAAAAATTCTGAATTAATAGTTCGTTCACATACTTATTAATTATTCATTGTCCTTTCTGTTGAGGAATTTGGGCTAATCGACTCCTTGCTTTAATTAATCTTGTAGATCTGCCCCTTACCTCGCTTTGCGTTATAATTACATTTAAAATAGCCGATATCGGTATTCTCATTTGTTTTATAATTACAAAAAAAATTAGTTCCTCAATGTACTTAAGTAATATATTCAATTATTTAGCTAATTATTTTTCTTTCTACTTCCCTATTTGGTTAGCCCTTTAACAGTCTTATATCAAAATCTTGTTTTATCCAACTAGTCCTGGTCCCTGCATACTTGCGTCCATTTATTGAGCTAATATTACGTGTGGTTTTAATACTGTGTCTTTCATGACTGCTAGCCTTTTATAGAAGTTATATAAATTATATTCACTCTTGTCGTGTATTTCCGTGCGATAATTTGTTGGTAGCTTCGCAGTATTTTTTACTTGATCGCGATCAATATTGTACTTTGTGTATTAACATGCTTATTTGACACGTAATATTTTGCCCAAGTGACTCGTTACTGAATAAATTGTTATTCTACCAGTTATATTATATGGTTGCGAAACATGGACTCTTACTTTAAGGGAGGAAAGGAGATTAGGAGTATTTGAGAATAAAGTTCTTAGGAATATTTTTGGACTAAAGAGAGACGAACAGACAGGCGAATGGAGAAGACTGCATAACAGTGAATTACATGGTCTTTATAGGAAGCCAGATATAATGAGAAGAGTTAAGTCTCGTAGACTGCGATGGGCAGGACATGTGGCAAGAATGGGGAATGAAAGACGTGCATGGAAGATTCTTGTAGGAAAACCAGAGGGAAAACGCCCAGTTGGTAGACCAAGGATGAGGTGGGAGAATAACATTAACTATGATTTGAGGGAAGTAGATTA
Source organism: Diploptera punctata (assembly GCA_030220185.1). Lineage (NCBI taxonomy): Eukaryota > Metazoa > Arthropoda > Insecta > Blattodea > Blaberidae > Diploptera > Diploptera punctata. The sequence continues at coordinate 248,277 of JASPKZ010000838.1, read as the reverse complement.
TACAGGGGATGATTGGAAAACATTGGCTCAGGATAGGGATGTATGGAGAGCTTGTGTCCGCGCGGCCATGAACCTACGAGTTCGATAGTGCCAGTGAGTTAGTTAGACTCGTTACTGGCCGACTTATTTGCAAATATTTGGTTTGCGAATATTTCGGTCCTTTGTTCAAAGCTGTATATATGGAAACAAGAGACATCTGATTCAGGTTCTTTTAAAATTTCCAAGTATCTGACGTATCTCTTAGATAAATCTCTACCTGGATTCCTTTGCTTTTTCTTAATTGGTTTGTTCGCCATACCTGGTTAGAAAGAGATGGATGTTTCATGTTTCGAATGTTTACAGATAGACTCATGCATACTTGTCAATTCTACGCTTTCAATAATGACTTCAGGTTTTATTTGCTTATCTACTGACACTTCATCTTGGTCTCTAATTATTTCTACTTGAATTTTGTCTAATTCTATCACTGTTTCTGATTTATTAATTTCATTATTTACTTCTTGTACTAGTTCTATTTTATCATTTTCACAAATATTTTTATTCTCACGAGGGACATTTATCGATTGTATTACTCTAATCGTTTCATCCTTACGTTTTAATTCCTCCCTCAATCTATTAATTTCTTCTCTCATTTTATCACTTAATCGTTTACTTTCCTGTTCGATTTTGAGCTCGATGGGGGCAATTTTCGAATGTATTGCTTGTAACGCGTTCATGATCATATTCAAATCTGCTATGCTTAGGTTTGAGACTATGCTATTTTTGTTATTTCTCGCCATTTTGTTATATGGATTATTAATTAAACCTACCGTTAATCTCGTTTTATTTTTATAGCAAATAACAACCCTTAAAAAGTTACAATTTATTTTAATTTACACTCCGCATGAACAAACAATTTAATCGATTTTGAATGTTTGAAATTTTAAATGTGTTCATTATGTTGATTTAGTACGTAGAACGCTCCTGAAATAAAGAAATATTTGACTGCACCTTTTTATTTGCTGGTGCATACCACTTATTTCGTCACTATGTTTCTTTCTGCTGGGGTGTTGTTGCTCAGTTGCTCACCTCCTGCTTCGGCGTTGTTCTCTCCTGGTCATCGTTTTCTCCGTCCATGGATTTCTTGCGTTTGTGGGACTATTTCAGTCGGTTCGATGTTTCAAGAGGTAATTATCTCTCACTTTTCAACTTTATACGTGCCCACACGTTAAGGTGCCATTTATAACAAAATAGGGGCTTAATGGAGGGTTATATTTGGTGAAGACGGGATTTAGTGGGTGTCAGAATTTAGAAAGGATTCCTCTTTTAGTCGAGGACCTCGGGTAGCTCAGTGGGTTGCGGTAGGATGAGATGCTCTTGGTCCCGGGATACGCAAGGATTGTGCGGACACGATTCTATCTCGTTGAGAAAAGAAAAGTTGAAGATGCAATGTCACTTTATTTTACGTTGAACCCACACAGTAAAAAATGAAAGTGCGTACGATCGGCGTGTATCATATGATTGCACTTTATGTTGAGGAGGCTTATTTTGACGGTTGAATTCTTAATTACACCGCGCCTATATTGTTATATTTTATTTCTAAGTCCATTTAACAAGGGACTCCACTGCAAATTTTATATAAGTATTTTATTACTTCCGATGGTCGATAGACGATGAGGATATGTGCTCGCATTAGCACTTTAAGTCACGATGAATATGTTATTGCTGCCATTAAGTGAACTACTCGTGCCAGTGGCACCACGAGAAGAGGGTTTTAGTCTGTAATTCTCATTATAAGATTAACTCTTACTCCCACTCAACATAATTTGCGACCATATGATAACGCCCACCTTAAGATACAATACATATACCCTTTGCTGCATTTGTCTTACAATTTTGGGTAGTAGGGTTCTGGACACTTTGGTTCGTTGTGACGTCACCAAATGTTTTAGGACACTCCTACTTTTGAGATTGGATAAAATTGGTACATAAGTTATTTTTTTTGCAAGAAGCCCGGGAATCCCGACTAATTTTGTAAAAAGCTTGGCTTCGAATATTGACTCTAGAATGTTCTGGTGGCTTCTTTCGCCTCTAATTAGCTTACATCATCCTCTGTAAAATTTCTCGTTTCCAAAATTCCCAGCAATAGGTTTCCTATTGTATTCAGCTGTCCAGCGTACAAGGCTTAGGCATTGTCAGTTCTAACCGGCTGAATAAAATGCATCTAATCCTCTGGACAGAAAATAATTCTTTAGATGTTTAACTTATTGTACGTGTGTCTCGAGCCCTTCAAAATACAATAGAGTGCGTTACAGTCATCAGCCTTTTCCCTATATTACTCATAACGGAACGTTCTTATTTCATCATATTCATTCCAAGGAATCATTTAATTTCCAATAATAATTTTATAACTGTATTCTACATATTTTTCTGATTTGTTTAAATATAAATAAGGTGTATGTCCAATGATTTATTCAATTATTTGATTAATTAATTATTTATAAATTATTTTCTCTCACCAGATTATTAATTATTGGGCCGCTCATTTAGGGAGGAGTCTGAGTGAATGTCGCACCTCACTGTCTACTTTGTCAAAGGCCTTTATGAAGTCAACAAAGGCAATATGAGTTTCTATATTGAAGTCCTTGAGCTTTTCTAATAGTAGTTTTAGATTGAAGAATGCATCTGTACAAGATCTACCCTTTCTGAATCTATTCTGCCCTTCTCCAATTATATTTTCATAATTTTTTTCAATTTATTCTTAACTATATTAGTATATATCTTATATCCAGAGTTCAACAAGCTAATTCCACGATAGTTATCTTGGATTTGGCGATTTCCTTTTTTGAAGATTGGTATTACAATGGATTTGTTCCAGCTTTGTGGTGGTTCTTGTCCTTCCCATATCATATTAAGGAGAATAAGAAATCTGTCTATTTTTTTTTTAGTTGGACATTTAAATAATTCTTGATTAATGTGGTCTTCTCCGGGAGTTTTGTTACTTTTTAATGTTTTTACAACATCCGTTAATTCATCTATAGAAATTTGTTCCAAAGCAGTGTTATTAGAGATCGGTATTTGTAATAAATCATCTTTTTTTGTCCAAACATGATGAAAGTACTTAAGCCAAGATTATTTAGATACCGTATAGAATTTAAATGTGCATTTTCTTTTCACTCATTATTTAAATTTTTTAAAACTTTATATATTTTTGGTTGAGGCCTAGTGATACCATTTTTCAAAAATTATACAAACTGTTCCCAGCTTTGTCCATGTATTTGGCTATGGCTCTCTTCCTATGATACTCTACTTTATCTTCATCTTTTTTGTAGACAAGAATTTTTTGTATGATTCACGTTTATCATCAATTACTTTTTTGATGTTTTCATCCCATATCCGTTGTCCTTTTTTTCGATTCCATTTAGTTTTGATACCCAGGCTTTCATTTGCTGCTTGGGTCAAAATACTTTTTAGAGCAAGCCACTCTTCTTCAACCGGCGTTTCTTGAATTAGACGATCTAATCTGCATTTGTGTAGCCAGGTAAAAGTGGGGTCTCGGAAAAGACTTACTATGTAAGTATGGTCCACATTTTCAAATTTTATATTATTAATTTTATTTTTATTTTTCCATCTCGGTGGCATACGGATTGGACAAACAAGTAAGTAATTGTCTGATTCGATTTCAGGTCATCTGTACACTCTTGTATCAAGAACTCTAGATGCTAATTTTTTATTACATATAGCATAGTCGATAATTGATTTAAGTCCCCTGGCTTCCCATGTATATTTGTGACTATCCTTGTGGTTAAATACTGAGTTCATTACTGTGAATTGATTAAACATGACAAAATCAATTAACCGTAAGCCATTTCTATTACAGGTTTGCTCTCCATATGGTCCTATACAGGCATATCAAAAGTCCGGTAACACTTTCAATATTGTATTACACAAAACCTACAAATGATAGCACTTTCAGACACACGTCAGTTTAAAGTCAAACTCTCAAAGTTTCAAATACTAGCGCATAGTTGCATAATTTTCCTACAGTTTGAGTTAGTTACAACAATGGCGAATACTGGCGCTGAGCGAGCTTTCTGCGTGTTACAATTTCATACAAACAAGAGTGCTACCGGTGTGCAACGAAAATTCCAGACCAAGTATGGAAAAGAAGCACCAAGTAGGAAGGTCATTTACCATTGGTATCGTAAATTTGAAACCACGGGTTGCTTGTGTCCGCAAAAGAGGAGTGGCCGTCCCAGGGTGAATGAAGCGAACGTTGAGCGAGTCAGAGAAGCATTAGTAAGGAGCCCGAGGAAATCAGTCCATAGAGCGTCCCGTGAGCTTCAACTTCCTTCAATGGCTGTGTGGAGGATTTGCGTAAGAGGCTGGCAATGAAAGCTACACACTGCAGCTTCTGCATATGCTAAATGAGGATGACAAACACAAGCGCTACTAGTTTTCTTGCCAGCTACAACAACTGGCAGCAGACGACGATAACTTATTCAGCCACTTAATTATTTTCAGCGACGAAGCAGCATTCGATACGAGTGGGAAAATTAACAAGCACAACTGTCGTGTTTGGGTACACAGAAATCTCACATAATCATTGAACATGAGCGTGATTCGCCAAAGGTGAATGTTTTCTGCGCATAGTCACAACGAAAACTGTACGGACCTTTCTTCTTCATTGAGGCTACGGTGACTGGACATTCATATCTTGACATGTTGGAGCAATGGTTGGTGCCTCAACTTAGACAAGATCTCGGTGACGATTTCATCCTTCAGCAAGATGGGGCTCCGCCAGATTTCCACAATGCTGTTCGTGCTTACCTGACTACGGGGATGTCTGATCGCTGGATAGGACGTGCTAGAGTAAGGGACAGATGTTTCATAACATGACCACCAGGATCACTCGATATGACTGCATGTGGTTTTTTCTATGGGGGTATCTAAAGGACCGTGTGTTTGTACCGCCTTTGCCACGTGATTTAGAGGAACTAAAAACCAGAATTCGAGAAGCTGCCGCCACGGTCACAGAGAATATGTTGATAATGGTATGGGAAGAGTTTCATTATCGTTTGGACATCTGCCTAGTCACTCGTGGTTCACACATTGAACCTCTGTAAGGTGTAAACGAAACTTTGACAGTTTGACTTTAGGTTTTGTGTAATAAAATATTGAAAGTGTTGCCGGACTTTTGATATGCCCTGTATATGAATCAAATTTAGTATTACCAATTCTGGCATTTACATCACCTAAAATTATAATCATATCATTATTATTAATTGTGCAGATAATTTTCTGGACGCCATGATAACATTTTTCACTTTCTAATTCATCTCCTTCTACAGGTGCATATATACCTATCACTGTTAAGTATCCTAGAGATAATTTTATTCGGACTTGAATTATTCTTTCATCCCAAAAATTATAGCTATGTATTGAATTTCTAAATCGTTTATGAATCGTAACGACTACTCCTGCTTGTGCAAGAATGTTTTTTTACACCACAATAAAACTGAATGTAATTTTGAGTTTCTTTGGTGCCTTGTAATTTCTATTTTGTTTCTGATATTGCAGCTAATGAAATCCCCTTTTTTGCACAATATATCATCTAATTGATCATCTTTATAGTTAATGCCTTGTACATTCCATGTGTTAAATAGCTATTTTTTTTTCTTCCAAGAATTGTCCTTTTTCATGCTTTGGTCGTCATAAGTTTGATCCATCTGGGAAATTCTCGTATAAGACTTGAAAGCATAATAATAGTCCCTTCGATTGGTTGCTGGCCAAAAGAAGGCGAGATCAGTGATGGGGCTGCCGTCTTATAGCCTCTAGTCAGGCTTTTCTGGAAAAGAAAAGAAAATAAAGGGAAGAATAAATGGAAGAAAGGAAAGACTTCCTAGCCCTCGGATGCCCTAATAGCGTCAGGGTCGAAAAAACAAGAGTTAACCAAGAGAGGTTAGATAGTAAAGTTAAAAGAGTCTGGAATAAGTAAGTGGAAGAAAGGAAGAAATACCAGATCGCTTAAAGATAAAAGTAAGGAGCACATTGGGCACCTTGTCGTCGCCATCCACATATCCCCTAGATGGGGACCCCTGAGTACCTGTTTATTATCAAATATATTAATTGATATAGAGCACACCACGATTTTGATGGTAAAATTACTTTTTTTTGTAGATAACTCTAGTTTTATTCTAGATGTGTTGGAGATGATTTTTTGTTGACCACTTTAATTTTATCCCAAGCGTGTTGGAAATTAAAATTATTTTTGATTTTTTAGTTCGGTTTTCTAATAAAGCGTGTTGTTTAAGTTTTTTAAAGCTGTTATTTATTCATTTTTTAGATCGGTTTTCTAACAAAGCGTGTTGTTTTAGTTTTTTAAACTATTATTTATTGTCTTGTATGGAAAACTCCAATCAATGCTACAAGAGCTATAAGAAACTAGCAAAATTGCAGGCATTTCGATGAACAAAAGCAAGACACAAATTATGTCAAATGGTCCGGAAAACCCAATCAAAGTCGAAGGAATGGATCTTCAATATGTAAGCGAGTACATATACTTAGGACAACTACTCTCCTTCCATCAGAAAGTAGAGAAAGAAATAAGCAGAGGAATAGCTCTCGCCTGGAAGGCGTTCTGGTCACTGAAATTTATACTGCTGGACAAGTCACTCAACCGGAAACTCAAAATGGAAACACTACAAACCTGTGTTCTTCCAACACTGTAATATGGCTGCCAAACTGGGAATCTTACTGCCAAACTGAAGTACACACTCTAAGTATGCCAAAGGAAAATGGAGAGGAAAATCTTAGGCATAACTCTGAAGGACAGAATCTCGAATACAACAGTTCAAGCGATGTCCGCAACAACTGATCCAGCACAACAAGCCATCAGGAAAAAATGGAAGTGGGGAGGGCCACGTCGCAAGAATACAGGACGACAGGTGGACAATAAAAACAACCATGTGGGACCCGTACACAGGCAAGAGACAGCGCGGAACACCAAGACGACGATGGGCTGACATCTTCAAAGAACGAGCAGGGGCGCAATGGTCCAGAGTCGCCAGATGCAGGAAAAGTTGGAGAACGATGGAGAGCCAACTGTGTATTAACTAATCACAGAACGACAGTGTATACAAACCAAGTGCTACATCCAAGTCAACTTCTCACCACGGAGTGGCTCACCGGGTGACACACTCAAATAGAGCTTAACCTCTGTACAGGGAGCCTTTGCCCTAAAGGGACATATCAAGCTTTATTTATTTATTTATGTGACGACAACAATGTGCCTACCAGTGTGCCGATTCTAGAGCAGTTATCGCTCCTTGACGACCAATTTCTTAATCGCTAGCTGTGGATTCCGTGTGTATACAGCGCAGCCGTGTTATTGGGCCATTAAAATACAGCAATGGAACATGATATAGTGGGCTTGGAGGTCAATTTGTTAGGCCAGCTTATTTAAATATATCAGCCGGCCGTGAAAATAAATCATGCATAACTGTAAGTTATTACTGCACGTTATTGCATAATGTGACATAAATGTAAATCATTTCTATTGATTCATTTTTCCATTGCATCATCAAAAAAAAATCTGTACATCAACTATATGTAAAGTTCAAAAATGCATATGTTTTAATTAATAGGGAGAAGTTGTACAGTATCCTACTGGAATTCGGAATTCCCAAAAAGTTGGACTTATTCGAATGTTCCTAAATGGTTCAAAGAGCAAAGTGCGGGTAGGCAAACAGTTTTCAGATACTTTAGAAATTCACAATGTGTCAATTGTTTGGAAGATAAAGGTCTGCAACTCCATGGATTAATAAGATGATGGTATATGCTGATGGTGTAGTATAATTAGGCGATAACGAGGATACTCTAAGGGACAACACGCACATTCAATTGAGTAGCACTAAGAAATTGGGACTGGAAGTAAAAATCAATAAAACTAAATATATGTTCACACATAAAAATATTATGTAATGTAAATGTATAGATAATGACAAATGAGGGTAATTTTGAAGAAGTGGCTGAATTAAAATACCAAGGAACAATAAGTTACTTAGAAATATGAATGAAGCGCAGAAAGAAATTAAACATAGGCTTGATTCTGGAAATTCATGCTATTACGCTTTAGACATTAGAGAGTCTTTTGTCAACCAAACTTCTCTCAAAAATGTTTAGGCCTAACCAGAAAACATATAAAATTGTTATTCTCCCAGTTATGTGATTGTGAAACGTGGACTCTTACTTTAAGGGAGGATAAAGGATTACGAATACTTGAGAATAAACTTCTTAGGATTTTTTTCGACTAAAGAGAGACAAACATCAGGCGAATGGAGAAGGCTTCGTAACAGTGAGCTACATGATTTTCTTGTGAAACCAGATATAATATGAACTGTTAAATCTCTTAGACAACGATCGGCAGGACATGTGGCAAGAATGGGGGAATGAAAGCGGGGCAGGTAAACTCCTTATGGTGAAAATCAATGAGAAAGCTAATTGTTTTATTTGAATTTTCTTTTCGAATTGTCTGCTGGAGAGAGATGTTTCTAATAAACTGTCTACAGAATTCCCCATCCCTTATAAATATAACACACCTCTTTCAAATACTAATTATAACTTATAGCACTTCGAACCGATCAAATTTCACTTTACTTTCAAACTGCATTGTGTCGTTCAAAACAGAAAACATACATATGCATACTGTATGAACAAACGTTTGGAGGGGAGAACCGCGCGAAAATGTGGTAGTGTTGCCAATGGTGCTTTCTTAAGTTATGCTAAACGTACTCAGAAACAATTAAATATCAATATTAAACATTCTTTTTTCTGTTACTATATGTCTAATAAATGCAAAATGTCTATAGTAGGAAAAAATAAGAGGTAAAATTCTGCATTAAAATGCAAACTAAAAAAAAGCCGTATTGGTACAAAAAAAATTAATCAGTACAACAGCACATAGAAATCACCATCTGCACGCCGCGTCGGGCTGAAGAAATGACAGCCACAGTCGCGATGAAACAGATGAATCGAAATTTAGTCTCTGCGCACGCGCGTAGATACGATGGAAAATTCAGAAAATTAAAGTTTGGTTTCTGCGCGCACGATGCGAGATTCAATACTGCTGTACGATTCACAGCACATTCTAAAAAATTTGGAGATTGGAATCAACAAGTAGAGTGCGTGAAAAACCAGCATGAATAAAGAAACCAACGCTGTTTAAAATATAATTATTTATTCTGTTTGTTTGCTACCTTTCCGCCCTCACAATTAAGTGGCCTGCAGCACCTCAGCACACAAGGAGCGGCCGCCACTGATTGTAAATCACTTGAATCTCAGTGTATCATAGATCACTATGATAGTTTAAGTATCTCCGTTCGAGACTAATGATTATAAGACATTATTTGCTCAGCTTATATAATTTATTGAATATGTTGATGAATTCTAATTATTTGTGCCTAGTAGTTAGGGAGCTTAGAGTAGTGAAACACGTCCGTGAAAATTTGGGCCCAGCCACGATACTTTGCTAGAATTTATATGGTTTATTCTATTTTGCTTTTAGTTCTCTTTAGATACGCTACATATCATGTTAGGTCATATTGATGGACACTTATTTACGCTATAATCTTTATATGTATTAGAGCTTTCTTAAAACCCCGAGCTTGGAGCTATATGATAGCAGTATATGTATTATGTTCATTATATTCACGGAGCCTCAAAGCACTTGTTTAATATATATATACCCTCTCCAACCCGAGCAGTATTATTCGATCACCAAAAGACAAGAACAAATGTTGGAAGCAATTGAAATGAGATATTTAAGAAATATAGCAGGGTATACTCTGCTGGATAAAAAAAGAAATGAAGATATAAGGAAGGAACAAAATATTTCCAAAACTTATAGATCGTATAATTAAATATACGAACGCCTGAAAAGAACATGTTGATAGAATGTCAGAAGGTCCACACAGAAAATGGTCTGAACAATTTTAACAATTCTAGCTTACATGAAACCGTAACGAGCCAACAGGCTTAATACTTGGACGAAGAAGAAAAAGAAGAAGACATTTATCTTGTATAAAGTAGTTGTATAAACGAGGTCCCTGATAAACAACTGAGTTATCTGCTGTAAATATTGATAACCTATGTTACTCATAATCTAATATTTAATTAAATAAGACAGAACTGTAAGGGATAACTTTCCGACCCTAATGGATTGGAAGAAACCCAACTAACTAGAATTAAACAGCTCTATATCCTGCAGGAATGCAGAAACTGAGATTTTACCCATGAAAATACGTTTAATATTTTTACATATCTTCATCCTTCCTACCCACTACTATAATGTTCGTTAACGACATAGCGTCCGATCTTCTGCAACAAAAATCGGCACGTGACAATCAATTAAGAAAAGTAAGATCGAGTTAATTACCCAGCAAAGTCAGACAACAAGAAGTGTGAGTTAATTGGAAGCGAAAATTTGAGCTTTTTTCTTTTCTCACAACGAAACAAGGGATATGCCATTCAAATAAAAATATAAGAATTTTCCCCGAAAATCAGCGAAATCGCAGCCATTAGGAGTGGGAATTTTACCTGAAAGCCGAAATTTAAAAATCGCTCTATCGGCTTATTTTTTTAATTTCCTCGTAACGATCCCGGATACATACGATTTAATTAACAAAGTAATAATATAATGTCCGTAAACTAGCAAAATCGGACCATTGCTGAGTATTCGGGTAATTAACGCAGCTACTGCGTGGCGGATTTCTTTTAAAATTTAGTTTTTATAGAATATTTAAAATTACTTAGTCGGAAAATATTTCACTAATTCTTAATAACTTAACAGTCCCAAATAAATGATTAATTGCAAAGCTGTAGTTGAAAGCACTTTCATAGATGACGCTACTGGTACTTTAATGCGCTGGCCTTTTACTACAGTTTGCAATATCCCGAGTTCGATATCCGCCCAGATCACAGGAATTTTTCCTAAAAGGGGAGTTTTCCCTTGATCGTAAAAATCTGGAACTTAGGTTAATTTTAGGTTTAAGGACTCTTATGGTATTTCGTTATCATTTATCGCCCATCATTTTCTCCGGGCAACAAAATTCCTCCTTCCAGGCACCCACACCTTAGATGTGGGTTATAATTCCGCCAGTGGCAGGAAATAATTCCAGAAATGTCTTAAGACAACCTGTCGGCAAGGAAAAAATTATAATTATATTGTTGATTTTGTAATTATATAGTTAAACAAAAATAACAACAAATAACTTAAGACATAATTGGTGTTCTGTTATGGTAGAGCAAAAATATGCATACCATAATTAACTTATTAAATCCAGTCGCATAATATGGCTCATGGCATGCAAGAGTGACATATTTTAATTTTCTGAACTTCGTAGAAAACTGTATTAAATCATAAGAATAAACAGTTCTTGTTTCAACTCAAATCTTTTAAAAGTGGCGGTTCATTGTTTAATTATATTTGGGCTGGTCTTGTTTTTTTTTTGTTGAATATATTTTTAACGTGTGTCATTATTACATGCCGTGAGCGGTATGTAATTAGCGTATTATAGTACAGCTACAAAAAAAAACATTAATTTATTTTTTACATTATATTTGGCTAAACTTTAAGTGGCGGCTTGTGCTATAAATATGGTAAAATAAAATTGGTCTACAGTAGTGGAATTAGAGAAAAGGCCAACTCTTAGCTATTTTTAGGTTGAAAACTAACTGTACCGATGATCTTTCAAATATTGTTCAGGGAAGTTGGTGGAGTGATTTTATATAAGGAACCCTTGGCGGTACAAGATAATAAGCCTGCTCACAACATACTTTCCATTCACTGCATGCCTACATATTAATATTATATTTGTTACATAATGTGTCACGTAATGTAGTAGAACAAATGTCAAAAAATATACTTTCAATAATGTTTTTATAAAACAATATATGTATTTTGCCAACTGATTTTAAAATTGGTCTATAGTAGTGGAAAACTGTTGTGATGCCGTATTTTGATGTGTGGCATCTTATTGACAGGAATTAATGATGGACCAGTAACTGTATTACACTACGTGAATCAGATATATATATATATATATATATATATATATTCAATATTCGTAAATCACATTATTTTTCTCTGATTTTCAAAATTATACACATAGATGATGAGATGAGATGCAGGGTATACCCTAATCTCCCTGTTTTAGAAACTTTTATTTGCCATCTTCGGGTTGTTTTCTAAATAGATTGTTCGTGATGTTTATAATAAGATTTGTTGTGAAAAATATGTTTGTGTATATGTCTGGACATGGAAAAGTGAAGTTTTATGGAACATTTTTAGGTTTGAGAAATTGACACGATTTTTGAGATTTGTTGTTTTTTAGGAAATTATTATGCTCAGGGAGGGATAAAAAACCGAGAAAAACGCTGTTAGATATAAAATAAAATATAATAAGTTAAAATATACCTTCTTAGGTAAAATCCGTCGTCCTCATCTTATAAAATATGTACGACAACGCCACATTAGGACCAGCAGCATCAACCATCATACTGGATGTTGTAGCGAAGAGTTACCTGCTGAAGAGGAACGGATGTTCTGAAAGGCCTGCAGGCATAAAGATAACATATTTTATAGGTTGAGGACGACGGATTTTACCTAAGAAGGTATATTTTAACTTATTACATTTTATTTTATGACTCCCCACCTCAACGGTTTTAACAATGAATATTATTAGTATTGGCTGTTAGATATGTATGCATGTGCGTAGAATCGGAAAGTGTTAATAGTATATACTATATATTATATATTGTAGTGTCACTGTATGTGTTTATTAAATGAAGTTTCTGTGTAGTGTAATGTATTGCTTATGTGCAGTGTTTTATGTTGGTGTAAGCTGTAGCGTATTAATCTTGTTCGTCAATTGAGTTAGTCGATCTTCAATCCTCCGTTCAAAAGCATCTTTGATTTCCTTCACGGATATGACATACACATCCATAGAAAGCCGAATCTGCCCATTTAACATATTTGAATCGCACTTTTTAGAAAGGGACAAGTCAAAATTTGCTTCTTTTCAGGAGAGCATAAAAACTTATTTTCATGAACAAATAGCGGAATAAAAGATTTACATTATATATTATATAAACATAACATGGGACTGAATTTAACGATAACAGACTAGCAATGGAAATTTTGTGCTACCACAATATATATATTATTTAAAATTTGAGACTTAGTTCCTTTCTTCACTGGAAATTATTTTTGAAAGAATAAAATGGACATACAGAGTGAACACAATTTATTCAATACAGATCTGCACGTATTTTTCTTAAATTGACATGTTAGGAACATTAAGCTAACATTTTGATTAAAAAAATCAAAATAGACATATTTCTTTAAAGGAACTAACACATGTAAAATGATAGGCGTTTTCATTCATGGTGCTGTAGTAGAGTTTAAAAGTATTACTTCATAAAATGCTTTAGCATTCGCATCACTGGTGTACTTCATTAATTTCTTAAGATCTTAAATCTTTTGTGGATTGATGGGAATTTGTCCTCCGGGATATGCTTTTGGTACTTCCAATGACAAATGTCGCAATTTCCTTTCCCAAGATGAAACTTCTTGCTTACACAACTCTTTATGAACGGCTGTGCTTCTACAACACCAGGATTGTTTGAGTTGTACGTGAATTTATTATATAATGAGGGTATGAAATGAACCTTTCTCTCACGACAATTCTTTGCATTTCCTCCGATATGGTACTCTTTTTGAAAATTTAAGCCACCAGGTATCAAAGTAACTGATCAGTGTTTCAGAGTTTACAAGTTCAACTAATGTATTTTTCATGCTTTATATTATTATTTCTAAATATTATTTTATGGTAGACACCCTGTCCGCCTTTCTTAGTGATCTTTTAAAAACCCCGAAATCCCTATAATAAGGGAGGAAAGAGTGATCTCGCTCAGGAAAATAATGTTCTATAGTTTTGAATCTTCCTGAAGCTGCCAGACCAAGACAAAACCTAACCATTGTATGATATTTGTTTTGGCCTGGCAGCCATCCGAGAACATGTGTATGTTTTCTATATTCTACAAATTCATTAAAAGTAATCTTTTAAAAATGATCAAACATAATTTGCTCCCTTTCGAGCGTGTCCTTCATGGTACACGTAAGCACACATTGGTTGGCTTTAAGATCATGAATGCAAAATATATTAACCCATAATTGCCTCATATAGAAGACTTCTTGGACTGGTACTCTGTCATGTTTCCGATACCCAAACTGTGAAGAAACGAACTAACTTCCTGACAGTTCTATTCTTTACCGTGCTATAAACATCACAGTGCTGTTAGAGGCACATGGAAGGGTCCAACCAAGTTCCTTTCTTTGCCAATAAATGCGTCTTGGCAGTAGGAATCATTTAGCAAGGAAAAACAAAAATGGCTAATTTTGACTTAGTGTTTTCTGTATGTTGGGGCTGGGTTGTGGACTTAATTACTGCTGCCACATATTGAATTAATTTAGTTTCGAGTTGTTAATTTTTTTGTTAACATACTCCTCCATGAACTGTGAGAACTTGTATGGCGAGATCTGTGGGAGGAGATTAAACATACATCTTATCCTCTCGCTTTCATATCGTATCCTCCAATCACAATTTGAATACACGATCGCGCCAGAATCTGCTATTCTAATTCATATATCGTATCTACTGCTAGACTCTGATACTTCTTAACTCACTACCTGCGAAATATTAGCTTATTTTAAAATCAATTTAAATATTTTTCTTTCTAAATTGGTCTCGCAGCAAATTAATTGATGGTTACTAAACTTTGGTTTCTATAATAATATTTATTTATTTTTTTTTTTAATTTCAGTTTCATATGTATAAATATTAACTTTATATAATTGTTTATTCCATGTTATGATCTTATGCAGTTATTCTGTATGTAAACACACTTCACTGCTTGAGTGGAAAAGAAGGCCTTATGGCCTTAATTCTGATGTTTTATAAATTATTATTATTATTATTATTATTATTATTATAATTATTATTATAAAACGTTCGACAGAAGAAATAAAATAATTAATAATGAAAAAAATAATTATTATATATTATAAAACGAGATGATTAAAGCCATGGACAGAAAAAGACAAGAAGTTAATATTACAAAAGAAAAAACTTACAATACAATGTTACAACATACCTCCACAGAAAATACGGGGATTATATGCCATCACAGCATATATATATATATATATATAAAGTTTAAATTAAACCTCATAGTGATTTTTCCTATGTTCGACGCAATTATTTATTGCATTATATGAATGTCCGCCGCTGTGGTCTCGAGGTAGCGTGCTGCCTTGTCACGCAGCGGGCCCGGGTTCTATTTCCGGTCGAGACATGTTAAGGGGTGAGGTTTTTTCAGGGTTTTTCCTCACCTGTAAGACAAATGTGAGGAAGCTTTGAAGTCCAAACGGTCCCCGAAAATCATTCGGTCACCGTTATCATTATTATCCTCATCACTTCACCGGTGTGGAAAACAACTGGAAACTACCACACCTATAATTGCCTAGTAAAGCTGCAAAGTATAGCATGAAAATGTTATGATTGCAGTGAACCTGCCCTCGGACAGAACAATATAAATAAATAGACAGTATGCGAATAATTACCTGATAGGAATATATCTTTATATATATATATATATATATATATATATTTCCGGTTTTAACAATGTTGATACATTTATCCGGCACCAATGATTTCTCTTCAATTTCACTTTATAATTTTCCTCCATTCGTCTCTATTGTAACACATTTCTTCCTCTATATCCCAGTCCTTCAAAGATCCCTTGGATCCACGTGAGATTTGGTCGTCCTTTCCTTCTCGTTCCTGATGGTGTCCATTCAATTATTTTCTTCGGTAATCTTTCGTCCCCATTCGCCTAATATGTCCGTACCATTTCAGTTGCTTTTCTTGAATAAATTCTAAAATTGAATTTTATACATCAATTTTCTCTTTATAAACATGAGGATTAAAGATGAGGCCATTGAGCAACTGGAGAGCTTCAAATACTTGGATTGTACTATCAGTAGTAACATGAACTGCTGTCAAGAAGTAAAGCAGAGGATAGCAATGGCAAAAGAAGCTTTCAACAAGAAGAGAAGCATTTTCTGCGGACCTTTGGCAAAGGGATTACGGAAGAGTCTAATGAAGCGCTTTGTGTGGAGTGTAGCATTGTATGATGCAGATACTTGAACATTACGACGGAATGAGGAAAAGCGACTGGAAGCTTTTGAGATGTGGATATGGAGAAGAACGGAACCTATAAAATGGACAGAAAAAGTAAGAAATAAAGATGTACTAGACAGAGTGGATGAAAGAAGAACAATGCTGGAACTCATAAAGAAGAGGAAAATAAATTGGATTGGCCAATGGCTAAGAAGAAACTGCCTGCTGAAGGATGCCCTAGAAGGAATGGTCAACGGAAAGAAAGTTAGAGGCAGAAAAATACATCAGATGATAGAAAATATTAAAATAAATGGTTTGTATGCAGATACAAAAAGGAAAGCTGAGTTAAGGAAAGATTGGAGAATGCTGAGTTTGCAGTGAAAGACCTGCTCTTGAGCAGAACACTATGAATGAATGTTCTCTTTTATAATTTCATTTCTAATTTTGTCTCTCCTTGATATCCTAGCAGATCTTCTCTAATAGTCCATTTCTACTACCATTAATTTTCTTTTCAACTGATAATTTATAGTCCAAACCTCTAACCCATAAGTCATAATACTCTCTATTGTTTTAAAAATTTTCACTTTAATTTATTTTTTTATATATTTATCCCATAATATTCCATTCAGGACATATATTACATATTTTTCTGAGTTTATCTTTCATCTTATTTCCTTTTCCTGCTTCCCGTCTTCTGTAATTTTTACTCCCAAATATTTGTATTCCTCTATGTATTTAATTACTCCTATTTCATCTTCCAGTATCAAATCTTGATGAATGTCTCCTATGATTATATACTTGGTTTTTTCCATATTTACCTTATATTCTTCTGTACGTGTGTTTATCACTCTACGACTGGATCGATTTTGATGAAATTTTGTGTGTGTATCCGACTGGATCCCTCGATGGCTTAGATTCACAATTGGATCCTCTAATATGAGTTCACCTGAATTGAAAACTTAAAAATAGCTCTGGCGGTCACATTTTTCGATATTTCACAATGAAAATCAATATAACCTATTAAAATAAACCGAGATAGGTATTGTCAAGAAATGAGCGAAATCCGACAATTAAATTTGATGTTTATTTCAAATCACAAATTAAAATATGCATAAACGATTGATATAATTTTGATATAATTTTTTGTGTCTATTTTAGTGAGTCCCTGGATGGTTTAAATTCACAATTAGACCCTCTAAAATCATTAGGTGTAGGATTTCACCTGAAGTGAAAATTTAAAAATTGTTCTAGCGCTCACAATTTTCAATATTTCACAACGAAACTCAGTAGATCCAATTAAAATAAACCGAGGTAGGTATTTAAAAAAAATGAGGGAATTCCGACAATTAGAAGTGGAGGTTTACTTGAAATCCGAAATTAAAAACTGCCTAAACGACTGGATCGATTTTGATGAAAGTTTTTGTGTGTTTGAGTCGGTCTCTGGATGGTTTAGATTCACAATTGGACTCTCAAAAACCATACAGTGTAAGAGTTCACATGAAGTGAATATTTAAAAATTGCTCCAGCGGTCACAATTTTCGATGTTTCATAATGAAATCCAGTATATCCTATTAAATTAAACCGAAGTAGGTATTATAAAAAATGAGAGAAGTCAATTAATTTGAAGTGGATATTTACTTGAAATCCGAAATTAAAAACTGCATAAGTGAGTAGACCGATTTTGATAAAAAAAATTGTGTGTGCTTGAGTGGGTCCCTGATGGTTTAGATTCACAATTGGGCCCGATAGGTGGGGATGCGATCAGGTTATATGTCGGATGTGTTGTCATCTACATTACCGCTGTGACGTCATAATACACGCTTCTTGAACCACAACTTACGACAGTTCGGAGTTTTCTTGTGAACTTATTAATTAATGAATTTTATGGTAAAAAAGTAACTTATATTTTTATCGTCCGGACTTGACACGAGAATTGAACGTTCGGGCAAGACAACGTCTATCGGTCAAGTGTCTGAAATGAGAAACAGGGCAAGCTCTGCTCTCCCCGTTTTAGGGACATATCTATGCCCTCTTCGGGTTGTGTTTTTTAAGAAGTTTTCTTTGACATTTAGGTTGTGATAAATAAGTTTGTATTATGTCTGGACATGGAAAATATAAGTTTTTTTTGAGAAATTTTATGGTTGAGACGGTGGAACGATTTTTAAGTTGTTTGGATTTTTAAGAAAATGTATGCTCAGGGAGGGATAAAAACCAAGAAAAAAGCTGTAAGATATGTATGTATATGTGTAGAATTTCGAAAAGTATCGATAATTATATATATATATATATATATATATATATTTGTAATGTTACTTATATGTGTTTATTTAAAGTTCGGATTTTAATAATATTTTCTGTGTAGTGTAAGTGTTGTTACTGGTCTTAAAAGTAGTGTTTTTTTATGTAGGTGGTAATAGTTGTGTGTTTATCTTGTCTGTGAATTGAGTAAGTAAATCTTCAAATCTCTCTTCAAAAGCATCCTTGAGTTGCTTCATGGATGTGACATACACATCCATGGATGAGCCGAATCTGCCCATTTGGACAGATTTGTTGAAGATTTTCTTTGAGTGCGAGTTAAGGGCTGTTTGTGTATTTTCTGCGTGTTGAGGCTGTGTTGAGGACTTAACAACTGCTGCCACATATTGAATTAATTTAGTTTCGAGTAGTTAATTTTTTTTGTTGACATACTCCTCCATTTGAATTTGAAGGACTTGTATGGCGAGATCCGAGGGAGGAGATGCTGGAGTATGCGTTATCTTTGAAGCATGTGTGGCAGGTGTGAGTATCTGTGAATTGTCTATGTCATCATGATTGATACCAGGGAAATCAGAGGATGTGAGTTCTCTGGTTTTTTAGGTGAGATGGATTATTACTGTTTTACCAAGGGCGTGTGGCTGGGTTCAGTTGCGACTGGTGTGTTCCTTGGATGCAAGGGACAACGCATGTGGCCTGTATGGTGGTCTGTGTTTTCACATGTGGCGCAATATGGGCTGCGAGCCTCGTTTAGAGGATGTGTACATTTAGAAGTGCTACACAGGGTGGTCACTTCTTGTTGATGTTATTCCCATATTGCTGACAACGTGTGCACGGTGTGTGTCGAAGTTGTTCCATAGGTGGGACAAGTTTGTATCTGCGGTTGGCCATAAATAGGCCGTTTGTGAGTAAAGTCTTTATTGTGTCATGTTTTATTTATTTATTTATTTTTTTAAAATACTAATCAACGAGGTGTTACCTTGGTTGTTTCTTAGTTCTGAGTACTCTTGCGAAGTCAAAGCAAACTTCAATTCTCGTGACTTAGTCGGACATTACAAATGTTAGCTTTTTGCCATAACATTCGCTAATTAACACGTAATTATATATTATTAAATATGTTCGCAAGAAAACCTCTCACAGCCATCTGTTGTGGCTCAACAAGCGTTCATGATGACGTCACATTGTTGTGCGGAATATGTCCATCTACTTATCCCGATCTTCTTGGAATAAATTAACTGATAATTTATTCTTTAATTTTGAATAATACCTCAAAGGAACATATCATGAATCTTATAAAAGTTGAATATATATATAATTATGAAGGTGGATGTATTCTTCAGTGGTTATTATGAGTTACTTGTAAAAGAATACGTCATGCCCGAACGTTCGCTTGCCTGCTTTTGGCGGGTTCAGAAAACGTTTTATCGATATTCGAATTATCGATAAGCCACATAAGTGACATTTAACATTATGTATGACATTTCAATCTTTTCATTCCGTTATTGCGGGATAGACTACTTTTTCCCACAAAAATTCACTAATTAAGACTAATTAGATATTATTAAATAAGTTCACAAGAAAACTTCTCACTGCCATCTGTTCTGCCTCAAGAAGCGTGCATGATGACGTCACATTGTTGTCGCGCGTAATATGTCGATAATACAGATGACTACATATCTGACATTAAAAAATCGTATAACCTGATCGCAGCGCCACCTACCGAGTCCAATTGTGAATCTAAACGATCTAAGGACCCACTCAAAAAAATCGTTAATATCTTTCCAATTTTTTAGGCAGTTTTTAATTTCGGATTTCAAGAAAACTTCCTCCACTTCGAATTGCCTGGATTTCCGCTCATTTTTGGTCAATACCTACCGCTGTTACTTTTAATAGGATATATTGAGTTTCGTTGTGAAACATGGAAAAATGTGACCGCAAGAGCGATTTTCCAATTTTCACTTCAGGTGAACTACACCTAATGATTTTAGAGGGACCAATTGTGAATCCAAACCATCAGACACATACAAAAAAAATCATTAAAATCGGCCCAGTCGATTATTTATATAATAATTATTATATAATTTGACGCAAATGTAAGCCATTTATACCAGTTCGATTTTCTATTATTTTATAAACAATATTAAATAAGTGTAATCAGTGTATCTTATAAGATACGTTACGAATTTAAGCGTTTTTCTGCTTTTGCAGAAGCAGTAAAAAAATCCAATAAACATTAGTCCACTAATGATATATATATATATATATATATATATATATATATATACAGGGTGTATAAAAAAGGATGGCGCAAACTTACATGGTTGAAAGTACACGATAATAGAAGCTACAATGTCCCAGTAAACATGGGTCCGCAAACGAGCCGTTTGCGAGATAATTAAGAATGTATGGTTACAAGCCGCCACTGACGTCATTGTTTGTAACACCGTACGGTTTACTCCTTGTAAAAGAATACGTCATGCCCGAACGTTCGCTTGCCTGCTTTTGGCGGGTTCAGAAAACGTTTTATCGATATTCGAATTATCGATAAGCCACATAAGTGACATTTAACATTATGTATGACATTTCAATCTTTTCATTCCGTTATTGTGGGATAGACTACTTTTTCCCACAAAAATTCACTAATTAAGACTAATTAGATATTATTAAATAAGTTCACAAGAAAACTTCTCACTGCCATCTGTTCTGCCTCAAGAAGCGTGCATGATGACGTCACATTGTTGTCGCGCGTAATATGTCGATAATACAGATGACTACATATCTGACATTAAAAAATCGTATAACCTGATCGCAGCGCCACCTACCGAGTCCAATTGTGAATCTAAACGATCTAAGGACCCACTCAAAAAAAATCGTTAATATCTTTCCAATTTTTTAGGCAGTTTTTAATTTCGGATTTCAAGAAAAACTTCCACTTCGAATTGCCTGATTTCGCTCAGTTTTGGTCAATACCTACCGCGGTTAATTTTAATAGGATATATTGAGTTTCGTTGTGAAACATGGAAAAATGTGACCGCAAGAGCGATTTTCCAATTTTCACTTCAGGTGAACTACACCTAATGATTTTAGAGGGACCAATTGTGAATCCAAACCATCAGACACATACAAAAAAAAAATCATCAAAATCGGCCCAGTCGACTATTTATATAATAATTATTATATAATTTGACGCAAATGTAAGCCATTTATACCAGTTCGATTTTCTATTATTTTATAAACAATATTAAATAAGTGTAATCAGTGTATCTTATAAGATACGTTACGAATTTAAGCGTTTTTCTGCTTTTGCAGAAGCAGTAAAAAAATCCAATAAACATTAGTCCACTAATGATATATATATATATATATATATATATATATATATATATATATATATATATATATACAGGGTGTATAAAAAAGGATGGCGCAAACTTACATGGTTGAAAGTACACGATAATAGAAGCTACAATGTCCCAGTAAACATGGGTCCGCAAACGAGCCGTTTGCGAGATAATTAAGAATGTATGGTTACAAGCCGCCACTGACGTCATTGTTTGTAACACCTTACGGTTTACTCCTTGCGCACTTGAAGCCGTCCTATATTCTTTATTTACAGAACTGAACATTGCCGAGAGGTGGAGTTGTAATCAAACCTTACACGTAGAACGTACAGGACGGATGCAGTACACAGTCTCAAAAGGTATCAGTCTCGTCTGAGGAGTTCCATTTGCGCTGTGTTGTAGTTACAATGGAACCTTACAGTAACGAAGAGTATGCGGATATGCATTTCATGTACGGTAGGGCTAATGGCAATGCACCAAAGGCTGCACGCTTCTACCAAGAAACATATCCTGATCGAAGACACCCCGAAAGTCGTACATTTACAAGGGTCCATCAGCGCTTGAGAGAAAATGAGGGTTTTGCACACGGCAGAGCAGCAGGTAGGCCTGCTCGCATTACGCCTGAGGTTGAGGATATGGTGTTGAAAGCAGTACAGCTCTCTCCAGGAATCTCGACGAGAAGAATTGCCACACAAGTGCCTGTACTAAGCCACAGTAGTGTATGGAGAATTTTACAGCGCAGTTTACTGTACCCTTACCACCTCCAACGAGTTCAATGTCTCAGTGATAAGGACTTTGTTCCTAGAGTGATGTTTTGTCAGTGGATGCAACAACAGACTGTAGTCAACCCTCGTTTCGCATGTAACATTTTATTTACAGACGAAGCAGGATTCACACGCGATGGTGTTTTTAATTATCATAATACACAATTTTAGTGTGAAATAAACCCACATGCTGTTAATGAGTCACCACATCAGCACCGTTTTTCACTGAATGTGTGGTTAGGGGTACTAGGTGATCATCTCATTAGGCCTCATATTCTTCCACGAAAACTTCATGGATGGAGGTACCTTAGGTTTCTGCGGCGTCATCTTCCAGGATTGCTTGAGGATGTTCCCCATCAGCAACGTCGGAGTTTGTGGTACATGCATGATGGAGCTCCGGCACATTTTGCTGCTGCTGTGAGACGGCATCTAACGCGCAGATACGGCCAAAGATGGATAGATCGAGGCGGATCTATACCTTGGCCTCCAAGATCACCTGATCTAAATCTTTTGGATTTTTGTGTCTGGAGTCACCTCAAAAGCGAAGTGTACAGCACTCCCGTTAACATGGCTGAAGAACTGGAGCAGAGAGTTGTACATGCTTGTCAATAATTCAGAAATGATCCAGGGGTTTTCGAAAGAATTCGACATTCATTGCAGAGGCGAGCACAGTATTGCATCCAGATGCAAGGATGACACTTCGAACACCTCCTTTAACAGGTAATCCATAAGTGAAGTGAACTGTGAAATGTGAAGTAAATGAGATGAAAAATTAATAGTAAAGTCTAAATTCAAATTAATTTGTACTAACTATAGAGCGTCTCTACCTTAAAAGTCAGTACACGTTAAATGGTTCGCGCTGATGCCAGATCTACTGCATTGACAAAGCTGTGCGAGGCAATGAACAGATGTGTCAAAACTCTTATAACCCCTCAAACTTGAGTAAAAAAACGTGAAATGTCCGATATATTTGTTATTTTCATGTAAGTTCACCTTATGCCCTACTGATCGAATGACAATACAAGTATTTATGCCTACGAATTAAACGCCAAAAAGCTCAGAGCGAGATTTAAATGCACACATTACAATACAAGGGAAAATATAAATTATCATAAATTATAATTAATTATGATATAGGCTAATTAAGTTATAATAAATTAAATTTATAATACAGGTCTATATCAAGAAATATCTTAAATAAACAAATATAGAAATTATAATCACTTTAACATATAATTTATTTTAATTTTTTAAGAATATTATAATATAAGAAGTTACATTTAATTAAATATTTAATAATTTGTATAATATTAACATTTTTTAACGAATACAATAATATTAAAGCTTTTATAATATTAAAATTGTTCACGAATATAATAATAATAGGAAAGTAATACTTACAATACGTTACATACCATCAAGCCTGTCCGCAATCCTCTGATAATGGTGTTATTCCTTCCATAAATTCCTCCGTGTCTCTGGATGGTCCAGGTTTAGCCGAATCGGAACCAGTGTGCGATGCAAGGAGGAAGGCGAATAATAATAATAATAATAATAATAATAATAATAATAATAATAATAATAATAATAATAATAATAATAATAATAATAATAATAATAATAATAATAAGAATAAGATGATGATGATGATGATGATGATGATGACAAATGTATCAAAATGGTTCCTCGTCATCTTGAATCTCGTCTGCTTTCCAGAGACCACTTTCAATTTTCTTTGTATGGTCGAAGTAGTTTGTCCAATTTTGTACTGTCACGTGTTGGTATGCAGCCGAAATTAAATCTCTCATTTCTTGTTTTTTCAATGCGACGTTTTTCATTTTTATATAATTCTTCACTTGTGCCCATACCATTTCGATAGGATTAAGTTCGCAGTGGTATGGTGGCAAGCAAGAACATGTTTTCCTGCTGATTTAGCCATCTGATCAATTATGCATTTATCATAAGTGTCTCTGTTTTGAGTGACAATAAAAAAGACGCTCCCGTTTCAACATATCACTTTCAAAAGGGATTTTCTTTTGATTGAGCCACTCTATAATCTTATCTTTTCTCCAGGAAGTTGTAGGCAATTGTTCGCTTTTCCGACTATGATAACCGGCATTGTCTAATACAGATCCTTCTGGGACATTGGGCAACAATTGCTCGGCGAACCACTTTTCATACATTTCACCTGTCATTTCATCGTGGATGTCTGCCGTGTTCCTTTGGCACAGAAATGTTAACTCGGCACCATTAACGAACCCATTTTCATTCCCTGCATGAACCAACGCAAACCTTGACCCACGACCTCTAGGTGGCCTAAGACCTTTGCTAACACCCTCAATTGCTGCTTGACGAGAACTTTTAATTTTGGTATATTTCCATTCTTTTGTAACGGTCTGACCTATGTTTACCCAAGACTCGTCTGTATAAAAAATAAATTTCCCTTCATTCCTATATTTGTTTAAATCTTTGAGATATTTATGACGCCACCTGATTATATCATCTCTTTCAATAAGAGCGCATTTGTTGGCCCTGCTTACATATTCAAACCCTATATCATGAAGAAATCTATTTAAAGTAGACCACGAAAAATTTGGTAGCGTATCATCACTATTTACCTTGTTTAATATTATATTTAGTGTTGGTGGTATGTTCTCAAAGAACAAGGAATGAACGATGCGGCGGACTCCGCTTTGTACTATTCCATCGAACTTCATTAATCTGGCATTTTTTTGTTTGCTCGCTCGTTTATGTTTCTTCTTTGCTGGCGTTCTAAGAGGACCTTTCGTTTGTTCCTTTCTTATTCTATATATTAAACGTTCCGAACACCCGGTAGCTTCTGCTGTCTGTTTAACTGCCTGAGCAACGTTCGTTTTCTTAAAAAAATAATTAAATATGTTCAATACTATACTCCGTTCTTTACTGTGCAGTTTGCCAATACTACGTCGCTTAGCTTCTATATTCATAATTAATGTAATGCAATAATATTAAATATGAAATTAAACAATTTTATGAAAAACACATGAACCACAGACAATTGAGAGACACTCAGAGTTGAACTTCACTAAAAAATTATCACACACTGAGCTCTGAGCCTGAGGAAGTGCAGAGTCAAACGCGGTCGGAAATGAAAAGGGATGCCTAAGTAAACAAACTTTAAACTGCGATAAAGTATGAATGCGCAATGTTACCGAGTTCTGGTTTGTTTTAAAAACTATTTGAGACATTTATAAACACATCTTCTCGCTTTGTCATCAACATACAGTCAATAACAAAAACGTTTCTCGCTACATAATTTTTTGTGTGTTACCATCCGATAATTTTTAACAAGTATTTAACAACAAAATAAATAGCTCCCTTCTTATGTAAAAATTATTGTCCAGGGAAAGACAGTGTAATCCATAAACATCAGGCAACCCACAAAAAATTTCTTAATTTATCATTATCACTAGTTTTCTACCAATCGTATGACAAGTTTTTATCTGCAAAAATATAGATTCGCGCCAAAATAATGTATTTGTCAAAACTATTCATTATATTAATTACTTAAGACTTTAAAATTTATACATTCAGAAAGAGCGGAAAATTCTCTATACGATCATATCATTTTATTAAATTCATCACTTTGCATTTTTTTTTAAATTGGCAACATCGCGGAAGTAGAAAAGGATGGAGCTAATACTAGGGTATAGGAGTGCGAGTGAGAGGTACATACTACATCTAATTCCATACTGTCTTTTAAGGTTGAGACGATGTTTACAATGAAGTCAGTGGCGGCTTGTAACCATACATTCGTAATTATCTCGCAAACGGCTCGTTTGCGGACCCTTGTTTACTGGGACATTGTTGCTTCTATTATCGTGTACTTTCAACTATGTAAGTTTGCGCCATCCTTTTTTTATACACCCTGTATATATATATATATATATATATATATATATATATATATATATATGTATGTATGTGTGTGTGTGTAAAGGGTTTTTTCCAAAAAAAAAGAACATCCTTGATATAAAGTGAGAACTTGAGCTCAAAGTAATCTAAATTTACCGTACTTACAATGGAAAATACGTATTAATCATGACTTAGACAGTTAGCCAACTTATCAAAACAACCCGCTAACAAACAAATGAAGGCTAAATTAATCTGGTGTACTAACTCGTCCATTTTTTTTACCATAACTTGCCTAAAGTAACGCCCATTTGCTCATCTAACACTAACTTGCTCATTTTCTCACTCTAACTTGCCCACTACTGTAGGTGGACTCTTGGGATAGAATCCCCTTATATTTGAGCAGACTTTTTGGCAATTGGCTTTAACAGGAGCATGTGTTGTCATATTGACCCACATGACACTTATTCTCCCATCGAATATTAACTGGTTACAAGGTGACATAGAATAGCCGAAAATACTACAAATTATAAAGACTATTTAACTCATGCCCCAAATGGGAGTCTATGACCAATCACGTTTCAATAATTCTTGATTTACAACAAATCACAGTCGTGTTTCGCCTAGAATTTACCAACTAAAGTTTATCATAATAAAGAAAGCACCTCCTTTTTAACATTCTCAATAGGTCCTAGCATTATTTTGCAGTGACTGACTCTCCAAGAAATACGGCTATCAGATTGTGTTTATAGTGAATGAATGCCAGCACATAGCGCATGCGGGAGTTAATATAACAACATTTGTAGCAATTGATTATACCACCAAAAAAAGAAACCACTGTTTGCACTTTCTTAAATGTATTTTTTCCCAGGTAATAACATTCCAGAAAAATATAATTGTCATATTTACATCATAGCATCAGAAATTAATTAATATACAGTTTGATGTGTTTCATTTTTTCTCCACTAGAGTGCATTCTTACAGTATTGCGTTCCTTTGGCAATAAATAATATGATCTGGTTGCAGTGATGAACAAAAGTAGCAAATGAAGCGTACCAATCGTTTCTTACTCGTTTTCAAACATCGCTGTTTATGTTAAATATATAAATATTTTAAAATAACTATATTTAAATAATGATTTGTGAGTAAACAGCTTAATTTTATTCGTTAAATAGTCCTAACAAATGCCACTCTTGATTTCCAAATTCTCTAGATAAATTGGAAATCACTCGTGGCATTACTTATGATAAATGTACAGTAACAATGATACAGACCCAGAGAAATGTAGAGACAAAGTTGGGATCATTTTATTAGTTATGTAAAAGATGATGTTTATAGCAGACAAGAATAAGCTTACAAGATGATGATACGTTTCAAATAAAACAGAAAAAGATACTCCCCTATCAAATATGATTAGTCTAAAGAAGAAGAAGAAGAAGAAGAAGAAGAAGAAGAAGAGGAAGAATGACTTCAACATTATAAGAATTATGGTATGAAGAAAAAAATTTATCTTCAGTGAAACACCAGTTTTGAATCCTGCTGATGACTAGTCCCGAAAACGCTACAGATAAATAACTAACGAAGTTGAGGAGACTGATCTTTTTGGTAAATATTTCACAATTTTATACTTTAATTTTGAATAATACCTCAACGGAAGATATCGTGAATCTTATAAAAGTTGAGTTAAACACTCAAAAAGAAACAGATTATGTACCATTTGGAGTAATCTCATAACGTTAAAAGAGCTAGAATCTGCACTCAAAGCATGTAGAAATAGGATAGCAGCAGGAATTGAGTTTTTCTGATAGATACTACAGGGTTACCCTTCAAAATGTCCTGCCCCATTTATAGCTTGCAATCTGCTTAATATTTGAAAACGGCTGTATAATATTATTTTTCTAACAGAACTTGTAGATACAGATAGCTCACTTCTGCCAATCGTATTATTCGAGAACATAACTCAGAATTTTGTACTTCAGATAAAGTGAACCATCTTCCCAATTTACCTTGTAATTTACATTCAGATCTGATATACCTACGAAGAGTTCTTTGTGGAATACGTCTTTATAATCGAACTTTTTTTCTTTGGTGATGGTTTCTATCGCTTTATTCAAGGTTTGAAGCCATAACAAGAAAGTAATATGTGTATACAATATTGCGCTACCAGTCAATAATGCATACACCCAATATGGCCTACCAGGCCATACTGATTCCGGGTTACAAGAAAAGTATTTCACACATAAAGTTAGACAAATGTCAGTGCATTGGTAAAACATATTACATGATTTAAAGCAGAAGAAATACATCCCGTAATTAATATAATATCACGTTTGTAGAAGAACTTTAATGTACAGTAAAAGAAGCAGCTTACAATAACACTTGGAAGATAAGAAATACAAACTCTCTTATGAAACGATTTATATCAAGTGATCAGTAAGTTACATCGTCATATGTAACAGGGTTGACGTAACTTGCCAAACATACAGGTATTGCTATCTTTCGGATTCCCATCACAGTTGCCAAGAAATAGCCATTACCTCATAGTGAGTCCTAGGCTAGTATGGAGTACAGTTACTATAATCAAAATTTACTGAATCAGGGGGAACATATTCATAAGTAATGCCACGAGTGATTTCCAATTTATCTAGAGACTTTGGAAATAAAGAGTGGCATTTGTTAGGACTATTTAACGAATAAAATTAAGCTGTTTACGCACAAATCATGAAATATACGTATTTTAAAATATTTATATATTTAATGTAAACGGCGATGTTTGAAAACAAATGTGCGCCAACGATTTGTACGCTCTTCATTTGCTTCTTTTGTTCGTCACTGCAACCAGATCATATTATTTATTGCAAAAGGAACGCAATATTGTAAGAATGCACTCTAGTGGAGAAAAAATGAAACACATCAAACTGTATAGTAATTCATTTCTGATGTCCTATGATGTAAATCTGACAATTATATTTTTCTGGGAAAAAATACATTTAAGAAAGTGCAAACAGTGGTTTCTTTTTTTGGTGGTATAATCAATTGATACAAATGTTTTTATATTAACTTCCGCATGCTCTACGTGTTGACATTCATGCACTATATATACAATCTGATAGCCGTATTTCTTAGTGAGTCAGTCACTGCGAAATAATGCTATGACCTATTGAGAATGTTAAAAAGGGGGTGCTTTCTTTATTATGATAAACTTCAGTTGGTAAATTCTAGGCGAAACACGACTGTGATTGGTTGTAAATAAAAATCATTGTAACGTGATTGGTCATTGACTCCCATTTAGGGCATGAGTTAAATAGTCACTTAGAATACATATAATTTGACTTTTTGAGTCATCTGCACTATCTGGTTTACTACACATGCTGAGTTACTTAGGTTTGAAATCTGGTGAGGCTAATATGAAGCTGATTGATTTTAAATAATATTTAGACGGTTGAAAGCACAAGTCATGTTTGGAGAAACAAGGTGTTAAAAGTTATTAATCCTAGATATTATTTTAAATCCCTATTTGCAATTACATTCTAGATTAAAATTTCAACTATCATCATGGTGAAATGTTGTTAGTTTGATGTCTTCCGGCACGGCCATGATTCTTTAAGTTCCTCGAGGTTTCGCCAGAGATTGCGTCCTTCATCCTCAAATCTCAGCTCGAGACTGACACGTCAGGCAGCAGATCTTAGGGCGGAATTTATGAAACCATCTTTACGCAAAGAGCGACTCTTTTCCCCTCTCTATGATTAGAGAGGGGGAAAGAGTCGCTCTTTGCGTAAAGATGGTTTTATTAATTCCGCCCTTGTCTCAAGCTAATCCACGATAACTCTCACATACACTGGTAAAGAAACGTTAAAATTAACCAACGCACTAAAAAGTTTGATAAGAGTAGCCTATAAATATAGCATACAGAACAGATAAAAAAATACTAATTTAATAAATAATAATATTGAATAAAAATGATTTCAACAATAAAGTCATATACAAATTAACATCTACAGACTGCAATAAATTCTACATTGGAAAAACTAACAGAAACTTTAACGTTATATTTAAATAACATTTTAGAGATTTTGTTCATCCATCCATAGTAATTCTGCCCGAAGGCAGGTCCTTCACTGCAATCATAGCATTTTCGTACTATACTTGCAGCTTTACTAGGGAATTGTAGGTGTGGTAGCTTCCCGTTGCTTTCCACACCGGTGAAGGATGATTATGATAATGATAAGGATGATGATGATGATGGCAATATGATTTCGGAGACCGTTTGGGCCTTAAAGTTTTCCTGACATTTGTCTTACAGGTAAGGAAAAACCCCGATAAAAACCTCACCCAGAAAAACTGCCCCGACCGGGGATCGAACCCGGGCCCGCTGCGTGACAAGGCAGCACGCAACCTCGAGACCACAGCGGTGGACATTTTGTTCATAATTGAGGAAAATCAAGTTACGCAAAACATATAATTCAAGCTGGACACCATATGCATAACATCGATAACACCCTCACAATATTACATAGAGAAAACATTCCAACGAGGGTAAACATACTGGAAGAAATCGCAATCCTAAAAGAAATCGACAAGAACCTGATTCTTAATGAGAACATACCCAGTTCACACAATCCTCTATACAAAATATTCACAACCAAGTCAGTGTTTCAACAAGGGTCAACAAGTACGGACCTAATTCATTCTGCCGATGATGGGACTAGTCCCGAAAGACCTACAGAATTTTAAAACAACTTAAGTTGAGGAAACAGACCTACAAGGTGACTATTTTATAGTTTTTATTCCTATATTATATTACTATGAATTAATACCTCAACGGAAACTTACCATGAATTTTACTGGTATCGATATATTTTATAAACAAAACCCACACATAGCGTTATTCTGTTCCGCCTCTCCACTATCATCATTTTCTATTTCTTATTCAGGTTCCGACGAAGATAAATTTGAGCTTATTGCATTTTTCTCCTCCAAGCAAAAGCTGTCTTTTTTACCAAAAATGAAGGTCATCAAGCAATTGCCTAATCTAATTTAAAGTAACCTGAATAAACATGTTGGCAATTCGTTATAGCCAAAATGTGAATAAACTGTCAGTTGTTCCTTGGTAGGTATAGAATAGCCTCATTTTTCATATAAGAATTATTTTTCTGCTCATCTTATCTTTAAGGGAGCGCGCCGTAGCGCAGTCGTTAAGGCACTGCGCTACAAGTCGGAAAGTCGAGGGTTCGAGTCCCGGTGGGGTCAGGATTTTTAAACTGACCCAAACCCTCTGGCGGCACTATGACCCTGGGGTCGACTCAGCCTCTAACGGAAATGAGTACCAGGCGCTTGTTCTGGAGGTAATGGCGGCCGTCATGCAGGGCTGACAACCTGGCTGACATCAAGTGCCGATTGTCTAGAAAAAGTGGGTGTCTTAACCTCCTACTACCCCAAGGGCCTCCTGAAGCCTGTAGTGGGATTACTTTACTTTACATTTTACATATTATCATTGAAAAATAATACAATTGTTGATTAATGCAAATTTGGTTTAACGGGAACCCCGTTCAGCATGACCTGAATTTGGAACGGATTTTTTAGTTCGAAGGAGGATCCTCTCCGCTATCTGAGATATTAAGTTTGTCAGCAAAAGGATATCATACATAATTCTAAAGAGTAAACGACATGATTTTGTAATCATAAATGTACACTACATGGTCCCACAGAACATAAGGATGACAAGATCAAGGATGAGTTCTATGAAGGATTAGAATGCATATTTGATGTCATACGAAAATTGTCTTAGGAGATTTTAATGCACAAGTGGGGCGGGAAGATATATTCAGGCCAACAATAGGCAAATTGAGTCTTCAGGAAGATAGTAACGACAATGGTGTTAGATAAGTCACTTTTGATACATCAAAGAATCTTAATGTTAAGAGCACTACATTCCAGCATAAGTATATTCATAAATACACCTGGACGTCTCCAGATGGCAAAACTCAGAACCAAGTACATCATTATATTAGTGGACAAACGCTGGCACAGTAGCATCATAGATGTTGGATCAGTTATAGGGACAGACTGCAATTCGGATCATCATCTGGCCAGGGTGAAAATCAGAGAGCGCTTATCGTTCATGGGAGGAACAAACGCTAAAGATGATTCTGAAAAATTTGAATTAAAAAACTTGAGGAATGTTGTACTGCGGCAAGAATGAACTCCATGGCGCGACAGGCCTAGAAGGTCCTTGGCCTACCAGCCGGGTCTGACCATCTCGCATCCACATGTGTTAATCACAGAGGTAGACCATCATCCAGCTGTGTAGGGATGATATGTGGTCAGCATATTGGGTACCCCAGCCGTTATAGTTAGTTTTCTCAACCCGGAGCCGCTACTTATTGCAGCTAGCCAAATGCCTCACGATACTGGATGGCCAACCGGTCCCATACTGGCCGAAACTTCTTGAGAAAATGTCTACCCCCATAGAGACTCGAACCAGCTCAAGTCCCGTGCCAAATCAAAATTGCTAATACATTTGGAATACTGGAATCTTCAGATGAGAATGTGGAAACCAAAGAAGAAACTGATATAAATAATGAATGGGAGACTATAAAAGATACCATTAAATTGTCAGCATCAGAAATCGTTTGTTATTTAAATACGAGGCAAAACTTGAAATGGTTTGATGAGGAATATACCGACATAATAAAGAAAAGAAAGCTAGCAAAAATTATTTGGTTACACGAGCTAAACAAGGTAAATTTAGAAGGAAAATTGAGAGAAGATTAATATTCTTGAAATTAATGCAAAAAATAGGAACATCAGAGAAATAAATCAGGGAATTAGGATAGAGAAGATAGGATTTCAGGCTAGAATAAACACAATTAGGAATCAAAATGGGGATATGTTTGCAGATTCCAGGAGTATATTAAATAAGTGGAACAGTTACTTTAATCAGCTATTAAATATGCATGCAGAACAGGATAATGAACAAGATAATTTACAGACTGCTGAAATATTAGTCACAGAACAATGTGCATTAGAGATTGAAATAATGATAAAAATTGAAGATGTGTAAAGTATCAGGTTCAGATGGAACTGATAAAATCAGGGGGAGAAAAATTTATGGGCAAGGTACGTCCATTGCTTTGTTAGATTTGGAAAAAAGAAGCTCTTCCAATGAATGGAAAGAATTGATTATCGTACCATTCTACGAGTTATATTATATGGATGCAAAACATGGACTCTTACTTTAAGGGAGGAAAGGAGATTACGAGTATTTGAAAATTAAGTTCTTAGGACATTTTTGGACCAAAGAGAGATGAATGGAGAAGACTTGCATAACAGTGAACTACATGGTCTTTATAGGAAGCCAGATATAATAAGAACAGTTAAGTCTCGTAGACTGAGATGGGCAGGACATGTGGCACGAATGGGGGATGAAAGACGTGCATGGAAGCTTCTTGTAGGAAAACCAGAGGGAAAACGCCCAGTTGGTAGACCTAGAATGAGGTGGGAGAATAAAATGAACTGTGACTTGAGGGAAGTAGATTATACCGTACAGGGAATGATTGGACAACATTGGCTCAGGATAGGGATGTATGGAGATCTTATGTCTGCACGGCCAACTTATGAGTTCAATAGTACCAGTAAGTTAGTCACCATTCTATAAGAAAGGAGATTAAACTGATTGAATAATTACAGGGGTAACTCATTACTTTCAACTTTGTACAAAATTCTAACAAATAGACTTACTCCCTACATTTATGACATTCTAGGAGATCATCAATGTGAATTTAGAAGAAACTGTTCCACAACAGATCAGATTTTTAGTATAATACAGATTTTAGAACATAAATGAGTATATAACTGTACAACTATATGTAGGCTTCGGAAAAGCAAACAATTCAATTAAGAGGGAAAAGCTATACAATTTGGATTTCCTAAAAAGTTAATTAGACTAGTACAAATGTGTCTAAGGGTCGAATGTTGAACGCATTAGACAGTAAAAGGCTTTCTCTGCTGATAAAGTTTTATTCAAACACATTTTTCTTACTCAGAAATCTATTCACGCGGTAATAATTGTAAAGCTACCTGACAAGGTACCTCAAGATCTAGCTCAAGATATAAACTTATGTGAAAATCCCGAAGGGAACCGATGGTAACCGATGTAGTTTGAAACTTATCCAAGATGTCGGACCTTGAAGACTTCGATCATGTTTTCGGTATACACGGAGAAGAGGAATTTGATAGAGTCTACCAAAGAATTCAACTGGACGAACAGGAGAATCGGCGTAATATTGCGCGTCGCAGACGTGTTTGTATACGGTATTATTTGCGGGATGCAAGCATAAATGCATTCCTCTATAGCAGACGAAAATAACGGAAGTGGTTTTATCGCTGAGAATTCTGGGTAATTCGTTGCCAATATTACGAAAACGTCAACATTCATGCATGACCGGTAAGGCGGCCGTTAATTCGATCTCTGCTCACCAGTGATTGGGAGTAATTTGAGTAGAGAGTAATTTATTTGCATACGACCCTTACAAAGATTCAGGTGCAAGTAGTTTTCAGATACTTTTGAAATTCACAATGGGTTAAAGCAAGGAGATGCACTATCTCATATACTTTCAATTTTATACTAGAACATGCCATCAAATATTTAGAGGTCAAAGAAGGCCTACAACTCAATGGTATTAATAAGCTGTTATTTTATGCTGATTATGTAGTATTTTTAGATGATAGCAAGGAGGTACTAAGGGCCAATACGCACACTCTATTGAGTAACACTACAAAATTGGGACTGGAAGTAAACATCATGAAACTATGTTCACACATAGAAATACACTGTACATTGGAAATGGACAGATAATGACAAATGAGGGAATTTTGAAAGCGGGCTAAATTCCAATATGTAGGAACAATAATTAGAAGTAGGAATGTGACGCATAAACAAATTTAACATAGGCTCAATTCTGGAAATGCGTGCTATTACACATTACAGGGACTCTTGTTGTCCCAACTCCTTTCATAAAGCATTAAACTGAAAATACAAAAACTGTTATTATCCCAGTTATTTGGATGCGAAACATGGACTTTTACTTTTAAGGGAGGAAAGGGGATTATGAGTATTTGAGAATAAAGTTCTTAAAAAATTTTGGATCAAAGAGAAATGAAGAGACAGGTGAATGGAGAAGACTTCATAACAGTGAGCTACATGATCTTTATAGGAAGCCAGATATAAAGAACAGTTATGTCTCATAGATTGCTATGGGCAGCATGTGCAGCATTAATGGGGAATGAAAGAGGACATAAAAGCTTCTTGTAGGAAAACCAGAGGGAAAACACCCAGTTGGTAGACCAAGAATGAGATGGGAGAATAACATTAACCATGATTTGAGAGAAGTAGATTATACAGGGGATGATTGGAAAACATAGCTCAGGATAAAGATGTATGTAGAGCTTATAGTCATGCGGTCATGAATTTATAGGTTCGATTAATGCCAGTGAATTAGTTAATTTGTTAGAGCTAATTGGTTTAATTTTTGGTAGTAAAATGTATGGTTCTTCCTTTGAATATTTAGACAGAGAAATGCTAAGCAAATGTGTTCACATCAAGTTGACAAGATCTTGAAGGAATAATAAGTATGGAGACAATTTGTAAGCCCTTCATTTCTCATGTTATTAACCTACTTACAACTCAGAGCAGGCGTTGAAAGTGATAAAAATCTGCTCAATACAACAGGAAATAAAATTTTGTTACATGACCGAGATATTGACGGTATAACCACATCATGAGAAATAGAGGAGATACTATTTCAACATTTACGCTGACATGCCACAGCGTAGAAATGGTCCACAAATGGTGCTTGTGAGAATGGTCAGTGGATTAAAAAAATATATAAACATATATCCTCCCGACAAGGTCCGATGGACCCATTAACCAATGGCATGTGTGGCCCTCCAGTCATACTGAGGGTTTATGTGAGTGGGTGATGTAACCATTACAAATAAAAAATTGCTCACTTAAAATACGGTTACATTTATGCTGAACTATTGGCAAATCCTTCAGATAAGTTTTCCGGAGGTAAAACAGTCCCCTTTTCGGATCTCCGGGTGGGGACATCTGCAGGACGTCATACACAGAACATCCTTAAAATTCTCCAATGGAACGCAGGAGGACTTACACAGAGTAAAAAAACCTAACTACAAACAATCATAGAGGAAAATGGGATAGATGTATTCATCATACAAGAAGCTAATGTGTCAAGAGATCAACTAAAATATTTTCAATTTCCTGGATTCAACATACATATCCTCCCCAAAGCACAGCAAGTAGCTAGTGGAATTCTTGCAGGTGTCAGAACAAATATTTTATCAAAATCTCAAATTATAAAGGAAATGCAACAAGAGGACAAAGTAGAAATCATCCAAATTGAAATCTGGAAAGGAAGTTCACATTACAACATATGTGGAATATACAATCCATCAAATAACAACCCCTGTCTAGATATAATTAATATTTATTCAAAAACAATTCTGATTGGACATTTTTATGGTCATTCACCTATATGGGGATACAAAGACTATAATCCTAGTGGCAAAACTATTGAAGATTTATTAAATTTCAACACTTTAGAACTTATCTACAGGAATGACGACTGTCCTACATACATATATTATAATGACCAGTGTACAAATCCAGATCTCCTGTTAGTATCATCTGACCTGGAAGATAAGACTACACGTGAAATATTTGTAGATCTAGGATCGGAACTTAGAGCAGTTGTTGCATCAGTAAACAAAAAACAAAATACCCTTGGAATTTTAGAAAAGCTAATTGGGAAAAATTTACAGAAGAAACCTAATTAAACCTAATTCAGTACGAAGCTACAGATAAACTTAATAATACCATCTCAAACATAATTCTTGAAGCAGCAAAAAATTGGATCCCAAGAGGAAAAACTAAACACTACAAACCCTTTTGGAATGCAGACTTATCCAACTTAAAAGAAGAAAGGGACATAGCAAGAAGAAAAGCGTAATTGTTCAACAACCCAATTGATACACAAGAATGGTGAAGAAAGGCAGCAAAGTTTAAAAAATAAATCTATGTAACAAAGAAAAATGCATTCAGTCAATCTATTGAAAAAGCTGATTATAGAAATGACGCAAAAAAAGTATATAGATATATAAGTAAAATCACAAGTTAGAGAGATACAAAGATATAAAGAAAGAACCACTCAAATTTAATGGGAAAACACTTACTTCCAACAACTCTACTGCTGAAGCTTTTAATAAGCACTCAACACAAACTCCCTTCTAAAGCTAAAAAGAAACAAAGGCAAATAAAAAAAGATTCAAGACTTTTAAGAAGCATCAAGAACAAACAAATGATATATTCAGCAAAGAATTCACCATATGGGAACTAAATTCTGCAATACATGAGTTACAAGATAACAAATCTCCTGGTCCAGATAAAATACATGTTGAATTTTTGGAACATCTTGGTCAAAAGGGAAGGAATTACACTACTGAAATAATTTAATCTATCATGGACCTCTACTGTACCTACAAAGTGGAAAAAAGCAATAATTATCCCTATTTTAAAAAGAGACAAGACAGCTGATGATATAAATAATTACAGACCAATCTCTTTAACAAGTTTCAGTGCAAAAACAGCAGAACGTATGATTTCAGCGAGACTAAATTGGTTCTTAGAAAGTAAAAACATACTAACAACAGAACAAACAGGATTCAGGCAACATCTATCTACAAAAGAAAATACAATTCAATTATCTCAAGAAGTCAAAGAATCTTTCAACAAAAATCAAGATAAGCTAACAGTTTTCATTGATTTTGAAAAAGCATATGACTCAGTATGGAGATACAAATTACTTGAAAAACTCACAAAACTAGGTACTCAAAACAATATGTTAAACTGGATCACCCAGTTCCATTCACAACATTTCTGTGCTACAAAATACAATGACAGTACTTCCA
This sequence comes from Diploptera punctata, assembly GCA_030220185.1. NCBI lineage: Eukaryota > Metazoa > Arthropoda > Insecta > Blattodea > Blaberidae > Diploptera > Diploptera punctata. The sequence goes on along the minus strand of JASPKZ010000838.1, from coordinate 209,820 downwards.
AATTCCGACAAATAAAAAAGAGCCTCGCTCAAGGTGCAGTACTAAATACAACCCTGTTCAACATCTACATCAACGATCTTCCACCGGCTATATCAAAGCTTTTGATCATTCAGAGTAGAACTATAAAATTTACCATGGAAACTGAAAATGAAAAACAAATCCCATTATTAGATCTTACTTTAAGAAGGAATGGAGAAAACATGATAGAATTTGGAATTTACAGAAAGAATGCACATATAGATAACTATATTAAAGCTTTGCTCACAAAGAGGCAGTATTCAATAGATTGGTAAATATACCTATGAGCAAAGAAAATTATGGAAAAGAAAAAATATATATAATTAATGTTGCAACAGATAATGGTTACGAAGAAAATATGGTATACAAGAAAATAAAATAAATTTAAAAAACAAAGATTAATTAATGAAAGCATACTTATAAAACAAACAGAAAAAATAAAATTCAAGAAATTCACTTGCCATCCATTGAAACACCATAAGTTTAAAAAAAAATTTCAAAAAGTTTAATATAAGATTGGTACCGAAGAATGAATACAGCCTTGATAGGATAATTAAAACTAATATAAATGAAAGAATTGAAGAAGAAAACAAATGAGAAATTTATAAGATCAAAAGCAGGGATTGTGACAAAATTTATATTGGAAAAACAAAAAGAAATTTTAAAACAAGGGTGAAAGAACATCTTAGAAATATCAAAAATGGAGAAGTGGAAAAGTCAGCATAGTTGCTAATGCTTGGTCCGAAAAATATTTAATTGAATCAAAAGCCAGTCTAATTAAACAAATAGATAAACAAAAGGAACTCACGGTTTGGAAAAAAATCCACATTCAGAAAAACAAAGGAAAACTTATGAACTTCGAAATTCCTGCAATTCCTGACTGGATCCAGAGGTTCATCGGCCCACCAACAGAGGGAAGAAGAAGTATTTATTCCGATCGACATAAAATCAGTTGCCAAGATTGTACTGAAGATGAGACCGTTTGGTCTCATAATCTCGATCTATTTTATCATAGCTCAACCACGACCTACACTCGTTATTGTGTTAAAACCCTCTATTATAATAAGTTGGCTCTATCTTTAGTGATTAAAATTTTCTGTTCGTCATGTGTAAAATTTGTTGCAGGTTTATATAAAGCATATATGTAGGCCTATTATATTGTATAGTTTATTATAGATATCATTTATAGAATAATATAGTTTTTAGGTATTTATTACAGTAAAATATATGTAGTTTCAATGTTTTTTTTTTCGAATATCATGGCTGTAAATTTAACTTTTTTAGGAACACCTCCTATAAGTGAAGGCCTATTTTGACTATGCATCCTAATAAGTCAAGTTAGAAAACCTTGATTTGATATGAATTTTATTAGTATTAACACAAAATTGTTCTGGAGCAATAGAGCAATTTTAGAAAAGCTCATTTACAACAAAACTATGACCTTCAAAAATTTGTTCCTAATTTCGATGTTTCTTCACTTTAAAGATAATGAATCCGTAATAAGAGATGACAGAATTTACAAAATTAGACCTGTGGTAGAGTATTTGAATACAACATTTCTGTTCTTGTATGTTCCAAGTCAAAACATTTCACTTGATGAATCTCTTATGAAATTTAGAGGTATAATGGCTTATGTTCAATTCAAACTCTCTAATCGGAATAAAATGGCACGATGTACAATAAAATATTAGAAATTGTGCGAAATCTCTTCAGGATATGTTTCAAATAAACACTGGACAAGATGTACAAGAAAATTCAGATTTTATTGCAAACGAGAGTATAGTCCTAGAATTAGCGAATCCGTTCATAGAGAAAGGTTACACATTATAATTAGACAATTTGTGTTCTCCTAATTTATTTTTAGTGCTCAATAGATGAGAGACATATTAAGGACAATAAAATGTAACAGAAGAAGTATGCCTATGAATTTAGTGAACATCAAATTAAAAAAAAAAGAGGGGTAACAACATGATCAAATCAGACTTCCTGCATTGAAGTGGAAAGATAAGATATACGTTTATTTATTATCATCCAAACACAAAAATGCTGACATGACTGACACCAGGAAGAAGCAATAGAGGAATAAAGGTGGAGAACAGAAAGAAAAAGTCATAAAGGCTAAATGTATTCTAGAATACAATAAAGGAATGAGAGGAGAAGATCAACATGACAGGATAGTGGCTTGTTTTCCAATAATGATGAGATTTGTAAAGGGCTACAGAAAAATTGCTTTTTACATTATTAATAATTTGAGAAGATATATAGCAAGAACTTTTTATGAATTGATAGATTATAGGTGTATGCTTTTATATATTTAGTTTAATTTATTTTTATAATATGTAGTATTATATACTTTTGTTATTTTTACCATTCCTGTTAGAACACATGATTCGCATTTACGTTATATGTACTGACAGAGAAATGTTAGTAAAAGATGGTTTTTGAAATGTTGTCAACTATAAGAGCCTTGAAACTAACAATAGATAATGGTATAAATTACACAAAAGACGGTTATAGGCAGGGCACATTCCTTTGCTATTCTTAAAAGTACAAAATACTACAATAAAAACAGAGGTAAACAAACTATCTGAAATTCATAAGTTATATAACACAGTATGCATGGTCTGGGTATTCTGATTTAAAACCCAGTGCAACTGGAGTAGTGCTGGGGAGATTTAAATGCGTTTCCAGTGAATGTACCAGGTACTTTAAATGTATCTTCAATGGTTTAATGTGTTTTTATGTCTAAGTGAAAGGAAAAAAAATTATATCTTAATTATTTTTAGATACCCTATGCTAATTACCCAGCGTTGCCCAGGAATCTACTTATCCTGATCATTTTTGGCATAAATGAGCTGAAAGACAAAATTCGTTATTGTGAGTTATCCGTAAAAGAATACCCGCCCTGTGCTGCTATGCTTGCCTGGGAATCTACTTATCCCGATCTTCTTAGCATCAATGAAATACGAAAATGGTTATTGTGAGTTATCCATAAAAGATAAATATATGGTGTCATGGACTTTATTGTAGAGTTTTTTTAGATATTCAATTCTGTGTACATTAATTTTGGGTATTTGTTATGGTTTAGGCAGCATAAGCAATTTAAATATCCAAAAAGCTACTTTTTTTCACTTTTTCATTACAAAGGGTGATTTTTTTAAGGGTGTAGGAGTTGAGTATCACAACTCTCTTATAGCCTATGTTAATCCTGGGAATCTTCTGAACACATTGGAGGGAGCCCCATCACAATCGAAAATCGAATGAACGGTATGGCAGTGCATAAAATACGAACAAATAAACAAACAAACATTCATTTTTATATATTAGATATCCAAAGTTTCACTTACTTTAATTATTGACTTTGTATCACATTGAACACTGGTTTAAAAGGTTCTGTTTAAATGCCAGTTCCCAAATGTTTTTAAATCTAAACAACCAAAATGCTTAAAAACTTTTAAAAATCATATATTCACTCACCACTGATGGATTTTTCAAACTTGATTCTTAGAAATCCTAATAAGGTTTATATATAAAGATAAATAACTGATAAAATTCTGCGGTTTTGAGAGAGAAAAAATGAAACCTTCATCCTTGTGGCATTTATTAGTTAAAATTCCTTTTAACGATTTAGCTTCTTATTTGAAATGTATGAACAGAGTCACTGTTGCCCTCACTATCACCAAAATATCAGTATCTTCATGAGCTGTTATTTTAATACTGAGTGATAGAGGGATGTTGAGATCTGGAATTTTTCAAGGATGAATAACACTACACAAGAGCTAACAAAATTTACAAAAAGAAAATATATACACAGTCTTCTTTCATGTTAAAACTAAGCTTACAAATAGTCACTGAACCAAAAATAAACAGGATTATCTTAACAGGTATGATGAAAAGTAACTCCATATGAAACATGGCAATTCTCATGTTCAGTACAGAACAATAAGGGTGTGCACCCTGAAAATCTTTGTGAAAGGTGCACCACCTTTTGTTTGCAGAGGGTTTTACCATGTTAAGAGGTCTAAATTTTCAAAATTGCATAAGAGGCCAGAAGTTTATTTCACAGTGGAAATATGAAATAAATCTTCCAAGCAGCTGGGCCCAATTTAACTTCAAAGATTTTATTAGTATCATCTTAGGAGGTGACTTAAATGCCAGAGTTGGTAATCTCCCGATCCCAGGAATCGTAGGTATGTTTGGAGAAGATGTAATAAATAGAAACGGGGAAGAACTTCGACAATTTGCTACCTATAATAAACTAAAAATCACGAATACTTTCTATAGGAAAAAGGACATACACAAGTATACATGGTGCGCTAGAAACCAAAGATCTTTAATAGATTACATAATGATTAATGATAGACTCGGAATCAAATACAAGATGTAAGAGTATACAGAGGATGTGACATATATACAGACCATTATCTATTAGTAGCCACGATACTTATAATAACCAAATGGAAAAAACCGAAAACTCAAGAAAGAATAAAAGAAGAGGTTTTTAAAGTATATCTTCTAGAAGAAGAAAGTATAAGACGATTATACCAAAAAAGGCTACAAGAACACTTAGAAAGAAAAGCAATTAATGATAATCTAAATGAAGAGTGGGAAAATATGAAAACATGTATTATAAATGCTGCACATGAAGCTATAGGAAAGAAGAAAAAGGTTCACAACAAAAGAGGATTAAAGATATGGAATGACAAATTAGAGGAGGCTGTGTGAGACAAAAAATTAGCTTATTTAGAGTACTTACAAAATAAAACTGAAGAATCTAGAACTATATATAAACAAAAAAGAAATCGGGCAAAACAAATAACTCGAACAGCTCATAAAGATTCCTGGGAAAGATTTATTTCTAAAATAGAGCACGATGTACATGGCAGACAATCATTAGCATTTAAAGTAATGAAACAATTAAATACAACAGAAAAAGATACTGCAAAACTAAATACCATTGATCTGAACACATGGGAGAATCACTACAGAGAATTATGGTGTAACGAAGAAGAATTAGTTATAAAACACTCTTCTGAAAGTGAAAATAAATCAGAAATAGACAGAATTACTCTAAGCGAAATGAGAGAGGCATTGAAAGAAATGAAAAATAGAAAAGCACCAGGTATAGATGGTATAAACAATGAACTGATAAAGTATGCAGGTTTATTTGCAGAAATAAGATTATTAAACTTAATAAACGAATGTTGGAAGACATGTAAAATATCTGAAAATTGGAAGATAGGTGAAGTCATATCCCTCTTCAAAAAAGTAAATAGATTAGATAGTAAAAATTATAGAGGTATCAGCTTATTGAATTCCATTTATAAATTATATGCAAAAATAATAAATAACAGATTGAAGAAGATACCTGACACATTCTTAGAAGAAGAACAAGCAGAGTTCAGAAAAGGAAGATCCTCTAGTGATAATGTGTTTATTATAAAGAGACTAATTGAAAAGAGAAGAGAATTTAACCTGCCAACATATTTGTTATTCATTGATTTTGAAAAGGCCTTTGACAGAGTAAATAGATCTATACTATGGGAAATAATGAAGGAACGAGGATATCCATACCATCTAATAAAATCAGTCCAAGGCTTATATGAAGAAACTAAAGATGTGATAAAAACTGATGGAAAAAGGTCAGAAGAAATTTTAATAAATCAAGGAGTTAGACAAGGGTGTAGTCTATCGCCCACTCTTTTTAATATATATATCGACAACATTATGAAACAATGGAAAATTATAATGGACAATGACCTTAGATTGAACAATAACTTAAGTATTAATAACTTCCTTCAGGGGTCCTCATCTAGGGGATATGTGGATGGCGACCACAAGGTGCCCAAGCTGAGCAAAACATTTCTTCCACTTACTTGTGTTTTGCACTCTTTTAACTTTACTATGTAACCTCTCTTGGTTAACTCTTGTTTTTTCGACCCCGACGCTATTAGGGCATCCGAGGGCTAGGGAGTCTTTCCTTTCTTCCATTTCTTCTTTCCTTTATTTTTTTTCTTCTCCAGAAAAGCCTGACCAGAGGCTATAAGTTGGCAGCCCCATCACTGGTCTTGCCTTCCTTTGGCCAGCAACCAATCGAAGGGACTATTATTATGCTTTCAAGTCTATACGAGAATTTCCCGGAAGGAAGCTGGAGGGAAAATTTTCTATAGGATCGTAACAGGCCTTGGCCTAATACTTGGAAGGAAGAAAGAAGAAGAAGAACTTACTTTTCGCCGATGATTTAGTCTTACTACACCATGATGAAGATCTGTTACAATTGGCTGCTTACAAACTAAATGCAATCTGTAGCGATTATAATTTTAAAATTTCAATAAGTAAAACAAAAGTAATGGCATTTTGTGGAAAGAAATACTCTGCGTGCAAAAATAGTAATTAGAGACGAAATTATTGAACAAGTATCCCACTTTAAATATTTAGGATGTGACATCAGCTATGGGTATGATAAAGATATTGAACACAAAACACATCAGTTTCAAGCTATTTGTGGTAAAATAAATAGAACATTGAATAATAAAGCCCATAAACAAACAAAATTAAAATTTTATAAAACAATGGCTGTCCCTGTCCTTTTGTATGGGAGTGAATCTTGGATTACCACTACCAAACAAGAAAGTAAAATCCAAGCAGCCGAAATGAAATTTTTAAGAAGAGTAAAAGGCTGCACTAGAATGGACCAGATAAGAAACGAGGATATCCGTGAAGAACTGCAGATCTACTCCATAAAAGAAAAGATATTTAACAACAAGATACAGTGGAAAGAACATGTAGAAAGAATGGAAGAAAGTAGATTACCAAATAAAATCTTCCATTATTTTCCAAGAGGAAGAAGAGATGTCAGACATCCTCGGAAGAGATGGTCTTAGATCTATTAGTGAAGACGGAACAGGCAACTCTTGCCTAAACCAGGAAGTGAAGAAGAAGAAGAAGAAGATTTTATTTTAAAAATATCAGCCATATTTCAACAAATCGTATAAATATGAACTTTTTGAATTGCATATGAAAAGAGAGTTGAAATGGATTATGTATTCTCTGCTTTATGATGCTTGAATCCATTGGTTCTCTTAACATAAGGGAAAGTCTAGAAATATTGTACTAATATTAATAAAAGATTAAAAATGAACATATTTAATAATAATAAAAATATGGATATAGAATTACAAGAATTTAAACTGGCTTGGACACAGATTTATACAATACAAAACAAATAAATATTAACCTGAACATTTTCACAGAAAAAATATTTAAAAGATAAACAATAGAACTTATTAGGTTCTAGCACACATACCACTTTCATAAAAATATTCAGACCAATTCAGAATCCATAACATCTTCAGTTAAAACAACATTCAACAAAATGAAGCAATGGTACTGGCCTAGGCTAACTTAACCCACCAGACCTTGTACACAGAACCACAGCTTGCAATACACTTTTAAAGGTGGTATATGGTTTGCTTCCCAAGTAAGGGTGCATCCAGGAATAGACAGCACAAGTGAGATTATGGATAGGTTTGAGGATTAACAGGCAAGTCAGAAATGGGTACTATATTCACAAAATGAACTGATTCACAGTTCTGCAGTATACAACGTGTTATTACTTTATGTAGTTTCAAAAATGTATGTGAATTTTTGAGATGCATGAAATTAATAATAAAAATATATGTGAATTTGTTTGGTTACTTAAATATTTTTGTAATATGGAACTGTTTGCTATAAATTTCAATGTCTTGTATTCTCAATCTTCTTCTCCATCAATACTAATAATATTTCCTAAATACTAGAGCTCAGAAACCTGCAAATTTAAATGGTTACCTATAGATTACAAGTTACAGTTTCTTTATTCTCAGAGGTCATAATTTTAGGTATTTTAATTCTACAATTTTCTAATATTAATGTTCATAAACCTCAAGATATTAAATGTGCAAGTATTTAATTACTGGTATTTTTCTTCAACACTTTGGGGCACGCCGTAGCGTAGTGGTTAAGGCACTGCGCTACAAGCCGGAAGGTCGAGGGTTCGAGTCCCGGTGGGGTCAGGATTTTTAAACTGACCCAAACCTTCTGGCGGCACTATGGCCCTGGGGTCGACTCAGCCTCTAACTGAAATGAGTACCAGACGCTTGTTCTGGGGTAAAGGCGGCCGCCACGCAGGGCTGACAACCCGGCTGACATCAAGTGCCGATTGTCAAGAAAAAGTGGGAGCCTTAACCTCCTACTACCCCAAGGGCCTCCTGAGGCCTGTAGTGGGATCACTTTACCTTTACCTTTTTTACATTATTACTTTCCATTTAAAAAAAAACACATGTTCAAAAGCAAATTTTATAGGAAAGATGAAAAAATAGTTATAGCTGTTATTATATTTTTATTAATAAATGCATTTATATATAGGCCCTAGGTCATATCTATCTCCTTTAGGAACTTTAGAGTGTAGACAGTAAGCTGTGTTTATATTGGTATACTGACCAAAAATTTATAATAAAACTGAACTCCATGGTGCAACAACCCTAGAAGATCCTTGGCCTACCAATCAGCTGCTGGCCTCATATTCACATCTCTCATTTACAGAATTGGATAATCATTCAGCAAATATAGGAGTTACATGCATCGGTATGTCAAGTCCCAAAGGCATTAGGCCTATAATTGATTTTGTCAATTTGGAGCACCATACTTAATCTAACTACCCAAATTCCTCATGTTGCTGGGTGTGAACTAGTCCCCTGCTGGTAAAATTTCGTGAGAAAATTTCTTCTGCCATGGGGATTTGTATTAGTGTTTGTCCCATAGTTTCGCAACAAGGCAAATTGCTTAGAACACTCGGCTATGCTTGGGATATAAATATATATATATATATATATATATATATATATATATATATATTTAAGGAAAATTGTACTTAGCCAGATTTTAAAGCAAGGTGACAATATGACTTAATGTTTTTTCAGCTCAAACTGATGCAATTAAATAGAAATAACAACAATGATTTACTACACTTTGATTATTACAACACATTCATTTCAGGCCTTATCATGGCTTCGTTTAAAAGACCAAATAACTCTACATTAACATCTTTTGCTATTCCAAATTCTGCACACTCATTTACCAAGTTAATTATCAACACATTTTCAAAATTTATTAATTCATCACAATTTAGGCACAAGATATTTCTTTACTTTCATTACAACAGCACAGGACATGTTTATACTCTAATCTTTCACAATATCTATGACAAGAGCACGGGACTCACTTCCCAGTCATGTCAGGGACTTTCAATCCCATAGTTATTTAAACCTACATTAATTAATATTTTAAGTTCCACACAATGAAAATACTACCTGCATAACAACTATATTCAGCATTTTGTAAATACTGCACCCGGGTTCAATACCCAGTTGGGACAAGTCTCCTGGGTGATAGTTTTTTTTCGAGGATTTTCCTCACCTATGAGATAAATGTCAGGAAACTTTAAGGCCCAAATGGTCCCCGAACTTCATCTGGCCATCTTTATCATTATTAACATATTCATTAACTTTAGTATTAAGGCCTCTCCTGGTGCATCATTATCATCATCATAACCTATCATATATCATCGGGGCAGTGTAACCCTGCCTCCCAGGCACCCCCAACCTCAGAAGTGGGTTACAATGTGCCAATGCGAGGAGAGAATACCAGAATGTCAAAATGACAACGTGGTGGCATTGAATAATATATATATATATATATATATATATATGTTGTTTATTTTTTATTACACTCAGCTCATACTTCATAATTCATAGCAGACCCTGGGTTTCTTCACATCTTTTGTGACATTCTCAATGCTGCGTCACATTCACAACTGACGTCCAACGGCCTTCTATCCTGCAGACTGACCTCTGCGCCATTTGGTGGCCGACCGAAGAATTTCCAAATCAGTCCTCTATCTTTATAACCGGGTATTTCAAAATTTACAGTTGTATTTTCATTCTTGCATATGTAAATTTTTTCCCAAATTGTGAGTTCCTTCGGTTTTTCCAATTGTTTAAGTAATTTTGTTTTGGTTTCTATTCTATGTTTTTCTGACCAGGCATGTGCAGCTATTGCAGATTTTTCGGTTTCTCCATTTTTAACATTTCTGAGGTGTTCTTTTAATCTTGTATTTAGATTCCTTTTTGTTTTTCGTATGTATATCTTTTCACAATCTTTACAATTAATTTGATAAATTCCCGATTTTTTGCAGTCTTCAATCTTTTCATTTTTGTTGGTTTTTATTAAATTACCTAAGCTGTAATCATTTTTCGGTGCTAATTTAATGTTGAATTTGTTGAAAATTTTTTGAAACTTGTCAAATACCAAAGGATGGTATGTGAACTACTTGAATTATTTGCCTATATTTTTATCTGTCTGAAGAGTACTTTCATTGATGACTTTTTGTTCTTTGAATTTATTTATTTTCTTGTGTATCATCTTCTTTTGAAAACCATTGTCTTCAGACAGATAAAAATATAGGCAAAAAATTCAAGAAGTTCACATACCATCCTTTGGTATTTGACAAGTTTAAAAAAATTCAACATTAAATTAGCACCGAAAAATGATTACAGCTTAGGTAATTTAATAAAAACCAACAAAAATGAAAATATTGAAGACTGCAAAAAATCGGGAATTTATCAAATTAATTGTAAAGATTGTGAAAAGATATACATAGGAAAAACAAAAAGGAATCTAAATACAAGATTAAAAGAACACCTCAGAAATGTTAAAAATGGAGAAACCGAAAAATCTGCAATAGCTGCACATGCCTGGTCAGAAAAACATAGAATAGAAACCAAAACAAAATTACTTAAACAATTGGAAAAACCGAAGGAACTCACAATTTGGGAAAAAATTTACATATGCAAGAATGAAAATACAACTATGAATTTTGAAATACCCGGTTATAAAGAAAGAGGACTGATTTGGAAATTCTTCGGTCGGCCACCAGATGGTGCGGAGGTCAGTCTGCAGGATAGAAGGCCGTTGGACGTCAGTTGTGAACGTGACGCAGCATTGAGAATGTCACAAAAGATGTGAAGAAACCCAGGGTCTGCTATGAATTATGAAGTATGAGGTGAGTGAAATAATAAAAAATAAACAATATTAAAAAACCTCATAGTGTTATTTCCTATCTACATAACTTAATTAATATATATATGTATTACATAAGTCTGCATTTTAAAACTTTCTCAGACGATTTATTTAAAATAGGTGTTTTTAAATCAATTTTTTATACTGAAACCAGAAATTATTTCCATTTTTGTCTATCATGTCAGGTTTTTGCACAAAATAAAAATTTATATTTTCACGTTTTAGCTTCTACAAGCCCAAATATATTCAAACTTCTTTTCACAGAATATAAATTTTTGTTAAAAATACATATTAAAAAATACTGTAAAGAACTGTCCTAATAATTTCTAGACTACCTTGTAACAAAACAGAAAGGAAATGGTGTTCCATTAACTTTGAGACCTTCTATTCTTTGACTTCCTTGAAGTTCCTCCATTTGTAGTCTCCCTCATCAACATCCAACAGTAGTTACATTCCATGTCCCCTGGTACCTCCTCTCCATCTCTTTAATATCCTGGCGAAAACGTTCACCTTAGTCTTCACTATAATGTTCCAGATTTTCGGGGAAGTAGTCGTTATGGGAATATAGAAAGTGAACTTTCACACCCATGTTACAATTCAACTTTTTAAAAATTTCCAACATATTTTCCACAATTGCTTTGTAATTAGGATCTTTGTTATTGCCTAGAATGTTTTCAGTAACATATCAGAAAGTGGTACAGGCTTCTTTTCCTCTCTCATTCATTGTTTTATTCAAAATATTCATCCTTTGTCAGTTCATTTATTTGTGGACCAACAAAAATTCCAGCTTTCAATTTTTCTTGTGTGATGGACGGAAATTTCTTACAAAGGTACTTGAGCAAGGCCCATCCTTTGTTAGTGCCCTTACAAATTGCTTCATCAAGCCCAATTTGATGTGTAGTTGTGGAAGCAGAACTTTTTGAGGGTCTACAAGTGTTTCATGTAGGTTGTTTTTAGTTCCAGGCACAACATTTCTCCGCTCTGGCCAAACTTTCACACTCCAAAGTTTTTGCATTCCTGACAGTCCCATTCACATAGATAGCATGGCATTTTTGTGAAACCAGCTTATTGCCCTAATAGTATCCCTATAACATTAAAGTCACTGCAGATTAGCCACCTGTATTCCTCATACTGGGTACTTGTTAATAGCAACTTCATGTTCTCGAATGTCTCCTTCATCTGAACTGAATGGGCAATAGGAATGGACCCATACACATTCCCATTATGCAGTAACACACTTTTGAGACTCCTCTTTGATGAGTGTATATAGTCTCCACTGAGTAGAATCATGCTCACTGTCATAGAAGTGCATTAACTCGTTTATGTTATTACAGTAAACCAAGCAATCATTCTGTGAGAATAAAGGAACTAGTTCTTTTTTCTCTGTGTCTGTGCCATGAGTAATGTGTTCCTGGTTCCAGAAGAGTCTTACTTTTAAGCCGTGAGCCAAGTAGTTCTGCAGATTCCTTTGGAAAATTCAGTTCACGAACTAGACCATTAAGGCCACTTTGAGAGAACCGTTGTGGGCTGATATATATCATCAGTATCATCGTCAGTGATTGCATCAAGTTCACTTTCAACATTATATTCTGTCAGGTTCTCTAAAGCAGCTGGAGGAAGAGGAACAGGCAGCTCTTCTTCATATGGAACTGGCTTAATGGCTGAAAGGATGCTTGGATATAAAATTTGGTTCTTATTTTTTAATTACACCCCTGAACATTAGGCAAACAGGAGTAACAGTCATTAAGGTGGTCTTTAGGCTCCCTTCGCACCATAGGAATCGCAAATGGCATGCACGTTTTTCTCCCTCTTGTCCACAATCTTAACCTCTCAACGTAATAGTGGCAAACTTTCTTTGGCACCCACACCTTATCCTGGTCACCTAGTTTCACTTTAAAATAAGCAGAGTATGCTTTTTTTCACAAAGTCTGTAATATCCGTTCTTTGCTTAAGCATTGTATAGTTTCCACAAATATAGCAGAAAACATTAGGATTGTTCACACACTTGTTTGTAGACATTGTCATACTTGCAGTCACACTAGAGAGATAAAATGACAACAGAATTCATAATGCAAGTTTCTGAAAGTTTCTGATATGAACAACATTTCGAAGGTCACCCAATAACAACCTCAGCAGCAGTTGTGCCAATCAAAAGGCTTAGAGGCTTAAATTGACATATTTCCCTCCAACAATACTCATTACCATCTGGCACAAATTATGCTCTCACCAATAAATATATGAAAACAAATTATGTCCATTATGAAAAAAACTATACATGATAGAAGAAAACTAAGGACAGTTCTAGAATCAGCATAAAGAGGTAAAGTAATGCAACATATTAGTTTTTAGTCATCTGTTATCATGCAGACTAGTGTTATATATTATGCATTGTTTGGGCTATATGTTAATAATATTTAAAAATTGTATCATGTGTATAAAATTTTGTATTATTTTATTATTCACTGGTTGAGTGGATATTATGGGAAACTTTAGACGATTCCAACATTACCAAAAAATTAGTAGAAGCTATAAAAACATTATACAAAGGATCTATTTCGAAAATAAAAGTTGGAAATCATATAACAAAGGGATTTACTATTACAAAAGGTTTAAGGCAAGGTTGCAGTTTATCTCCAACTCTATTTAAAATTTATCTCGAAAGAGTACTAAGAGACTGGAGGAAAAAATGTCAAAAAATGGGCATACCTATCCAAAATACACATGTATATTCATTAAATTTTGCAGATGACCAGGTATTAATAGCACAGGACCACGATGACATAGAATATATGGCTAAAAAACTAAAAGAAGAATATGAAAAATGGGGACTTTATACAAACATTGAGAAAACTAAATACCTGTGTATAGGAGAAGAAATGGAATTTCAACAATGGAGAAGAACTAAAACCTAGTATTGAATGCACTTATTTAGGAACAAAATTAGACCATTTAGGCAATAACACAGTGGAAATTAAAAATAGAATCGCACAAACAAAACAAGCAATAAATGCTTTAAACTCTGTTTGGTGGAGCAAAAATATTACAAAAAATAGAAAATTACAAATATATCAAACCATAATTCAGAGCATTCTAACATATGGTGCTGAAGTCTGGCAAATTCCTACCAGGGAAATGAAAAGAATTTCAAGTACAGAAATGGATGTTTTTAAAAAGATCAGCTGGAAAATCTAGAATGGATAGAATACGAAACAAAGAAATAAGGGAAATTATGGGTGTACAAGAGGAGCTGGACATCATAGACATTATAGAAAAGAAAAGATTGCAGTGGTATGGTCATGTCAAACGAATGCCAGAGCAAAGACTACAAACATTGTTATGGAATGGATCCCAATGGAAAGGGAGAAGAGAGGAAGACCGAAGAAAACTTGGATAGAAGGGGTACAAGCAGCTATGAATATCAGAGGAATGGAGGAAGATTAATGGATGGATAGAGAGGAATAGCTTTTGGTTTCCGGAAGACGGCGGCAGCTGCCATGATACCGGATGATAATGATGATGAGTGGATGTGAAAGCCTTATGCCCTTAACTCTGTCAGGTTAAATAAATAATTTATTATTATTGTTATGCCTACACTAGGGCCTAACCGTCATAATAATAAAATACTATAAAAAGCCGATAAAGGATATACACACAAACATGTGTATTATATCAGAAAATAGGGAATAATTAACCGCACCGAAAAACATATTAGTTCATACTCATATAATATAAAAAACGCTAGTAAAAAGGCATGTTTCTATATCCTGGATCAAAACCATGTCACAAGATTCCAGAATTATTTAGTCAGAAAGATGACCACATTAGATAAGAGTAATGTGAGTTGCGCGAAGTGAAAGTGGAACAAAGCTTTCCATTTTGACATAGATGAAGGTTTCGAACTAGATCATGAACTTTCCACCCAAATTTCCCCAATTAGAAACTTAAAACTTATCATATAAATATTCGTGATTTTTTTAACGAAGGCAGAACGGCGGCGGGGACCGAACGCGGTCCCCCTGCAGAGGGGTGCAGCTCGACAAGCTCTACATGGGTAAATATGAACCGTTATCTATTATCATTTCTTTAATGGTCATTTTTCAGACATAGAATTAATTAAAGGACCAAATGGTCCAAAGAACTTAGAATAATGAACAAAGTTGAATCTTTTAAATGATTATTTTCTCTCTCTGAATTTTAACCCTTTTCGTATTTTGACGCTTGACAATATGGCGATTTTAGCTGATTTTAATAAGTGTTTTATATGTTTGGTGTTAATATTTCTCTATGTTTGGATTTATTTTAATAAATAATGATAATTTATTGTTTACTGTGTTTTTAACATGTTTAAATGTGGAATTCATCCTCCAAAACCAAGGCCAACCGCTCGGGCCAAAGACCACTTAAACAATAGAGATCTTCACGCTACCTTCAAGCGGGGCTTAACTGACCCAGCGCGTAATAACTGGTGAACAGGCGGTGGTATATTCGTGAACATAATGTTCTATTATATTCACGGATAAAGAAACGAACCTTAGACCCCAAAATTAACCTTCAATTCGTATACAGTAAAAATCTATATGTTTTTTTTTCAATCGGGAAGATAAGAGTCACATTGGTACTAATGAATAAACTATGTCTTTCAAAACAGAGGAGAAACCAGAAAATTTTCAACTTTGGGACATTATTAATAACTGGCTTTGGGTTATTTTATTTTTCTTCTAATTTTGGGTATAATTAATAGTTTTGTATTGTCAATGGTTAATTTTTTTTGGACATGTAACTATACGGCAAATTTTGGTGTTGTTGATGTTTTATCTCATAGAGATGTTATTTTCTTTACAGTCAGACATCTATATATTTTTCTCTAGGTTATGTTATATGTATTATTTTCAGAACTTGATATTTTTTTATTTAGGATACACATAGAGTTTTGGTTATAGATAATTTTGATGATTTTGACAAAGTTTTTTTTCAGTCAGATGATATTTTTTTGTTAACCTAGGTTATGATATTTTTTTTTCAGAATATTTGTAGTTACACTGTTTTAGTAAACGGAAGTATAGTTATGAAATTTATATAATTTTTTTGTGTTAATTAAGGCAATATCTCATTCACTATTAATAATTGTACATTGATAATGACATATTTTTGTTTCGTCTATCGGGAAGGCGCGGCACGATCAACTGTACACATAAATCATTTCTGAAAGCAGCACCACGAGAGATAAGCCCAAGGGATCATAGGTTGCTTTTACACGCCACTAGATTGAAATTTTTTTTATCATATTTTCAGAATTACGAAAAGGGTAATAAATTTGAGCAAACAAGATGGCGGACGCATCTTACACTTCTGCCACTAATGCACTAAACACTCGTACCACGTTTGTACTATGTAAACATTCATTATATATATATATTATTTATTTATTTATTCACGTAAAACACGATCGTGGATATCTGACTTAACCACGGATAGAGGTAGGATACGTAAGGTTAATTTATGGGTTATTAACTAGGTAAATTGTTTTGTTAGATTAGAAATGGGAAGTTGGCTGACGTCTATTATTAAGTTATTGCTTGCAAAGTGGCAACGATGACTACAGAGCCATCTAACGGAGGCTATATTAACCATTACAGCCACTCCCGCAACTCGTGCATCCACACTGGGACCTTTTCACTAATACTAGTTAGGTAATTAATTTTGGCCCACGTAAGGCTCAAGGAATCACATTATAACTTGCACAGTAATGAGTTATTTATATTGGGGAAATAACTCAGTTAAAATAAATTTAATAATAGGACTATAAATAATTTAATTACAAAATGATGACCGAAGACTAGCAGGAAAATAGTTAGGGAAATGGAATACATAAAAGTCAGAGGATTTGGAAAACAGGAACAATTTCGAAATAAAGTAATAACAGTGGTAAAATGAAGTAACGTATTCCCCCTACAGGAGGCCTTGAGGAAATGGGACGATAAGGCTCCCAATATTTCTAGACAATCGGCACTTGATGTCAGCCGGGTTATCAGCCCTGCGTGACGGCCGCCCTTACCCCAGATCAAGCGTCTGGTACTCATTTCAGTTAGAGGCTGGTTAAAAATCAGGTTAAAAATCCTAAATCCACCGGGACTTGAACCCCCGACCTTCCGGCTTGTAGCGCAGTGCTTTAACCACTATGCTAGTAGGAATAAATAATCATACTAAGTATATCAAAGTAATTTTAAACACTATTAGAGTTAAACCGCCTACCGTGCGACAATGACAAGGCAGGGCATGAGGCAAATAATACCGATTTCGTTGCTGGAATTGTTATCCTAGGATATTTTATGGTAAGGCGAGCACCTTATAATATGTAGGGACAGGTTTCAGTTAAAAATCAAGGGTTAGGAAAAAGAGAACTAATAACTGAGTGGTTTAACCTTTTGACTGCCGAGTTTTCC
This sequence comes from Diploptera punctata, assembly GCA_030220185.1. NCBI lineage: Eukaryota > Metazoa > Arthropoda > Insecta > Blattodea > Blaberidae > Diploptera > Diploptera punctata. The sequence continues at coordinate 192,241 of JASPKZ010000838.1, read as the reverse complement.
TTTTGCCAGCTGGGCTGTGGCTGCCAGGTTTTTTTAAATTTAATGTACTACTCCATACTATATAATAAAAGTATATTTAACTGTCTACATGCCATGGTAAATTTAATTTAAACTCACTATTATACATTTATTTGAAGGTTAGGCGGTGTTGCTTCCACTTGTGAAGATCCCAGGTTCGAATTCAGCACGGTGCCTTTTTGAAATTTTTTTATCACTATCACTAAAATATTTGTTCTACTGAATAATTTTGATGGTATTATCACTAAACACTTATAATATTAAATATTGTTGAACATTTTTTATGGTCCTGGGTTCGAATCAATTGCTGTCAAACAGCTGTTCTATGCCACGTGTTTCGTCTGTCGCGACACGCCCACCACTGTCACTCACACTCTGTTCATTTAGGTCTACATCACTTGTTTTACTATTTACAGGCTTAGATTGTAATAATATTCTCTCAGAAACAGGACTACTATCACATTCGTCAAACGAATAACCATTTGATGAACTGTTACTGCCACTCTCATCTTCTGACAAAACTGTCACAATGAACTCGGGTATTGTATATTCGTCAACTTCGAGACATGAATCACTGTGTTTCACCGCACGACCTGCCCCTTGGCCAGGTATCTTTTCAACTAAAAACAAAATAAATAAAGAGAAAATCCTGAAATTGCAATATTCCATAGCAAAAAAAAAAAAAAAGGCCTTGCAACATGAATGTACACCCTCCTTTAGAAAACAGATTTACAACCATCCTGTACCGTTATTCTGTAAGGGATGTGCAAAGTATTGCTAAGAAAGGATGTAAAAACACAGAACGAACAATAATTTTAGTTTATTGAAGTAAAAAATTCGGGTAAAAATATTTAAAGTAATAAGATTGAAAACCGGAGCCTGCCGGGCGTGGCGTACCGCTGTACACACACTTTCACCGGCGCACGCCGGGCATGGCGTTCAAAAGGTTAAAATTAATAATAATAATAAGCACAGTAACATAATAATAAGAATAATAATCATAATGAACCTAGTAATAATACTGTGACAAGCAAAGTGGTAAGGCATCCTAGCTATACACTGGCGAGACAAGAAATAGTATTTTTTTTTCCTGAATAATAAAATATGGACTCACCATCGTGGAGGAATGGGAAAAAACCGCCATCTTGAGAACTTTTTTTTGGGGAACTTAGCACTTTTCAAGAAATCACTCCTTCCTCTACGTGCAAGAGACTGAGTGTCTATTAGAAGGTCAGGTAACTGTAAAATTTCCGCCAAGGCTCTGGAATGTGTTTATTTTGCGGATGTGAAAGTTAGATTTCTCCACATAGTTATGAACTCCAAGCAACTGAATATAAACAAAATGTATACTAACTTACATTTACAGGGCAATAAATACTATTTTTTTGACATCAGGAAGCGTGCTTTAAATAGAAAAAAATGATAAAAATTAGTAACAACTTAAAGACCCATGACATTTACAGGAAATAAAAGTGGCATGTATTAGCAATCAGAGGGATTCTAGATTTGAAAACCAAGAGAATGGAAAAAGGGCATGGGAGCTTAGATTGAATAGAGAAAGCTCGAACCAAGAGGGGAATAGAGAATTAGCGCAATCAAAAATGGGAACGCAACTAATGAGGAATGTAGATTCTAGTTTCGAAAACAAAGAGATGGAAAAGGGGCATGGAAAACTTAGGATGAATTAGAGGGAAAGCGATCAAAGCGGGGAATGGAGATTTAGCGCAATAAAGCAAATCAGGCACCACACCCCTTCCTAAAGGAAATAACATTACTGAGGGATTTTCAACTCAAGACTCATGGAAAGGAAGACGACCGAACTTCAGGTTAAATAATAGCTTAAAATAATTTTTTTTGGTTAACCTCTCATGCGGTGTTGAATTTTTTACAACAATGCCGGCGAGCGCATCATGTGAAGGGCTCACCTACAGTATGAGGCGTTTCTAAATCATAAGTGAAGTTAAATCATGAGTGAAGTCATAGAGGCTAGCGCAATTAAGGGAGGACTCGCTTGGCCCGAAATTCAGATTATAGCTTCGGAAACGGAAAGAATGGTAAGTCTGAATAATTAAGAGAGAGCTCGAACAGAAGAGGGGAATGGAGACTTGGCACAATCGTAGGAGAACTCCGCTAGTGAGAAATACGGAGTAAGGGGCAGAAACAAGATGCTTGCAGAAGTGATCAACAAGATAGACTTATTCCCATAAATATTTTTTTAGACTTTTTGATGGAAATTAGGATACTTGACAAACAGTGAGATGTTTTATCCGATCTAGTAGAAAGCGAAAGTTCAAACGGGAACCCAGGGGTTACACAAACTACTATTACTGAGTATTACACAACAAATAATACACTCTCTACAGGCAATGGTTCTTGCTGAAATGGACTGGCTTGGAAAAGATTGGAGTGTCTAAAGGCGCCTAGACTCTTTTGACCTGCAGGCTCGTTCCATGTCAGTTAGGACTAGTGACCAGTCGAGAAGTAGACACACACGCACATGGGATATGACATATTACGATAATAGATGGAAACTAGATCGCTTAAGACTTCATATTTAGGCCTACGAGGGATAATAAGAGGATAGGCTACAACTTAGGTCAATCTTGGCTAGGTAACGTTAGACATACACACACACAGAGATAAAACATTTACATAGTCGCACACAGAGATACAAGTTGGGAAGGACTAAGGACCCTTTTGGAGAGGCTTTTGCCCTCGACAATTTGGCGAGTTGCCTGAACACTTCGCCAACGAGCTAGGGGGAAAGCTAGGCAGGTGCAAGTCGGAAGGTGGGACACCCCCGTTATGACATGATCTAGAGACAGAGAACTCCAATATGATCTTGGGGCACTGGCCATAAAACCTTGCCGGCTTGGCACTGACGTTAGGGACCATATGGAACAGCATCGTTTTGGGAGAGAAAGTCATCCGAGAAACTAGAGACAAATGAAAACACTAAGCAAAACGGGCAGAGAGACCCACGAGAAACAGAAGCAAACACGGGCAAAGAGACCCACAGAAACAGTAGTGATACCCGGGTTTAGGGAGTGATGAGGGCAATAGTAGGATCACCATCAGAAGAGAATCGGATCAAATCCACTCCGATGATGAGGCCGTCATCCGATGAGCTCAAATAGCTCTCCCTAAGATTAACGTCGAAATCGAGATTCCTGAGGCAGCAGGATGAGAGGGGTGGGGTTAGGAATGACTCGAGTCACTGTCGACCAGGAGTGGAACTAGCTGTCCTCTCCCTTGAGGCCGAGCCCGAACAATAGTCGAGTCACCAAGTTGGGAGGCAGCCATTCCTGGTCCTCAAGGTCGAGCCCGACGAATTGGCTAACCCACCCCAAGGATACAAACGGAAAAAGCGGGAGTGCGGTAGGGACAACTTGGGCCCCGAATGGCAGGGCGGTGCCCTCCCTTGAGGCGATTTGCTCGAGTTTTCTTGGGCCCCGAAGGGAGTAAGGAACAAACACCACCTCCATTGAGGCGATTTGCTCGACGAGTCCGCCGACTTGCCAAGGACTAAGAAGTCAGAAACGTAGGGACATTCTGGAGCGACAGAATTAGAGGGTGTGACAAGAAGGGCCAGGGCCACCGTTCGCATGAAGGGAACCGTTGCATATCCCATGCCTTCGAGGCTCGTAGCCCGGTCGCTTCGCTGGCTCACCCGGCTTTATTTGCAAGAAGTCAGGAATACACGAAGCACGAAAAGAAATAGCCAGGGGTCTATCCAGAGTCGATAATGATGCCAGGAAAACCGCGATGAGAAAGCCGTACGCACACATAGAATATGGTCATAACGAAGGGACAACGAATACTAGTCAGGGACATCGGAAACGTTGGGACACTAGAGAAGAATACTAAAGGAAACACACATACATGCGATTGTGCGAGCGACGAGTAGAGCCAAGAGAGACAGATGGACCTAAGTAGGGATAGTATCATACAAAGAGAAGTTAAACACATAAGGTAGTACATAAAAGGTAGAGGTTAAACACATAAGGAGTACATGAAATTAGAGGTTAAACACATAAGGTTGTACACGAAATTAGAGGTTAAACACATAGGGAAATACATGAAATTGAATATTAAGCACATAAGGTACTACATGAAATCAGAGGTTAAACACATTGGGTAGTACATGGAGTTAGAGGTTAAACCCATAAGGTTGTACATGGAATTAGATGTTAAACACATAGGGTACTACATGAAATTAGAGGTTAAACACGTAGGGTAGTATAATGAGAGATTAAACACTAAAGGGAGTACTCGCAATGCGAAATTAAATACATAAGGTAATGAGAGGTTACACCCGCAGGTAAGATAGGGAATAAGTCAACACGTATGAGACCAGGAACTAACCCAAAAACGTATATGGAAATTAAGAGGAAAATAAAGAAGTAGGAGATGACAAAGGGAGAGGTTAAACCCATAGGTAAGATGGGGACCCAAGACACGGAATAAAGTCCACGCATAATCAGGAGTAATGTAAAAAGTTAAATAAAGAAATTCAAGAGAACAGATGAGATACTGCCGAAAAATTAGGAAGGACTTAAGGAAACAACACCATTTAGATTTTTTTGTAAAGTTAACTACTGTAGGGTGTAGCACGGGAAATTGACAGATATGTTAGAAACGAGAGAATTTAAGATGCAAAGACGCATCCCGGATGACACATGATAGAAGAAAGGAAATGCTCTCAAAAATCAGGACCTCACGAGGAATGATATACGGAATTCAGGTTACATAATCGTACTAAGTAGTATTTACATCTTAAAGCCCTATCGATTTATGTGTAGGCGAGCACACTCGATCGAACCCAGGACTCTAGAGAGGGAAAAGCAAAATTGAAATTTTAAACAAGCAATGGAAAGTTTTGAAAAAAAGCGGTAAAATACGGTAAGATACTGAACATTTTTTGAATCCCGTGAAATCTGAATTGAAATAAGGGCGTAAATGATTCATGAGAATCATAATACCAGAACCATAAGAGCATTTCTTTTGCAATATGAGGCTAGCTATCAGAGACAGATAGGTGCATGGGTGCACATAATAAACAAACACTAAGTAATACGTAATGATGAAATGTAGATAACAATGAGACCTAAAGCCAGGACGTCAGTAAACAGGGTTCGGAATATAGTATCGGAGATAAGATGGCTGAAGAATGAAGCATCTAAGCAATGAGGGTAAATCAAACTGAAAATTACCATTCTATGACAAGGAGTGATAATAAGAGATGCGGACCCATGTAGAGCGGGATACCCGCCAAACCAGTAATCGATGTTTAAAGTTATCCTCCCAGGTTTTAACAAATGTCATAAGATTTCAACTTCTCGCCTGGACCTGCGGCCACCACCACGACACTTCATAATGGGAGCAAGATTAAGAGGCCAAGCAAGACTCACGGCGCCTCCTGTACATCTGATGACGAGAGCCGCAGCATAGAGCTGCCAGGACCAACTGCATCCTGTACATCTGATGACGAGAGCCGCAGCATAGAGCTGCCAGGACCAACTACATCCTGTACACCTGAGGACGTGAGCCACAGCATAGAGCTACCAGGATCAACTACACATCTCGTGACGGAACATAAGATGGGTGAATGTCCAGACTCGCAACCAGCTAAGACAAACACCTCACTAGCAGTAAAGAACAAACCCAGGCAATTATAAAAAAAATAATAACTATCTCCAACGTCAACCTTGGCCTAACATCCTTCATTCCAAATTGCTCCTGTAGATGAAGCAAGAAAACAAACTCCATGTCAAGATTAATTCCTATCAAACCCTTCACAAGCTCTCCTTGGACCTAACTGGGTTTTGTTTAAAGAAACTAGGCATAACCAAATCAAAGGCCTACCTGGACCAACGGCAGCTGAAAATGATCCACGAACTCGATCATTAGAACATCGCACCCTCCATCAAGGCAAGCAGACACGAACCCTGACCTCCAAGCTAGCCACAGCAGACACAGCAGTTCTGATAATTTTTGTAACAGTGTTCAGGTTCACGAAATAGAACCTTCGAAGTGAAAAACAAAAAGAAACGAAATGTTGTTAAGTGCGTCGGATGTGAATTAAAGTGATAGTGCATCGTTTCAAAAGAAACCACAAGAAGGTTTAAATAAGGAAGAAGGACGGAGACCAGAAACCATTTTTAGTGAAAATATTTTTATATTGTATGAGGCACAGTCGACATTTCTCTTTTTTTGTTTCAAGCCAGGAACGCATGCTATATTGTAATTTTTTTTGAAGAAGTATAGTGTTCTCACTAAGTAAACAGATCTTACCGATATTACGACAGAATTAAAGGTATCCGGGGCAAATAGCAATTAAAAGACGATCTAACCTCTTAGAATGAGAACAAAATACTTCCAGGTTACAGATGAAATCGCCAATTGATGACGTCAGTTCCACTCCCACTTAAAGTTAAGTTAATAAGATAAATGTCAGGACAAACCCCCGGGAGGTGAGAGATATCCTGTAAGGAAAAAAGACTTTCGGTTTTTCAACCCTACCGTCTTATTTAGGGGGGGAAATGTTATGCCTACACTAGGGCCTAACCGTCATAATAATAAAATACTATAAAAAGCCGATAATGGATAGACACATATACATGTGTATTACAGTATATAAGAAAATAGGGATTAATTAACCGCACTGAAAAACATATTAGTTCATACTCATATAATATAAAAAACGCTAGTAAAAAGGCATGTTTCTATATCCTGGATCAAAACCATGTCACAAGATTCCAGAATTATTTAGTCAGAAAGATGACCACATTAGATAAGAGTAATGTGAGTTGCGCGAAGTGAAAGTGGAACAAAGCTTTCCATTTTGACATAGATGAAGGTTTCGAACTAGATCATGAACTTTCCACCCAAATTTCCCCAATTAGAAACTTAAAACTTATCATATAAATATTCGTGATTTTTTTAACGAAGGCAGAACGGCGGCGGGGACCGAACGCGGTCCCCCTGCAGAGGGGTGCAGCTCGACAAGCTCTACATGGGTAAATATGAACCGTTATCTATTATCATTTCTTTAATGGTCATTTTTCAGACATAGGATTAATTAAAGGACCAAATGGTCCAAAGAACTTAGAATAATGAACAAAGTTGAATCTTTTAAATGATTATTTTCTCTCTCTGAATTTTAACCCTTTTAGTATTTTGACGCTTGACAATATGGCGATTTTAGCTGATTTTAATAAGTGTTTTATATGTTTGGTGTTAATATTTCGCTATGTTTGGATTTATTTTAATAAATAATGTTAATTTAATGTTTACTGTGTTTTTAACATGTTAAAATGTAGAATTCATCCTCCAAAACCAAGGCCAACCGCTCGGGCCAAAGACCACTTAAACAATAGAGATCTTCACGCTACCTTCAAGCGGGGCTTAACTGACCCAGCGCGTAACAATTATTATTATTTTTATTATTATCATTGGGGGCACGCCTAGCATAGTGGTTAAGGTAGTGCACTACAGAACGGAAGGTCGAGGGTTCGAGTCCCGGTGGGGTCAGGATTTTTAAATTGACCCAAATCTTCTGGTGGCACCATGGCCCTGGGTTCGACTCAGCCTCTAACGGAAATGAGTGCCAGACACTTATTCTGGGGGTAAAAGCGGCCGTCATGCAGGGCTGACAACCCGGATGACATCAAGTGCTGATTGTCTAGAAAAAGTAGGAGCCTTAACCTCCTACTACCCTAAGGCCTCCTGAGGCCTTTTATTATTATACTGTTCATACTATCTTGACATATGTACTTTCCATTTTAGAATTAAATAAAATGTGATATTATAAAATATAATCCATATTAAAAGTGATATATAGTTTTGTTGTACTGTTGCATCTTTCATACCAAATTCCTCAAGCAATTTTGATGGATTCTTGAAATGACAGTAGGGTATAGAACATGTTAACTGTGATCTGTTGTCATATACAATCAACATTCCTCCTTCAAAACCAAATCTATAATAAGACACATGTGTAAACCATTGTAAATATCCCACAATGTCATTTAATCTCATGTAGAATCCAGAAAACAGCATCATTGGAATGTTCACTGCAATTACTAGGAATAGGCCCATCTGTAATGTTTAAAAATAAACATAAATCTATTGCATAAATGTATTTTTCTATTTTACAATATTAAAAATAATCACTTCACCTCTAATCTTGTCTCCTTTTTAGACCAGTTTCAGAATAATTAATCAATCTTCAGTATTTTCATGACCATTGCTCTGTTGTAGTGATGCACAGCTTCTTCCATCTGTTGGTAGACCGATGAACCTCCAAATCAAATCACATTCCCCAGGAATTTCAAAGTTCATAAATTTCTCCTTATTTTTTAAATGTTTATTTTCTCTCAAACTATGAATTATTTAGATTTTTCTACTTATTTTATTAATTTAGCCTTTTTTCAATTCTGATCAAGTGCGAGCAGTTACTGCAGATTTTTCCACTTTCCCATTTTTAACAATTTCAAGATATTCCTTCACTCTGGTTTTCAAATTTCTTTTTGCTTTCCCTATATAGATTTTACCAGAATCCCCACTGATGCTGCATATTTATATTTTATTATTTTTTTTAAGCGTAATTTCATTGATTAATTTTTGTTTTTTGAATTTATTCATTTTCTTGTGTATTAAGTTAATAATGCTTTCTTTTTCTTTATCATAATTCTCTCTGTTCATAGTTCATATTTCTGGTAGTAGTTGGAAGTTTGGTGTATGACAATGTTGAAAGATTCTCCTACTTAGGCTCACAAAATGATCAGGCAAATTTGGTTACAAATTAAATAAAAAGTGGAGCGATGATTGGAAAAAGATTGTATTATAATCATATAATGAAGTCCAAATTATTGAGTAAAAATTTGAAACTAAATTTGTATTAGTTTGTTGTAAGACCATGAGTTACTTACAGATATGAGATGGTTAAAGAACCAGTGTAAAATTGTTTGGAAAAAACTTTTGAGAATATAAGATCTGATGGCATATGGAGAATTTTAATTAACTACAAAATTTATCAGCTAATAAAGGGACAGATAATATGATTTGTGAAAAGCCAACAGATTGCCAGGATCAGATAATTAATTAGATTAGAGGACGAGAGAATTCCTAAAAGAGTTGGTTGGGAAAACTTGATGGAAGATGATTGAAGGAAAGAACTAGGACTAGATGGATTGATGATGCAGAGGACAATTTGAGGATTATAAAAATGAAAGTTTGGAGGAGGTTAATAGCTAATGGAGGGGTATAGTTAAACAGGCTAAAAATCATTCTGGGTTATGATGCTAATTGAAGAAGAAAAAAGAAGACACAAATCTGTATAACTTAATAAAACAAACTTCCATGAGAGCAAAATTAGTCACCCATTTCATGCTAAGGTTTGAACTTCATCAATAATAATATGAATGGTTAATTTTCTGAAAGAGTACCATTGTGGCTTGCCCTACAAAGTATTTTGACACAAGCAGCAAATGAAAGCCTGGGTATCAAAACTAAATGGAATCGAAAAAAAAGGACTATGGATATGGGATAAAAACATCAAAAAAGTAATTGATGATAAACGTGAAGCATACAAAAAATTTCTGTCTACAAAAAAAAGATGAAGATAAAGTAGAGTATCATAGGAAGAGAGCCATAGCTAAAATTGAAGTTCGCAAAAAACATAGACAAAGCTGAGAACAATTTGTCTCATTTTTGGAAAATTATATCACTAGGTCTCAACCAAAAAATATAAAGTTTTAAAAAATTTAAATAATGAGTCAAGAGAAAATGCACATTTAAATTGTATCTTGGCTTAACTACTTTCATCATTTATGGACACAAAAGGATGATTTATTACAAATACCAATCTATAATAACACTGCTTTGGAACAAATTTCTATAGATGAATTAACTGATGTTGTTAAATCATTAAAAAGTAACAAAGCTCCTGGAGAAGACCACATTAATCAAGAATTATTTAAATATTCAACTAAAAAATTTTTAGACAGATTTCTTACTCTCCTTAATATGATATGGGAAGGACAAGAACCACCACAAAGCTGGAACAAATCCATTGTAATACCAATCTTCAAAAAAGGAAGTCGCCAAATCAAAGGTAACTATCGTGGAATTAGCTTATTTAACTCTGGATATAAAATTTATGCTAATATAGTTAAGAATAAATTGAGAAAAATTTATGAAAATATAATTGGAGAAGAGCAGAATGGATTCAAAGGGTAGATCTTGTACAGATGGATTCTTCACTCTAAAACTACTATTAGAAAAGCACAAGGAATTCAATATACAAACTCATATCGCCTTCGTTGACTTCATAAAGGCTTTTGACAAAGTAGACAGAAATATATTACTACAAATTTTAGCTGATGATAACGTTCCACAACAATATATTATTAATATCTTCAACATCTATAAAGATAATGAAATCTCTGTTAAATAAGATGGCAAATTATCTTCTTGGGAAAAGATCAACACTGGAGTAAGACAGGGATGTGGACTTTCACCAGTGCTTTTCATTATATATATGAATAAATTAATAAATGAATGGAGGAAAACATAACGAGGATATATACCCATCAATAGGAACCTCAAACTCGATGCTATTCTTTTTGCAGACGATTTAGCTCTTCTGGTACTTTCCAAAAATGATTTGCAAAGATCAATTTATAATTTACAAAAAATAGGTGCCAAATTTAATATGGAAATATCAATTAACAAAACTAAAATTATGGCATTTCATGGGAAGAACCCCCATACAAAGTAAAATCTGTTTCCAGAATAACATTTTAGAGAGATCTAATCAATTTAAATATCTTGGATATTATCTCTCTATCTGGGATGAAAAGGATATCCCTGAAAAAATTACTAGTTATAATAAAAGTTTGGGAATTATTAATCAAGTTATGAAACCATCCCTTGCACAAAAAACACCAGATTATGTTTATATAACACTTTGGCTAGACCAGTGTTGTCCTATGGTAGTGAAGCATGGACACTAAAAAGACAACATGAAAGCAGAATAACGGCTTGTGAAATGAGATTCATGCGCAGAACAGCGGGTTACACCAGATGGGATCGGAAAAGGAACACCGATATCTTAAAAGAATTGAAGACTATGCCAATTTTGGAATATATTAAACAGTACCAACTAAATTGGAAACACCATCTTGAAAGAATGAGTTCAAATCGGATCCCCAAAGCTGTTTATAATTATATACCAAGAGGACGAAGATCACTGGGCCATCCTATGAAATGTTGGAGGGAAAAATTTCTATAGGATCGTAACATGCCTTGGCCTAATACTTGGAAGGAAGAAGAAGAAGAAGAAGAAGAAGAAGAAGTACCATTAAAAAAATATATAATTTATTTGCATAAAGAACTCATCTTTAACCAACACTGTCTAGTCGCAAATCCTTAGCCACTTTCAGAATAATACAAATTTATTTTTAAGAAGAAGATGAAGTATATACTGAAATATAATTAATATACAAAGAGCATCTGTATCCAAATGAACGTCATTTGGGTATATTGGGTATCTCAAACCTTTAGGGTCAAACTGTATAGATGGTAGAGGACTGCAAACCATGGGTGGCTTGGCAACATGTCACTGAATAGGACGAAAGAAAATAAAAACAAAATATTATTTATTAATAATAGAGCAAAACTTATATAACAACATTTTTAGAAAGTAGAATAAATTTCAATAACATCTCACCTCTGAGATGGCACTCAATTGTGTGAAGGACACAAGCTATGTGCAGTAAAACCATAACCACATACAACTTGCTTGAGAGAGTAGATGGTGAAATTGCTCCAGTCTTTGTGACAAATTTAAACTATCTCGCTATACATTGACAACAATTTGTAAAGAATCCATTATTATTATTGTTATTATTCATAGTCACTACTAATTCAATTGTTTACCAGCTGCCACTGCAGTAAACTGAGTATTTTGAGATAAGGAAATGCATATTTCAGGTGTCACATGATTTTTTATGAAGAACATTTCATAAGCTGTTTTCATAGCAAACAACTGCCTGTTGCTTAGGGAGGCTATGACTCAACCTAGGTTATTATGCCAAAAGTGATGACGATGATGATGATGAATTGGCGGGCTATGGAATTCACATTTCTGTCCCTGCAATTTCTTCTAGTGTTGAGAAGTATTGGCTTTTCACTTGTACCTCAGATTTGGCCAAAGTATGACCACTTGTACTTTGAATGCAATTGTTGCATGACCTATTGTGTTACATTGTCTAGTGCATATGGCTCTGGGCCAGGATATAGTCCTGTAGACAAGGGCTGAGGCTAAATATTTATATATAATTTGAATATTACATGTTTATGTGCAATATGATTAAAACCTGAAGATTTAATGTAATTATCTGTATGGGTATCTTTCTTGTGTATATTGAATTGAATTGTTTATTGCTGTTCATTCCTAATTATACGCAGGTCCAAAAACAGGATTTGATTATTTTTCTCCAATTAAATAGTAAATTTCACAGATTCACCTTGAAGGTTAAGTAGTTTCAATGCATATTCTATATATTTGGAATTTATTACTGAGAAAATATCAACATTAGTATATCAACATTTAAATATCCATGAGTAAGTGTTGGTGATGTGACATTCAAAATAGCCCATAAAAAATTAGCCAAAAATGGTGAAAGTGGATTGCCCATCACCAAAGCCAAAATCTATTTACAAAATTTTTCATTGAAAGTGATAAAAGAATTGTTCACACAAAGTTTTGTTAGACTTATGAACTGTTCTACTGTTTCTGTTTTAAGTTTTTGGAAAATTAGCTATTTTTTTCAAAATACTTAATATTTCTTCAGTTGGGATACTTAGAAACAAGGAAACAACATCAAAAGAAACCAATCAATCAGTAGGCTCTGGTGATGTTACTTAATTCTTCTACCAATTTAAAAAATGTTCAATGCTTTTGTTGACAAATTAATGGAAGTCATTAAATTTCTTTGTAAGCAAATTTTGAAAAATAATAAGTTCATAAAATCGGCACCAGATGGCAGTTTGGAAGATGATGTTAAAGGTAAAATTTCAACAGTTGGAGTTTGACTGAAGATAAGATGAAAAGACCTTTGAACCGATATTGTGAAAACCTGGAACTTTATGAGGTGAAATATAAAAATATTTTCTCCAACTCATTTATAAATTGAAAAAACCTCATAGTGTTACTTCCCACTTAAATTTTGGTCAAACATATACTATTGTTAATACATAAGTAATTACCTGAGCTTTAAATGCTGCACCTGCTGCAAAACCCATGCTCTGGCCACACATGGACAATAATATGCAAAGAAGCCAAAATTTAAGTGGTCTCATGTTGTCGACTGGTTGTCCTGTCAGATAGTAGCTTATAATCAGGAAAACAGTAGGACAGATAATCTAAAAACAAAATAATCATAAATAATGTCACGAGTGATTTCCAATTTATCTAGAGGATTTGAAAATCAAGAGTGGCATTTGTTAGGACTATTTAACAAATAGAATTAAGCTGTTTACTCAAAAGTCATTATTTGAATATAGTTACAGGTATTTTAAAATATTTATATATTTAATGTAAATGGCAATGTTTGAAAACAAATCAGAAATGTGAGGTTATGTATATTCACTGCAACTTCATCATATTATTTATTGTCCAATAGGATCACAATATTGTAAGAATGCACCTTAGTGAAGAAATAATAAAACACATGAAACTGTATATTATAATCGACATTATAGGTTATAAATTAATTTTTTAGTAAACAACTCAGTAAAATCAAGGAATCTGTACATTATTTGCTATGTTGAATGTGTTTGTTGGAGAAAAATAATGCTCTGAGCCATTCAGAATATTAAAAAGGAGGTGCTTTCTTTATCACAAAAGCAAGAGCTGATAAAGACAAATCAATAAAGAGTGAGGTGAAACATGACTGTAAAACAAAATTAATTGAAACATGATTGGTCATTGACTACCATTTGGAACATGAGTTAAATAGTCAGTATTAACACAATTGTTTCAGAACTAAATTTCTGATAATGATTAATTGAAATTAGAAAATTATGGGCATATTGAGTTTTCTCTATTTTCAAAATTTGCTTGGAGTCCTCTTATTTTAGGCTTAAAGTTATTTTATGTACTGCAAGTATATGTCACGGAATTCATAGGATTTACTTCCCTTCCAAAGAAAGCATTACTCTGTATTTTTATACCTTGAAATGTTCAAGATTCCTCCGATGGTATCTCTAATTTACTGTTGTGGTGGGTTTGTGTGTTGTACCAACAGTAGTATAGCTTAATAAGTAAGTTGGGTCTGTTGTCATTTTACCTCATAGTAGTTGAATTCTTTAAGAACATGTTTCAAAACAAATCTTCTCTTCCATCTTCAGCTTGTCCAGACTGTTGATTTTTGCATTGTCGGCCTTGTATGTCGACTCCTACTCCATCTTTATGTGGTTCAAAAATCTTGCATACTAAATCTCTCTCCCCAGGAATTTCAAAATTTATGATTTTATCCTTGTTCTTCTGATATAGATCTTCTATCAAATGGTGAGTACTTTAATATTTTCTGTTTTAATACTTTGGTGTTCACATCATTTATAGTAGTATAGCTACAGGTAGGGTTTCCCATGCCAGAGAAGTCAAAGATGATCCTGACTAAAAGGGGTGCCCTGGTCTTCCATGTTGAGGGTTGGATCATGGAGTTGACATCCCTAGATTCATAAAAAACCATAAGTTGTCCAGAAATTTATACAGATTTCTACAGTAAGATGAGAAGGACATTTTAAGTTTGGGACTGAAGAATTGGAAAATGGAAGCTAAAGATAGATAAATTTTATATAAGACCTTTCGCACTCTAGGCAAATGCTCTATCAATTGAGCTAACTGAAAAACTCCAATCTGAACAAAATTTTTTTCTTATGCTCTACCAACTGATTTGGATTGGAGTTTCGCAGATAGCTCAGTTGGTAGAGCATTCGCCTAGCATGCAATAGGTCCTGGGTTCAAACCCCGGTCTGAGCGTATAATTTTTCTCTTCAAATACAATTTACCTTAATCATTTTATTCTGAACAACAAATAAATATATTTGAAAAAACTCTACTACCACTTTTATTCTACAACAAGGCTGCGGTATTTCTCTTTTAATACATAATTCCAAAGCATAATAAAATTGTCAGAAACTAAAGTTTTTGATATGATGTCAAAATATCTCATTTAGACTATAATTAAAAAAATATATATATTGAAAACTTAATTTTATCTCTAAATTTATATATCAGAATCATAATGATCCAGTGGATGTAATTAATCACTCATAGTAAAAGTTTTCATCAAACTACTAATGTTGTCTAAGGCTAAATTCATGCATGAGTTTATATATGAAGTTTTCTAACCATTTCATTTTATTGAATGGAACATTATTTACAATGTACTTGGACTATTAGAGCCTAATAATACTAACTCATTCACTTACACTGTCAAACCCAGAGGTTCATAGCTGCACAAACATAAGATTTCTATATATCCATATCCTGAGCTAACACATTCCAAGCATTCCCAGTATATTCATAGTTAAATGTTATGAATACATAGATTAAGAAACAGATATTTTAGTTATTTCATTTAAAACAGCTGTTGAAATAGGAAACATTTAGAATTTAGAATTATAGGCAGGGACAATGTAGGACAAAGGCTAATTTTAAAATCTCTGCTTTTAGACTGTAGGAATGTCAGTACAGTTACTTTCGTATAAAAGTCCCCGAAAATAGATCAGTCTTGTCTTGTTGTTCCAGGTTTCAGGTGGGTGAGTCTACATATTATTTTTCTTAATTTATTTCATAGTTTTAGAAATGAAATCAAAGTACCTTTTGTTAGAGTAATACTAAAATTCAGAGTATGAAAATAATATTTCAAATTCTAAGAGTTATTAGAGTAATATCAGTACATAACTCGGAGTAAAGTCATACACCATCTCTCTCCCTCTCAAACCCCATGAAGGTCAAAATGTAGGATTTTCATTGTCTATTAAATTAGTTAGTTAGGATTCAATTTATGAGCCCTATAAAAGGCATGGCCAATTGCATGTGGCAGATTATATGTTTACACAATTTATTTTATTGCGGTCTCTTAACATCTTAGATTAGAATATCTGAAACACATGTAATAATTTGTGTTAGATAATAAAATAGTTTAGTTAAGAATTGGTTTGTTATTCATGAAGACACGTATACCTTTGTAAATAAGAATTCCACATACTGAACCACTCGGCTATTTTCAGGTAAGACAATGACGCGCTACCACGTCATTCCAAAAATATCTGTATAAAATTCTTTTTATCCCTTTCGAAGCCTCCAGATTACAATAATGGTGTTGCATTTACTAGATAGCATATAAACATTTTCAAAAATCTTTTCATGAGAATAACCTCAATTTCTTTACATTTTGCCAAAAACCAATAAAACATTTATTCAAGTTTTAATTCAATTTTCCTAGTTTTCAAGTTCATGTAGTTGGTACTTTTTCCTTAGCGTGGCAGTGAGAAACTCTATATTTATAGTTTTTACCTGTAATGGTAGATCAGATATAAGTTTTGATATGAAGTAGGCTTTCAACGAATACCAGTTGTTGTGATGTTCTTGAAGAAAAATTGATGCTTCCATTGGAACTGAAACCAGAATTCACATTTCTTACCCTTTTATTTCCAAATCCTATATTTGAGGGGAAAATGATAGGATTACAGAATTGGTCCTTTTAATTTTCATATAACAAAGGGAAGAAATGCCTTAAAAAAATTATATTGACTTTATGTTTTATTTAACACTAGCAGTACGTTGCACTTCAATGCTTTATATCTGACAAAACTAGTACATTCACAATGTGTTGATAGTGGAAGTAAAGAGATGCCACATGACTGTCTGTCCTCTCATTGGTTAAGAACACCAAACACACCTCAGTGTAGAGTTAACATGTCTGTTCTGGTTTCCTATGTTTAGCAGTAATGTGGCACAGTTTATGTTATATTTAGTTTCTTAAATTGTTTTGTAATGAATCTATAGTGTATTCATCTCATTGAAATAAATGTGTATAAACCATGGCATCAATGTTAGACATAAGGATCCGTGTTCAGATACTGATTACAAGTATTTATAATAACCATAAATGCATTGTGTACTTTCAGAAATAAGAATGAAATAGGTTTATTTAATTTGTATAGGAATTAATCACTATGAGGTTTAATTTATGGAGAAATTAATTGTTTCTTACCTCTCCTCATATAAATTTTCTAAGTAGATCGCGATTTCGAGACCACAACAGTCTCATCGTTAGCCCTCGAAACATTCGACCATCTTGTTTTCTAAGTAGACTTGAGTCATCACTTATATTTAACTTTATAAGTGCTGCTGACGATGAGACCGTTGTGGTCTCGAAATCGTGATCTACTTAGAAAATTTATATGAGGAGAGGTAAGAAACATTTAATTTCATCATGAAATAGGTTCTTCTAAACCACACTTTTTATTCCATTTGTTTACTTCCACTACCAACACATTGTGAAATTTAGTATAGTTTGTTTTTACAAGTAAACAAGAGGAATGCTGCAGCACATTTAATTATGGTAATACACTACAGGCTGCATGGTCAAGGGTTTGAGTCCCAATTGGGTCATTATAAACTCACCTAAAGTTTCTGGCAGTACCATATCCCTGTGATCGATTCAGTCTCTAACATAAATAGACATATATTTTATGGGTAAAAATGGCCGTTAGGCAGGGCTGATAACTCGAACCAATTGTCTTGAAAAATGGGAACCTTAACCTCCTACTATTCTAATAGACTTCTAAGATCTGTAGCGAGATCACTTTTACAAGTGATCGGTATTATTGTAAACCATATTATATTCATCTATTCATCTCTGGACAAATTGAGTTTGTCATCATTTTGGATAGTTTCTGCATCTTTCATGTTCTGAACTCTGTTGTGTCATACTGCATTTTGTTCTGGTATGACTAGGCTTTGAAAAATAGTGATTGTTGGAGATTGTACAGTGAGATCAGTATAGTAGTGCACAGCAGACGTGGGGTTTGTACTGTGTGATGGCAAAGGCTTACACATGCAGGCACGGTACTTGAAATGTGCGCTGACTCAGCAGTATACGAGTACATCCCACGTATTCATGGTCACACAGTCAGATAGTGTACTTCGAGTAGATCAGGTGCTTGGTCACTTTTCCTTGTGAACTGAATGACGTTTAATATAAGTTATTTCAGTTTTAAAATTTGTATCTTATAAAACAGGTGTGTATAAGTGTAAACTGAATGATGTGTGTATAAGTGTAAAGTGTAAACTGTATAATGGCTAATAATTTTTCTACTGAACAATGTGTATTTATTAATGATCAATATTTGTTAACTCAGTCTGCCAGTCAAGTACAAAGACTTTTTGAAACACGATTCCTGGGTGTAAAAATTTTGTCACATTCAACAGTCCATAATCTGTACAACAAATTTTATAAAGAGGTGTCAAAAATGTATGGGCAATGAAGGTTAACAGTTTCAGCACCTGTTTCAATAAAGTTGGTAAGTACGACAATTAGTAAAATAGTTACAAAAATGTGTGTGGCTGTATCACCACGATCCTATGCTGTCCGTTCCCTGCCGCGAATGCATCAGCAGTGTATAGTGAAATTATAGTCTGCTGTCCAGTGCTATACTGATCGCACTGTATTTTACCCAAATTCGTGATTGCTGCAAACCATGATATGTCCAGCAGCATTAATTGTCTTGTTAGCAATTGTTTTATATTTAGTTTACTAGGTTAGTTATTGTGAATATGAGAACACAATTTTTATTATTAATTTAACACTTCTCATAGAAGGATAAATTATATTTGAAGAGAAAAATTTTCGCCTAGACCGGGACTCGAACCCGGGACCCTTGGCTTTCCGGGCCAAGTGCTCTACCAACTGAGCTACCGAGGCGAGTTACGATCTAGACGCAAATTTTTCTCTTATGTATGTTGTAATTCCCTCGCGCCAAATGCTTGAAACCATAGCTTCTATCTTTGCAAATGGCGGCTTCTTAGTTAAGAAGACATTTATTGGGAATTTAACACTACTTTATAGCCAGTAGGGCTTCTATTGACGATTTTTATTATTAATTTAACACTTCTCATAGAAGGATAAATTATATTTGAAGAGAAAAATTTTCGCCTAGACCGGGACTCGAACCCGGGACCCTTGGCTTTCCGGCCCAAGTGCTCTACCAACTGAGCTACCGAGGCGAGTTACGATCTAGAGGGAATTACAACATACATAAGAGAAAAATTTGCGTCTAGATCGTAACTCGCCTCGGTAGCTCAGTTGGTAGAGCACTTGGCCCGGAAAGCCAAGGGTCCCGGGTTCGAGTCCCGGTCTAGGCGAAAATTTTTCTCTTCAAATATGAGAACACAAGTTCACTGCCATAATCATCTTAAAATGTCATTAATATGGTGTAGATAGATGAAGGTGGAATTGCATTAGGTCCGCAGTGGAGGGAAAGTAGAATAAAACAGAAACATGGGAGAAAAGCAAGGCAGTTACAATCTAAAACATCTCATAGTTTTATTTCCTACTAGTTTAACGAAAATATTATTTTTCAATTATATCATTACCGCAATCAACAAACATCATCCATTACATTTATTTTTATTTACTTACTACACACATCTTTACACAAAAATAATATTTTCATAAAAAGAGTCAAATTACTGACCTTTCTTTTTGCCCTCTTCTGTGTAATGCTAATGTAATATAACATACAAGTACAGAAATGTATTTTGAGAAAAATATTTAAACCAAATAAAACTTTGTTTCAGTACCCCTATTACTGAAACTTGCAGTTACTCCGCTACTTTGCACTCAATCGGACCACTAGTATAATCATAAATTGGCAATTACTTTAAAACTTTTTGCTCTTAACATATGAGCTTCCTGTTCAGCAATGATTATATTTAATTTTTGTTCACTATAACAGTTATAACTTGTGAAAGCAGCATGGGTGAGATTCAAGACAGCGTGTGCTAATTTTTTGGAAAATGTAAGGGCCAAAAACTACCAAGAAATTATTGAGAATATGCCAAAGATATAAAAACTTAGGGTGTAACATGTCATTGAAAATACATTTCCTATATTCCCACCTGGACTTCTTTCCTCCCAACCTGGGGGCCATCAGCCATGAACACGGAGAACATTTTCATCAAGACATATGTCATGGAAAGAAGATACAGAGGGCAATGGTCACCCAGCATGTTAGATGACTATTGTTGGTAGCTAATTAGCGATGTTCCTGATGTTGTCCACAAGCAAAAATGTTCCAGAAAATCTTTTTAGAATGTTAGTAAAATCAAACTTTTTTTCCCCTATATTTCCATACTTTTTTGCATGATAAATCAGAAAATGTGTGACTAAGTCTTCCCAGAAGTTATTTAATCTATACAATTCTTTCTTAATAATCCTTGCAATTACAAAAATAACATTAGGAATTACCAGAATACTGAAATTAGATATGTTCCATCATTTTCTTTTTTGGATTTATACAGAAATTTTCATCCACATTTCCTGCATAAATGGTATGTGATAAACAATTTTGGATTGCAGATCTGAATTTAGCATAGGTAGATATATATAATCACCTATTTTCATTCGAGTGCAAAAAAAAAAGTTTAAAATTTGTTGTCCTTTCATTTTACATAATGTAGACCAAATTGTAGTCTTCCAATTATCCTGTGATATTACTTTTTCAAGTCAAAGTTTCACTGGAAATATTAGTAGGGCTTGTGGTGATCATGACATAATAATAATTTTAAAATGGGAAGTTGACTCCATGAAGTGACGGCTTTTGTTGCAAGTCATACATATTGTATAAATCCAGCTCATTAACCAATTTTAGTTGCAAAACAGAATATCTACTTTTTAATAGTAGCAATTCTTATATAAAGTAAATTTGTTCTTCTTTCAAAACTATTAACTTGTATATGCATTAATTTAATTATTGTATTAATACTATTATACCAATTAGCACCAATATTAATGAAGAATGGAAAGATCTAAAAGAAGTAATTATAAGAGCTGCAAATGAAGCCATTGGAATGAGAAAGAAACACTATAATAAAAGAGGTATAAATGTATGGAATGAAGAAATAGTACAAATTGTTAAAGTAAAGAAGGAATCATATCTGAAATATTTGCAACAAAAAACAACAGAAAATCTATTAGATTATAAAAGAAAAAGTGCCATTGTAAAGAGAGAAATAAGAAAAAATTAAAAGAAACTCTTGGGAAAAATACATCAGTGATATAGAAAATGATGTACATGGAAAACGAAATTTTGTTTATAAAGCACTGAAACACCTCAATAAAACTGAGAAAGATAATTTAAATTTAAACCCAATAACAGAAGACCAATGGCTTGATTATTATAGAGAACTTTGGACAGATCAACAAAATAATGATGGCAGATTACAAGCACAGGCCGATGAGAATGTAGACCCGATTACATTAGAAGAACTATTAATTACAATAATCTCTTGTCGAAATAAGAAAACACCCGGAACAGATGAAATTAAAAATGAATCAATAAAATATGCATCATTACCCCTGATTTTACGCCTTTTAGATTTATTAAATATCTGTTGGAAGTTTAACACGTTCCAGAAGAATGGAAGATAGCAAAAATTCATCCAATATTTTTAAAAAGTAACAGATATGAATGCAATAATTATCGAAGAATAAGCCTTCTAAATACATAAGATCTATGCCACCATCTTAAAACATCCATCTCAATATTATCATTGAAAGTATGCTATCAGAAAATCAAAACGGTTTTAGAAAAGGAAGATCTTGTTCAGACTGTATATATGTTATAACACAATTAATAGAGAAACATAGAGAATATAACTTACCAACATATATGGTTTAATTGATTTTGAGAAGGCTTTTGACAGAGTGAAACAGAAAGAAATGATGGAATATAGTGATAAACAGAGGCATTCCACAACATTTGGTTAAAATTATTGAAAGTTTATATGTAGATAATAAAATATTAATTAGCATGGGTCTTAAAACACAAAACAATAAAACAGCGACAATAAACTGTGGAGTAAAACAAGGATGCCCTCTTTCGCCATCACTTTTATATATATATATATATATATAAACGATGCCATACAGAATTGGCAATTGTTTTAACTGAACATTTTAAAATTGACAATATTTTATTAGATACTTTACTTTTTGCAGACATCAGGTTGTGATATCTGAGATAGAAGATGGCTTACAACGGGCAATTTACAAATTAAGTAAAATATGTGAAACATACAACTTGAAAATATCTACTCTAAAAACAAAAGTTTTAGCTTTTCGAGGGTATGAGCCACTAAGAGTAAAAATTCAATTAGAGAATAAAATAATAGAACAAGTGAGCAATTTTAATTATCTGGGATACAATGTATCATATAGAAAAAGTGAAGACATTGAAAACAAAATAAATAAATTTAATTATATGTGTGGCACCATAAAACGAAGTCTCAAAGGAACTAGAAAGGAGACACTTTTAAAATTTTATAAAACAATGGCGGTTCCAACACTACTATATGGATCGGAACATTGGGTCTTAACCAAAAACCAGGAACGAAGAATAGAATCGTCAGAAATGAGGTTTCTGAGGAGTGTGGCTGGCTATACAATAATGGATCAAAGGCGAAGTGAGGATATATGAAGAGAACTGAATATATTCAAACTATTAGATAGAATTACACAATGTAGAGATGAATGGAAGGACCACATCAATAGAATGGATAACAATAGAATTCCGAAACAGATTCTTCATTACATACCACTAAGATGAAGAAATGTTGGAAGACTCAGTAAAAGATGAATAGACCAATTCTAACATGAGATCGGAACGGACCAGCAGGTCTAATCCTTGATGATGAATTACTATTATGATTATTTTTAATTATCTTAACATCTGTGAAATTTTCTTCTTCTTCTTCCTTCCAAGTATTAGGCCAAGGCCTGTTACGATCCTATAGAAAATTTTCCCTCCAGCGTTTCATAGGACGGCCCAGTGATCTTCGTCCTCTTGGTATATAATTATAAACAGCTTTGGGGATCCGATTTGAACTCATTCTTTCAAGATGGTGTTTCCAATTTAGTTGGTACTGTTTAATATATTCCAAAATTGGCGTAGTCTTCAATTCTTTTAAGATATCGGTGTTCCTTTTCCGATCCCATCTGGTGTAACCCGCTGTTCTGCGCATGAATCTCATTTCACAAGCCGTTATTCTGCTTTCATGTTGTTTTTTTAGTGTCCATGCTTCACTACCATAGGTCAACACTGGTCTAGCCAAAGTGTTATATAAACGTAATCTGGTGTTTTTTTGTACAAGGGATGGTTTCATAACTTGATTAATAATTCCTAAACTTTTATTATAACTAGTAACTTTTTCAGGGATATCCTTTTCATCCCAGATAGAGAGATAATATCCAAGATATTTAAATTGATTAGATCTCTCTAAAATTTTATTCTGGAGACAGATTTTACTTTGTATGGGGTCCTTCCCATGAAATGCCATAATTTTAGTTTTGTTAATTGATATTTCCATATTAAATTTGGCACCTATTTTTTGTAAATTATAAATTGATCGTTGCAAATCATTTTCGGAAAGTGCCAGAAGAGCTAAATCGTCTGCAAAAAGAATAGCATCGAGTTTGAGGTTCCTATTGATGGGTATATATCCTCGTTGTGTTTTCCTCCATTCGTTTATTAATTTATTCATGTATATAATGAAAAGCACCGGTGAAAGTCCACATCCCTGTCTTACTCCAGTGTTGATCTTTTCCCAAGAAGATAATTTGCCATCTTGTTTAACAGAGATTTCATTATCTTTATAGATGTTGAAGATATTAGTAATATATTGTTGTGGAACGTTATCATCAGCTAAAATTTGTAGTAATATATTTCTGTCTACTTTGTCAAAAGCCTTTATGAAGTCAACGAAGGCGATATGAGTTTCTATATTGAATTCCTTGTGCTTTTCTAATAGTAGTTTTAGAGTAAAGAATCCATCTGTACAAGATCTACCCTTTCTGAATCCATTCTGCTCTTCTCCAATTATATTTTCATAAATTTTCCTCAATTTATTCTTAACTATATTAGCATAAATTTTATATCCAGAGTTCAACAAGCTAATTCCACGATAGTTATCTTTGATTTGGCGACTTCCTTTTTTGAAGATTGGTATTACAATGGATTTGTTCCAGCTTTGTGGTGGTTCTTGTCCTTCCCATATCATATTAAGGAGAATAAGAAATCTGTCTAAAAAATTTTTAGTTGAAAATTTAAATAATTCTTGATTAATGTGGTCTTCTCCGGGAGCTTTGTTACTTTTTAATGATTTAACAACATCAGTTAATTCATCTATAGAAATTTGTTCCAAAGCAGTGTTATTAGAGATTGGTATTTGTAATAAATCATCCTTTTGTGTCCATAAATGATGAAAGTAGGTAAGCCAAGATTCTTTAGATATATAATTTAAATGTGCATTTTCTCTTGAATCATTATTTAAATTTTTTAAAACTTTATATATTTTTGGTTGAGGCCTAGTGATATCATTTTCCAAAAATGAGACAAATTGTTCCCAGCTTTGTCTATGTTTTTTGCGAACTTCAATTTTAGCTATGGCTCTCTTCCTATGATACTCTACTTTATCTTCATCTTTTTTTGTAGACAGAAATTTTTTGTATGCTTCACGTTTATCATCAATTACTTTTTTGATGTTTTCATCCCATATCCGTAGTCCTTTTTTTCGATTCCATTTAGTTTTGATACCCAGGCTTTCATTTGCTGCTTGTGTCAAAATACTTTGTAGAGCAAGCCATTCTTCTTCAATATTTTCGCCAACCGGTGTTTTCTTGAACTAGACGATCTAATCTGCATTTGTATAGCCAGGTAATAGTGGGATCTCGGAAAAGACTTACTTTATAAGTATAGTCCACTTTTTCAAATTTTACATTATTAATTTTATTTTTATTTTTCCATCTCGGTGGCATACGAATTGGACAAACAAGTAAGTAATGGTCTGATTCGATTTCAGGTCCTCTGTAAACTCTTGTATCAAGAACTTTAGATGCTAATTTTTTATTACATATAGCATAGTCAATTATTGATTTAAGACCCCTGGCTTCCCATGTATATTTGTGACTATCCTTGTGGTTAAATACTGAGTTCATTATTGTAAATTGATTAAACATGACAAAATCAATTAACCGTAAGCCATTTCTATTACAGGTTTGCTCTCCATATGGTCCTATATATGTATCAAATTTAGTATTACCAATTCTGGCATTTAAATCACCCAAAATTATAATCATATCATTATTATTAATTGTGCAGATAACTTTCTGGAAGTCATGATAAAATTTTTCACTTTCTTCTTCATCTCCTTCTACAGGTGCATATATACCTATCACTGTTAAGTATCCTAGAGATAATTTTATTCGGATTTGAATTATTCTTTCATTCCAAAAAGTATAGCTGTGTATTGAATTTCTAAATTGTTTGTGAATCATAACGGCTACACCTGCTTGTGCATGAATGTTTTTTTTACACCACTATAAAACTGAATGTAATTTTGAGTTTCTTTGGTGCCTTGTAATTTCTTTTTTGTTTCTGATATTACAGCTAATGAAATCCCCTTTTTGCACAATATATCATCTAATTGATCATCTTTATAGTTTATCCCTTGTACATTCCATATGCTAAAAAGCAAAATATTTTTTTTCTTCCAAGAGTTGTCCTTTTTCATGCTTTGGTCGTCATTAGTTTGATCCTTCCAGGAAATTCTCGTATAAGACTTGAAAGCATAATAATAGTCCCTTCGATTGGTTGCCGGCCAAAGGAAGGCAAGACCAGTGATGGGGCTGCCATCTTATAACCTCTGGTCAGGCTTTTCTGGAGAAGAAAAGAAAATAAAGGAAAGAAGAAATGGAAGAAAGGAAAGACTCCCTAGCCCTCGGATGCCCTAATAGCGTCGGGGTCGAAAAAAACAAGAGTTAACCAAGAGAGGTTAGATAGTAAAGTTAAAAGAGTGCAAAACACAAGTAAGTGGAAGAAATGTTTTGCTCAGCTTGGGCACCTTGTGGTCGCCATCCACATATCCCCTAGATGAGGACCCCTGAGGGTGTGAAATTTTCTATTAATTAATTATTAAACTAACTTGTTTGTCAATGAAAGTGAGTTAAAAAAAATATATTTTCACCATTTTAATTGTGAATGGACCAAAGCACATTATGTCTGAAACTTTTGCCCTAATGTTGAGCAACATAATTTTGAAGCAATTTTACACCTTATACAAATGGATTCAGGATATAAAGACCCAAGATTCTACATTCTCTTTTTTGAGTAGCTCTCTTAGTGAAGAGGTAGTTCAGTTTTTGTTTTTCCTGTAAAATTGTACTTTTGGATATTATGATTTGCAACAATGTTCCTCAAGTAAACAAGCAAGGATACTCATTATTATCATTGTCATAAGCTTCATGGATGGGAAGTCCTCATCCATTCCATGCCCAAGATTACCAAGATATCATTATTTAATATTTTATAATCCATTAAAAATAATATCATTGGAGATATCAATGTGACTACATCACAACATTGGATATCATTGTCTACTGAATACAGTTAAACATTCTAGACATTATATGTCTGTTATTCTTAAAACACATAAATAAGAATGAAACAGAGAAATAACAAATAATGAAATAGAATAAATAATAAGAAAGGAATGTCTGACACTTAGCCAAACAGGGAATCGTGTTTTGGTGTGGAGTTACATGATGCATGCAGGTTGAGTCTCCAATAGGCAGAAACATTTTTTCTCAAGGAATTTTAGCCAGTTTATGAAGCTGGTCCAGAATGAATGAGAAAATTATATAACAATAAGCTACATGACCTTTATTGGAAATCTGATGCGATAAGAATATTTAAGTCATGATGACTGTGATGAGCAGGACATATAGCACAAATAGGAAATGATAGGACATGGAAACTTCTTGTAGGAATGTCAAAGGAAAAGCATTCAGTAGGAAGAGAATGAATGAGATGGGTAAATAATATTAACTATGATTTGAAGAGACAAATTTTACAAGAAATAATTTAAACAATGTTACTCAGGAAAGGAATATATGGACAGCTTACATCCATGTGATCATGAACCATCAGGTTTGATAGTGCTAGTAAGTGAGTTAGTTATAATAATTAGTGATTCCAATTTGAAAAATACAGATATAATGGCTGGGACACCCAACATGCTTACCAAATGTCAACTTCTAGTCTGTATTGCCATAGACTTTAGTTTATATTTGTTAATTAATAAATAAGTAATTTTTCTTCCGTGGTGGACTAGTGGTCAGCCGCGGAGGATTAGTGGTTATGCTCCTTGCCTCTGGTCCCAAGAGTTGTGGGTTCAAACCTGGCCAGGGTTGATGGATTTTTTTAGGATGGAAAAATCCAAGGAGCAAGTCCTCCGGGAGGGACTTTAAGCCATGGGTCCCGAGTCTAAAGATTTTCAGGCTCGTAAAAGATCCATAAGTCTGAATGGAAAGGCCTCTAAGCTAAATTTACCAAATTTTCCTGTCCTAGTACTACCTTGGTTTCCTAGATGTCAGTATGAGGAGAATGCTGACCTCGGACCACTCAAATGACATCTATACGAAAACAAGTGTAACTAAATTAGTATGGTTCAAATTCTTCCCTATAGGAGGAGAGCGCCTAAAATATCTTAAGGGAAACATGGGCTTACAAGATACAAGACAAGATTCTTCTTTTTCTTCTTCTTCTATGTCACAGAATTAGGCCATAGACCTGCTTCCACAGCAAGAAACAGTATCCCTCCATCTAGTTATGGGGCTCCCAATATTTAAATATATAAATATCCTTTGAAATTTGAGAAATGTTGGTTTATTTGTTAATTTTATGGAGGTAAAGAAGAGAGAGAATGAATGTCATCTGAAAGTACTAACCTCACACAAGATGTCATCATTAGTGAAAGAATATTCATCTGCTAAAGGTTAAGATTGTAACATAGTATAGGCTTTTTTGATTTTATATTTTAAATTAACACTTATCAGAATTGGATATAGATTTATTTTAGAAAGAAAAATTATGTTTGAACTGATATTATAATTTAAAATATAACATCAAAATATGAAGCTTTACCACTCAAAAGTAATGTTTAAATTCTCAATAAAAATACTTCGAATAGAAGTCATCAAATGGTGTTGTTGATAGCGATTAGCTATCAGGCTTCGGATGAAAGGAGAATTGTGCAAGTGGAAAAAAAATTTGACATTCCTATCGGAAATACGAATGGTGTAACTGATGTACAGAGTCAGAGATCCTGGGTTCAACTCCCATTTTAAACATAATTTTTATTTCTAATATAATAGCGAAGTTTTTTATTTAAACAATTGTTTACAGTTTTATAAATATTACTACTTAAAAAGTTCAATGATTTTTGTGGAATCTAGCAATATTACCTTGATATTACACATGTTAACATTTGCATTAGAAAATAATGTTCCATTTACATTTAGCATTATATTAATCTATGTCCAAATCTTAACATTTAGTTCATAAAAATTATTTTCTTCACTTATCATATATTCTTATACTTACATGAAAGTACAGTAAGCAGTGGACTTAATGTAAATAAAAATATAACAAAGAAGAATAAGGTTGCAGCATTTGTGTGTACTTTTGAGGCTTCATTCCCAATATCGTAACACATTAATCCAAGTAGAATTCCAACTATCACATGTGTGAAGAATCGTACAAGACCAAGATACTGAAATAAAGTTTATATTATAATATCTCTATAATATAATATATTTCCCGAAACATGTAAAGTGCAGTGGGTGCCATTAGAACATACATACATACACACACACACACACACACATATATACACATAGTGTATATATATATATATATATATATATATATATTATATATATACATATACTAGAAGTCCCGCCATGCATTGCTGTGGCTAAGGTATACGTTAAAAATTTAAATTACGTTGCTGTCTTTCAGCCAGATTACTTAAAACTAATACTTACACACGAAATTAATAATATTGAAAATAAAATAAACACTGAACACACTTAAATTATGAAATAATCAATATTTGTAATTCAATTGAAATTCGCGGTTGCAACAAAAAGCACAGCCATCTGGATCTCTCTTTGTTAAATAATAAACCAATTACCTTACCAATTACCTTACACACAAATTACCTTACCAAATTACCTTACACCGCCATCTGTTAGAATCGTATGGAACTCTCAGATAATTACACCGCCATCTGTTAGAATTGTATGGAACTCACAGATAATTATAACTCTTTGTTAAATAATAAACAAATAATTTGCAATAAAAAAAATAATCTGACTATAAATTTAGTTATAAACTACCCTAAGTCTCAAGTAGGATCAAACTGCACACAGTGTGCAAAATTTTATTAAAATCGGTTCAGTAGTTTAGGATTCCATTGCGGACAAACAATGTGACATGAAATTTTTATATATTAAGATATGACATGAAAAGAAAAATAAATGGCTATTGCAAATATGAAACATTGTAGGTTTAGAAAATAAATATTTAATCAAGAAATATTTCTATAACATCAGGGAAATACAACCTTTTACTAGAAAATTATGCCAAGTAAAAATTACTAATGTTATAGAAAATATTGGTTTTAAATTCACATTTAAACTTTACCAAGATGTTACAGAAATATTTCCAGATACTGTTACAGGAGTGCCTTAGGCAGTCAACTTGTGTAGCAAAGTTATATTTAAGCAGATCAAAAGATACAGTTATCTGGCATAGAATTCGGCTGAAACCAGAGCAAGAGAAATTGGTTTGGACACTGCCACAAGGTTGAAAGTAGACAATTAGATTAGATGAGAGCAGTATTAAAGATTGGTTAAGATATGACCCGGGGTCTGTTGGAGAGCAGTACAGCAATGGGTAAGTTTGCACCGTTTTCTTAGTGAGGTTTTGGGTCTTAGAAATGATTCAAATAGTTAAATGTCTTCTTCTTCTTCCTTCCAAGTATTAGGCCAAGGCCTGTTACGATCCTATAGAAAATTTTCCCTCCAGCGTTTCATAGGATGGCCCAGAGATCTTCGTCCACTTGGTATATAATTATAAACAGCTTTGGGATCTGATTTGAACTCATTCTTTCAAGATGGTGTTTCCAATTTAGTCGGTACTATTTAAATATTCCAAAATTGGCGTAGTCTTCAATTCTTTTAAGATATCGGTGTTTCTTTTCCGATCCCATCTGGTGTAGCCCGCTGTTCTGCACATGAATCTCATTTCACAAGCCGTTATTCTGCTTTCATGTTGCCTTTTTAATTTCCATACTTCACTACCATAGTTCAACACTAGTCTAGCCAAAGTGTTCTATAAATGTAATCTGGTGTTTTTTTGTACAAGGGATGGTTTCATAACTTGATTAATAATTCCCAAACTTTTATTATAACTAGTAATTTTTTCAGGGATATCCTTTTCATCCCAGACAGAGAGATAATATCCAAGATGTTTAAATTGATTAGATCTCCCTAAAATTTTATTCTGGAGACAGATTTTACTTTGTTATAGAGTCCTTTCCATGAAACCCCGTAATTTTAGTTTTGTTAATTGATATTTCCATATTAAATTTGGCACCTATTTTTTGTAAATTATAAATTAAATTTCTAGAAGTAATAAAGTACTTTAAAAAACTTGTGAATGGGAACTAAGTTAATATTTGAGGATTATGATTATGATCAAGTTAGGTCGAATTAGGCAAAGTCCTGCCCACAATCCATTTCACTATATCTCCCTCTGGCAACATAAAGAAATAACATAGTACAGTTAAAATTAGTTTTAATTACCTTAACTTGTATGATTTACTTATAGCTTTAAAATATAGAGTTTTAATATTTATTTATTTATTTGTCCTTGTGTATCTCAACTCTCCTTTAAGTAAAATTCACCATACCTGTTGCTCGGTGGATCCAAATTCCGCAAGTAACCCCCCATGCTACCGAACCCTCCGAAGAATTCATGTTCCAAATTTCCATTAAACCCTTGTGGAAAAACCCTAATCTTAACAATTCCAAAATTGGAATTTGAACCAAAGCTCTCTAATTTTATATGTTAGTGTATTACCCAGGCATCCTAGTACAAACATTTATTTTTCTTCCTTATATATCCATTCTATCATGAGAGATAGCAGGACATTGATCTCATGATTTCTATAATAAGTAAGCATTTAAAGAGAATAATTACTTTATAGCAGTAACACTTCTTTATTTCGATGCTATAATTACATTTTGACATTTAATAACGAAGGCCAAATATGACATTAAAAGAAAAATAAAACGTGAACCAGGATTTGAACTTGAGACCTTTCAATTTTACAT
Organism: Diploptera punctata; assembly: GCA_030220185.1. Classification (NCBI taxonomy): domain Eukaryota; kingdom Metazoa; phylum Arthropoda; class Insecta; order Blattodea; family Blaberidae; genus Diploptera; species Diploptera punctata. The sequence goes on along the minus strand of JASPKZ010000838.1, from coordinate 160,682 downwards.
TAGTGTGCAACCAACTGTGTTACCCAGGCATCCTAGCATGAACATTTATTTTTCTTCTCTATCAAGAGGGACAGTGGGAGAACAGTCACAATGTCATCTTGTGGGTAAGCATTTAAAGACAATATTTAATCTATAGCAGTACTCTATAGCAGAATTCAATGTTATAATTAAATTTTGACATTTAACAATGAAGGCCGAATATTACATGAAAAGAAATATAAATGCTTAAACTGGGATTTGAACCCAAGACCTCTAAATTTACATATTAGTGCACTATCCAGGAAGAAAAATAAATGTTTGTGGCAGGAAGCCTGGGTAGCGCAATTGGTAGCACACTAAACATATAAAATTAAAGATCTTGGGTTCAAATCCTGGTTCAAGCATTTATTTATCATATCATATTAGTCCTTCATTGCTAAATGTCAAAGTTTAATTATAACATTGATATATATATATATATATATATATATATATATATAAACATATCTATTTCATTATAAGCAAAGACATATATTATGAGGTGGCTCCATGGCGCAAATGATTAGACACTCACCTCCATCTCTTGACCTCGAACTCACGTTTCTGTCACATCATGTGGGATTTGTGACGGATAAATCAGAGTCAGAGTTGATTTTTCTCAGGGTTTCTCCTGTTTTCATTCATCACTTCTCCATAATCCAATCATGCATTTAATTTAATTTCAGTTTCTTCTGTGATGGTGTGATAGGCCTGATCAGCCGGCATTTGTGTTTTGTCATAAATCTTCAATAACAGGGGTTCCTCAACCTGACAGAGGTACAGGGTTTACTACTACTTTACTAGAAATTAGGATTAATTAAATCATCAACTCATGGGAATAACTAATCTCACTAAATAACTAAGAAACTCACTCACTGCTCACTAACTAACTCACTCGCTCTATGACTTATGAAACCCATAGACTCAATGTTACATTCAATAAAGTTTTCCTATCTACTCTTCTACAGCCAAATTAATCCACTCATATCTCCGATATCTAATTACTAAGTTCCAAATATTATCCTCTCACCTATCAATCAATCTATTTATTTTGGACTATTTCAAAATCAAAGTCAATTTTTTGCCTCATTCTCAAAGAACTTCAATATCTTCCTGTTGTCTGTTTCTTCCAATTAGCCTTCTATCTGAGATCTTGATTCATCTGATCTTTCCAACATAGTTTTAGTCAGCCCAATAGTCTCTCACCTTATAGAAACAGTCCATAGTTATTTCTGTTCATCTTGTGTTCCTTTGATGTTATATGTGACCAGGTAGGTGATTGTGGTCTTGTACTTTATGTTATTGCTAGCCTAACACATTTGACTCTTGATTCAACATTTTTTAATTCTTTATTCTTTCTTATTCTTCAGTCATTATTTTTCTTAAAGGACAAAATATTTTTCACAAAATTTTATTTTCAAGAGTAAAAAGAGAACTTTTTTTTTTCTCTGAGAGTCCAGGTTATAGCTGCATAAAACAATGTTGGTAAATAATATTTTCAATGGTATTTTTCAATAAAATATTTGGAATTTGTAATCCACTGGACCCAAATTACCTGCCCATCTCAATCTCCTATATTTCAGATTTCAAAACATTGAAATTGATAAGAACCATACAAATAATGCAGGTTCTCATTAAGATGTTTCCTCCATTTCTCATTCTCATACCTATGGGACCAAACATTTCCCTAAAGATCATATTTTCAAATACTAGTTTATTTTTTTCCTTAAATGTAAGTGACTATGTTTCACCCTTAGAATAGCATAGGATGGATGATTCATTTATAAACTGTAATCTTTAGATTCTCACATAAAAACTAAGAAGACAAAACATCCCCCATGAAATGGACATAACAAAAATTATCTTAATAATATACATTTCTAACCTTAATATCATGTTTATGTTCAGACTCAAATTTTTAAACAAAAAATGTTTCAAATTCTAATATTGATTGGTTCTTCCTATATTCAACAACTAAACTGCCTTTTCATTTAATTTCATGTCCCCTTTCTGGGAGCCAAGTTTCAACAAATAAAAAAATGCATATTTTACAGTGGCAGCTCCTGCTTAAGCTCTTTGGGGGTTCACTATATTATTCTTAAAATTAGCTTTAAAATTAAGTTAATATAGCGCATAAGAAAATTGAAAGACTCAAATACCATTAGAATGGCCTAAACATGTTGCTCATAAAGAGAAAATTCATAATATTTCCATTCCATTGAAGCAGTTAACCTCTCACCTTTTAGGGATATCCTTACAGTGACATTCACATACATTCACATATACTAAAAATGATGAATATCATTATGATGGTCAGAATATGATGTTTGGGGACCATTTCCTGACATTTGTTTTAGAGGTGAGGAAAAACCCCGCAAAAACTATCACCCAGGAAACTTGTTCTGACTGGGGATTGAACCTGGGCCTGCTGCATATGAGGTAGTGGTGGACAAAAATAAATAATAATTATAATGATAATATTAATATATATTAATATAACAGAAAATATTACGCAAAAATACAAGGAGGAAAATTAAAAATAATAAATTGAAAAGATATGGAATTAAAAAAAAAAAGAAGTTAACACTTGCTATAAAATGTTTGTATTTACAAACTGTTTATGTCTTAAATTTATCACACCAAAACTTGTCCAGCTTAAATCTTTACCCTGTGCAAATAATAAACATGGAAACAGTAAAGTCTGTTTGTATATTCACTGCCACAAATCCAATTACTTCAATCATGAATCTGTAAGCTGAATGTCCAATAACATTTTTTACCTCTGCTGGTCTGCATCCATTCTAAACCTAGTTCACATAACAGTCTGCCAAGCTCCTTTATTTTAGACTTAACTTGAATTTGAAGAGTTGGTCTCCTTCAGGAAATGAACACTATTCATTGTTTGTTTATAATTATAATTATTATGATGTTAAATTTAAAATCACAAGAAAACTAAATATTTACAGTTTGTACACTACAAACACTAATAAATATATCACACAATATTAAAACTGAAAACAACATTTATTCTGTCATACGTACTCTCAATATAACAATAATTCAATATTTTTAGATTAAAACGTTCAGTTCAATGAGAATGCAATCATTTGTGATATTCAAAATGTTGGACGTTTGGATCAACTTGTCTAATGCTGCCATGCATTACGATCTTGGAGCTGCACATTTTGCCAGCTCCTAGAGGCATTAAATTAAGCATCTGTCTCCTCGCTGCTCGTGCACACGTAAACCAGCAAACTGATATGTAAGAGTTCATGCACAGAAAACATAGCTGCCTGATTCTAAAGCTTGTCTGTCTATGTGAGATCTATCTCCACAGCAGAAATCATTCTCCATTCAAAACATCTGGATATTTTAGGAAATTGTTGAAACAATATAACTACCCATTTCCTTCATAAGTTCAATTTTTCTTGGGGTGTCAATGGACCAGTGAACATATAGGATGCACCTTCTCTGATATATTATCATTTGTAGTGATTACTGGAGCTATATTATTAAATATAACAACAATTTCATCATACAAAATGGTCCTTTCTTTGTCATGGACTTTGCATTAAAATTTTTTCTTGAATAATAGACGCACTCTACATTTTTATTAAACAAATTTAAAAAGTGTATTTCTTATGCAGGGTAAATATGATACTTTATATATATATATATATATTTATACAATGTCACCACATTGTCATTTTGACATTATGGTATTCTCTCTTGGCATGGCGTTATTGTAACCCACTTCTGAGGTTGTGGCGCCTGGAAGGCAGAGTTACTCTGCCCTGATGATATATTGATAAGTGATGATGATGATAATGATATGTCAGGAGATGCCTTAATCCTAAACTCCTTTATCAAAAGTTCATGGAAAATTACACTATGATGTAAATATCAATAATATACAAGTATGAATAATTAAAAGAATTGGAATTTAGTTAAGAATTGAGATGAAGATCTCAGAAACATCTCCAAGTTAGAGGATCAAATTTTATGAGATGATGTTTAAAGTTTATGATTCATGTTTGTATTATATGATAGGCCAATATCCTGATTAATTTTACTTCCAAAAATACATGAGTTCTTCCACATGCTTTAACCCTTTGCCCCGTTCAGTTATTTCCAGTAGTATGCTGTATAGAGACATATTCCTTTTACGGCATTTAAAGTTTAAATGTCTTCTAGACATGTTTAACTGAAGAATGGCATATGTGTACTAACTATGATCTCTTCTGAAAAATCATGTGAAATATGCTAAATGAAAAACTTGTTTTCAAATTACAAATATCTTCATAAAATAATTCATTATTCATTTTGTAAATATGTCACGATACAATTTATATATATATAGAGACCTCAAAGTATTCCACAATTGTAAGGATGAATAATATTACCTTTCAATAATATTATAATTGAAGCAAATATATTTATTAACAATTAATATTTTATATGTATGAATAAATTATATAGGCATATCCTCAGTTTAATATCTTATGGAGATAGCAATGTTTATAGTTTGCATAAAATATATTTCTAAAATTATTATGATAAACTGTAATAGTCCGTTTCTATTTATTTTTTTAATTTCAACTTGAAATAATGTACCATTGTTAAAAAAAAACTATATTTCGCTGATAAATCAAGACACAGACACAGAAAGTAAGTAACATCATTAGTAAAAATTCTCGCATATCCAAGTTCTACTACAGATAAAATTTATTTATTTATTTATTATTTTCTCTATTACCGGTATATAATGAAGAAAAATTGCCCTTATCCGTTTATAATTTTATTTGGCGATGAGAAAGATTCCAATTCTTTAAAATTAAGTTCTGAGGACCAATTATTAAAAGAGTAATTATTGTTCTCGTTATAGTCAGTGCGCTCTTTCGTCGACGCTACGATTTCTTCATCACTGTCACTCGTTTGTTCTATATGACTAACTTGCACTAAACTATCCATCAAAAAGCGTCAGAACTATCACTTTCATAATTAAATTCCTCATCTAACGCGGCCACAACGTCTTCACTGAACAATGTGTTTAAATTACAGGTAGTTTTACTAACACATGAACTTTTGCTTTCGCTTGCTATGGTTACAGATAAACTGGTGGAGGCTCTCAAAAATAGGGTTGAAAACACAAAAAAAGTACCGTTAGAATTTTACAAAAAACTATAAAGCAAGCCTTGTTGCCACATTTAATACATTCCACAGATGCCAAAGAATGACTGACATGTCACAGTTTTCCAAGAAAGTGAATCCAAGTTGAAATACAGCTGTTTTATAAAGAGGTACGCTTTACTACGTTATACGGGGCAGGGACAAAGCAAGTAAGGTACGCTTTACTACGTTATACAGGGCAAAGGGTTAAATTAACTCAGTTGAAATACTTTCAAGAGCTTATGATACATTTTACATTCTTTCTTAAGAAATATAATTGGAATCTTGAGATACAGGAAGGAACCGGTCAGCTGAGCCCAAACATAAAATGTTCATGATGATCACAATGATAATGATACAATTTTCTTTAGATTTATTTATTATTATTATTATTATTATTATTACATCTCATAAGATGGTTTATTTTATATTTAAGTAACAGAACACAAATAGTTGAAATTAACAATATCCGATCAAACTGAACATCTATGGAGCATGGGGTACCCCTAGGATCAATTCTGGGTCCAATCCTTTTTCTTATATATATTAATGACCTTCCCATAATTATGCCCGAAGCCAAAACTATATTATTTGCAGATGACACTAACATCATACTCAGTGACGTTGATAATAATGATCTACAACTGAAGATAGATAAATCTTCAACAAATCTAGAACAATGGCTAATAAATAATAAATTCAAACTAAATGTAAACAAAACAGTATATATATATATATATATATTTCAATCAACAACATCTGAATAACCCCATCAACATTATGCTTAATGACGCCGTAATAAAAAAAGCAAATTGTGCCAATTTTTTTGGTGTATGGATTGATTCCAATCTGTCATGGGAATGCCATATACAACATTTATCTGAAAAACTTAAACGATTATGCTATACGATTTGCGTTCTCACTAGAATATTACCAGAGGAAGTATTAAAAACTGTACATTTTGGATACATACATTCACAGTTAACATATGGTATAATACATGGGTATCATCACCAAAATCTACTCAAATACTCAAATTACAAAAAAGAATTATTAAAATCATGAAGAAAGCACCACTCCGAACAGAAAGTAAGAAACTCTTCAAAGAACTAAAAATATTACTGGTTCCTTGTATTTACATTTTAAAATCAGTTTGCTTTATTCATAAAAATTTAAAACTCTTCAAAATAAATTCAGATTTACTTGAACATAACACTAGAATATCTAATAATGTACACCTAACTACACCTAAATTGTCACAGACTTACCAGAAATATTAACAGCATATCACATAGAAGTAGTAATCTATATAATCATCTCTCTTCCAATATTAAACTTCAATATTAAACTCAAATAAAGCTTGCTGTAAAGAACATTTTATTGTCTTACTTACCATTAAGTATGGGTGAATACCTACATTTAAAATTATAGTCAATAATTGATTGGTATTGCATCTCTATCTTTTTTTGTAAAGTGCTGCCCTTGGTATTTTGGTATATTCTAGTTGCAATGTAAATTTGTTTCATTATATATTTATGTATGTATGCATGTATGTATGTATGTATGTATGTATGTATGTATGTATGTATGTATGTATGTATGTATGTATGTGTTCTATTTTATATTGTTGTTTATGTATAGGTTGTAATCTGGACACGTCCTAAAGCATGTATGATGCTCTAATGGATGTTAAAATAAATAAAAAAAAAAGAATGGAAGAAGATAGAATACCAAAGAAGATCCTTGATTGGAAAGCTAATGGAAGAAGTGGTAGAGGCAGAGCTAGAGAACAATGGATAGATGGAGTGAGGAGAATTATGGAAGCTAGAGATTTGAGGGAAGAATATGCTTTAGACAGAAATCTCTGGCGACAAATAACTTTGGGTTGATGGAGAAGTACTGTAGTGTGGAATATTCCTAATAAAATTTATTATTATTATTATTATTATTATTATTATTATTATTATTATTATTATTATTATTATTATCATCATCAAAGAGAAGAAGACCAAAACTAACATGAACACAAGTCAGAACAAGGGAAGCAAGAGATTTGGAGGTAGGGACATAGGAAAATAGGAAGGAATTGGAAATTTGCTAAAGAATCTTGAAATGAGTACAGGAAGACATTAAAAACATTGTAAAACCTGAAAATAAATTATCATCATAATCATCATCATTAATTTAGGTTTTTTTAGCATTGTACATTCTTTTGTAGGACAGAGAGGTGACCTATTGCTACAGCCCCAACCTGGAGGACCAGGAGATTTTTAATCAAGGCTCTCTCCCTTTAGTCCTGGTGAACTAATGGTTAACTGGAAGGCAGCATTACCTGTAACCTTAGGCAGGGACTGTCACAGGGTGTACTATTAGTCGGACCTACTGAATCCTGGTTTTTAATGAAGTAGTTAATCTTCCCCCTCATCCTTTTCCAACCTGGCTTGGGACAAGTATAATCCTTTTAAGACATTTTTTTGCACCGTTGAGGTTTTTGTTAAATCTTTAAAACAATAACAGTTTTACCTGTGGTGGCAGTCGTCCTAAACAAATTATATTTGTTTCAAACATTCAGCTAGGCCTTTCAAAACGGCTTCAATTTTCAAAGCTGTTCTCTATGGTACTGATTGTGTTTAATGAGAATGTTGTATAATGGGTTGATCTGGTAGGATGTGTTCTCATTCAACAGGTTATGGTTTCTTTCATTATTTCTATTTCCTCTAAGATGTTTATCTTCCGGTTATCATTCCTCTATGCGTTAATGAGAGGGTGTTTTCTATTGTGTTGAATTGATGAGGCAAATCAAGTTTCGCTAAGCATGTTACAAACACAGGTCATCAATTCAACACAATAGAAAATACCCTCTCAATAATGCATAGAGAAAATGATAACCGGAAGATAAACATCTTAGAGGAAAATAGAAATAATGAAAGAAACCAGAAATGATAACCTGTGAAACGAGAACACACCCTACCAGATCAACCCATCATACAACTTGCTCATTAAACACAATTAGTACAGCTTTGAAAATTGAACCGGTTCAGAAAGGCCTAAATATAATATAAATATTGTATATTTAATATAATTTGCTGAGGACAACTGCCACCACAGGTACAACTTTTATTGTTTTAAAGATCTGACAAAGTGTAATGTCAGTTCAAAGTATAATGTTATATGGAGCTGAAACTTGGACATTAGACAGGTCAGGTACAAGTAAATTGTTGGTTACAGATACGTATGACTGAGGTAGAGCAGCAGGAAAATCAAGAATGGATAAAATTAGAAACCAAAGAATTAGAGAGATGATGGAAGTGGATAAGAATATTGTTATGTGTCGCGCATAGCTGCATTTGAATTGTGTAGGCAAGTCGCACCTGGTGAGTTAGATTACCTGCAAGCCGGCAGAATTGTCTGGAGTGTGTTGCCAGATGGTTCTACCAGTGTCTGTCTCTTCTTTGGAGAAAGATTCATGTTAGGGGATTCTGGGCATTGAACTGCCTAGAAGCTGTTTCTGGATATTTCATGGCGCCTTATATAAGGGCAGAGGCATGAGACCGCAGTCAGTTTGTGATACTCAGCCGTGTGGTGAACAGTGTGATGATAAGTTGTGGAGAATTAATTTATCAGTGAGTGGAAAATTTTGTGACTGAGATAACAATTAAAAGAGGATTCTTAGTGATTTGTATCTGTGAACAGTAGTTTGTTGATAACTGAAGAATTCAATAAAGTGATTAGTGAAATTTTTTATAAATTCATTGTGCTTACTATGCCCTAATAACATAAAAGGAAAATCAAGGCTAACACGGCACAATATTCTTGAAATAAGTGAAGAACGAAAATTTAGATGGACAAATTAAAAGTACGCGGGAAGAGAAAATTCCAAAAGTGATTTTGGAATGGAATGCTGAAGGCACAAGGAGAACAATGGATGGATAAATGGGATCAGGAGGAGCATGAATAGAAGGAAACTCAGGGAAGATGCACAAGACAGGAAGTTTTTGAAGAATATAATTACTTTAGGTTGAAGAAAAACTACTATAGTGTAGAAAAATTCCTAATAACAAATCTAATTATTTGAGTATTATTATTATTATTATTTTTATTATTATTATTATTATTATTATTATTGTTATTATTAATGACTCAGCTAGATTTTGTTCATGTTTACTGTTTTCATAGTTTGGTTAATTTAGTTATAAAAGAAGGGTTTATTAAGACGAGTGGGCCAAGTAAGAACACAGTCAGAGGGAGTGTTCTAAGACTAATGAGGGTATAAAGCTATTTTTGTATGAGTTGTGCATAATAATTTGCTGAAAATTATAATAAAATAAATCTATCATTTAAAGTATAATAATAATAATAATTCCAAATTGTAAACTTAAGCTTGGAAAATGGAAGTATGTTAGAATCAAATATTAGGTTGAAATAGTTATGATCTCGATTACACGTATATATCTCTTTCCCTTTAATGTACAAGTAGTCATTATGTAGGAATAATAATTCAATTTAGTTTTAGTTAGAACTAGATTTAGACCATATTTCAATGTATTAAATTATCTTAGAAGTCACAATATAATGTAAGTTATATTTATTTATTTATGTAGAATTCAGCTACCCTTTCATATAGAAATCTTCCTTTATAGCTCGTCAGAACTTCAAGAAGGCTTCCTAAGGGCTGTAGTGTGAACACTTTACTTTTTATGATTCATTATTGCTTTGGTAATACTGTAGTTAGAGAAAATCAATGAAAATGTTCAAAAAGTGGCTGCTATTTAATTACTGATGGAAAGTTATAAAACTATGAAGATATTTTCTGAATTAGAGAATGTTGAACAAGTACCTTAATAAAGTTATTGTTGGAAATTCTCAAAAGTCAATATGAAGCAAAATATAAACTTTTACAGAATGGCTATTATAGAAAAATATACAAGACATTACAGGAAACACTTATCACATTAAGTAGTTGTTACGCCTACACTAAGGGCCTAAATGAAATAATAATAATATTCTACAAAAAGCCGATAAAGAATAGACACCTATACATGTGTATTATACCAAAAAATATGGCATAAATATTCACCCTTTAAATGCGGATTAAAATCTTAATCCAAACATACATAAGTGTTTTATAGTTAAAAAACTAAGGAAAATTATTATAAAATGACATTTTCAATTCAATATATTTGTCAAACAATGAAGACACACTTACGAAATCTTATATAATATCAAAAACAACTTATTAGTTTCAACCTAATAGGAAATTCTTATGAAACCTTATGTAACCCAAACACATTAGGGAAGAAGTTAAAAACACCTTATATAATTGACCATGAAAATACTAGGAATATTACTACAGATGGGGCAAGAAATAAGGCTTCCATTAGCTTTAGGGGATGGTGAAAGGTGAAGATAATCATATAAAAGCCGGGATTTTTTAGGGAAAAAAGAGAGAACGGCAGCGGACCAATTGCTGTCCGCCCCAGCGGGGCCCAGCGGGCCGGTGGCAACTACATGGGTAATATGAAAACTTTCTTTCACTTTTGGTCATTTTCAGACTTAGAATTCAAATAGGGACCAAATGGTCCTAGATACTTAAGATGATGACCAAAGTTGACTCTTTTGCATATTTTAAAATAATTATGGTCTCTCTTTCTAAATTTTAGCATTTCAATATTTCGAATATGTTTCCGTTTTAACAATGTCGCGATTCCAGATGTTTTTAAATAAATGTTTTATATGTTATTAATATATCTTCAGGTTTGATTTTATTCAATAAATTATGTTTATTTTTCGGTTATTATGATTTAATATGTGTATTTCACAGGTTGTAGAACCTTTCCTCCAAAAACCAAGGGCAACCGCTCGGGCCTAATACAACCTAAACAATAGGGAACGTAACGCTACCTTTACGCAGGGGCTTAACAGACGCGTCGCGTAACAAACCGCCATCCCCTAAAGCTAATGGAAGCCTTATTTCTTGCCCCATCTGTAGTAATATTCCTAGTATTTTCAATGGTCAATTATATAAGGTGTTTTTAACTTCTTCCCTAATGTGTTTGGGTTACATAAGGTTTCATAAGAATTTCCTATTAGGTTGAAACTAATAAGTTGTTTTTGATATTATATAAGATTTCGTAAGTGTGTCTTCATTGTTTGACAAATATATTGAATTGAAAATGTCATTTTATAATAATTTTCCTTAGTTTTTTAACTATAAAACACTTTATGTATGTTTGGATTAAGATTTTAATCCGCATTTAAAGGGTGAATATTTATGCCATATTTTTTGGTATAATACACATGTATAGGTGTCTATTCTTTATCGGCTTTTTGTAGAATATTATTATTATTTCATTTAGGCCCTTAGTGTAGGCGTAACAAATCCCCCCCCCTAAATAAGACTGTAGGTTTGAAAAACCGAAAGTCTTTTTTCCTAATCGGACATCTCTCGCCTCTCGGGGTTTTGTCCTGACAATTATGGGAGTGGAACTGACGTCATCAATTGGCGATTCCATCTGTCTTGGAAGTATATTGTTCTCATCCTAAGAGGTTAGATCGTTTTTTATTTGTAAATTGCCCCGGATACCTTTAATTGCGTCAAAATATCGATAAGATCTGTTTGCTTAGTGAGAACACTATACTTAAAAAAAACACAAAAAATCACACTAATGTTTATGGCTGTAAACAACAAAAAAATAATATCGTTTATAAAAATTCTTCTCGTCTTCTTTCTTCTTTCGTATTTAACCTTCTGTGTTTTTTTGAAACGACGCACTTCACTGTTATTTATTTCCGACGCACTTACATACATTTTGTTACTTTTGTTATGCACTTCGACGGTTTCTTTTTTTGTGATACACTTTGACGGTTCGATTTCGTGAACCGGATTACTTGTAAAAAAAATATTATCAGAACTGTGGTGTCTGTTGTTGCTAGCTTGGAGGTCCAGGTTCATGTCTGCTTGCCTCGATGGAGGATGCGATGCTCTAATTCTCGAGTCCAATGTTCATTTACAGCTGCCGTTGGTCCAGGTAGGCCGTGGATTTAGTTAGGCCTTGCTTTGAACAAAACCCAGTGAGGTCCAAGGAGAACTTGTGAAAGGTTTGATAGGATTTAATCTTGATGTGGAGTTTGTTTTCTTGACTTTTTTATAGAAAAAAATTGGACTGAAGGAAGTTAGGCCAAGGTTTGGCGTCGGAGAAAGTCATTATTATTTTTTTTATAACTGCCTGGGTTTGTTCTTTTCTGCTAATGAGGTGTTTGCCCCAGTTAATGGCGAGTCTGGACCTTCACTCTTCTTATGCTCCGACCCGAGATGTGTAGATGGTCCTGCAGCTGCCCTGCGTCCTTAGATGTACAGGGTGTGGTTGGTTCTTGCTGCTTTATGCTGCGTCCTGGTCCTCAGATGTACAGGGTGTGGTTGGTCCTTGCAGCGTTTATCTTCTTCCCATCGTGTAGTGTTGTGGTGGTGGCCGCAGGTCCAGGCGTGAAACTGCAACCTTATGCATTTGTGAAAACTTGGGAAAACATTGATTATGGGTTTGGTGCTAGTCCGTACTACATGGGTCCGCAACCCTCTTTTCATTCTTGGTCATTTTAATTTACTTTATTGCTTAGAGGCTTCATTTTCAGCCATCATATCTCCGTTATTATATTAGTCGTCCTGGCTTTAGATTTCATTGTTATCTACATGTATCGTTTAGTTTGGTGCACCCAAGTTCCTATTTGTCCCTTATAGCTAGCCTCAAGTTGCAAAGGAAATGCTCTTATGATTTTGGTCTTATGATTTCTCATGAATCATTTACGCCCTTATTGCAATTCAGGTTTACTAGGTTCCAAAAATTGTCAGTATCTCCCTGTATTTTACCGCTGGTCTTCAACTTTCCATTGCTTGGATAAACTTTCAATTTTGCTTTTCCTCCTCTAGAGTCCTGGGTTCGATCGAGTGTGCTCGCCTACACATGGATCGCGAGGCTTTAATATGTAAATACTTCTTAGTACGTTTATGTAACCTGAATTCCGTCTATCATTCCCTCGTGAGGTCCTGATTGGGAGAGCATTTCCTTTCTTTAATCCGGGATGCGTATTGCATCCTAAATTCTCTCGCTTCTACTCTGCCTGTCGTTTTCTCGTATTACGCCCACTGAGTTAAACTAATAAAAAAATGCGTCTCTGCGTCTTAAATACTCTCGTTCCTAATTGTCTGTCGAATTCTCGTGTTACAGCCTACAAAGTTAACTTAATAAAAATGCGTCTAAATGGTGTTGTTTCCTTAAGTTCTTCCAAATTCGTTCGGCAATATTCCCTTAAGCCCTTCCTGATTCGTTCGCAATATCTCATCTGTTCTCTTGAATTTCTTTATTTAGCTTTTTACATTACTCCCGATTATGCGTTGGACTTTATTTCGTGTTTTGGGTCCCCATCTCACGTATGGGGTTAAACCTCTCCCATTTATAATTTCTTATCCTGTGGTTTCCTCTTATTTACGTGTTCGCGTTAATTCCTGAGTCTCTATACGTGTGGTTAGACTTATTCCCTGTCTTACTTATGGTTTTAACCTCTAAGGTCATGTCCAACCCTAGTTGTTTAACTTATTAAATTTCATGCACTTCCTTAAGTTTTTAAACTTTTACTTCTTTGTACAACCCTATGTGTTTAACCCCTAATTACCTGTAGTACCTTATGTGTTTAACCTCTCTTTTCGTCTGCTCCTTATGAGTTTAACCTCTATTTCATGCACTTCCCTAAGTGTTTAACCTCTAATTTCTTGTACTATCCTTATATGTTTAACCTCCCCTGGTATGTACTACCTAATGTGTTTAACTTCTCCTTTGGTATGCAATATCCCTACTTAGGTCAATCTGTCTCTCTTGGCTCTACTCGTCGGTCGCACAATCGTAATATCTGTGTTTCCTTTAGTATTCTTCTTCTTTAGTGTCCCAACGTATCTGACGTCCCTGTCTATTATGCATTGTTCCCTCGTTATGACCATATTCTGTGTGTGCGTACGGCTTTCTCATCGCGGTTTCCTTTCCTGCTTTTCTCTAACCACCGGTGGCCTCTTTTTTGTTTCCCTGGCATCATTATTGACTCTGGATGGTCCCTGACCATCGATCCTTGTATTTCCGACTTTTTAGACCGGCGTTCGGGCAGTCGCCAAAATTGATAGTGTTCGGTCCCCATCCTCGTCTTCGGGTCCCGACTTTCGAGGGGCATCTGCCTTAAGACGAAGGTAGGAGAAATCCCAACCTTATCAACAGGGTCCCTAGTTCCGTCTACCTTGTTGGCAAGCGGGAGGGGCAGGCATCAGCCAAAATTGACAGAGATTGGGCTCCTATTCTCCTCCTCGGGTCCCGTCTTTCGATGAGCATCTGCCCTAAGAGGAGAGCAGGATAAATCCCAATCTTATCAACAGGGTCCTTATTCCCCTGTACCGCTTCCATCCTGATTCTCTAATTCTGTTGCCTCAGAATTAACCTTAGGGAGAGCCGTCTTGGACTCATGGACGCCGCCTCATCGGAAAAGTGGATTGTATCCTAATCTCTTTGATGGGGTTCCTCTGTTGTCCTCATCAATCCCTAAACCCGGGTATCACTAATGTTTCTCGTGGGTCTCTTGCCCGTAAATTGTATTGTACTTTCATTTTGTTTCTAGTTCCTCGGATGCCTATCTCTCTAGCACGTGGCGAAGTGTTCAGGCAACTCGCCAAATTTTCGAGGCCAAAACCTCTCCAAAAGGGTCCTTAGTCCTTCCCAGCTCGTATTTTTCCTAGAACGTTGGCGAAGTGTTCAGGCAACTCGCCAAATTTTCGAGGCCAAAACCTCTCCAAAAGGGTCCTTAGTCCTTCCCAACTTGTATCCCTGTGTGCGACTATGTAAAAATTTCATCTCTGTGTGTATATCTAACGTTACCTAGCCTAGATTGACCTAAGTTGTAGCCTATCCTCTTATTATCCCTTGTAGGCCTATATCTGAAGAGTCTTAAGCGATCTAGTTTTCATCTATTATCGTAATAAGTCATATCTGATATGTGTATGTGTGTCTACTACTCGACCGGTCACTAGTCCTAACTGACATGGAACAAGGCTCGCAGTACTAGAGAGTCTAGGCGCCTATTAGGCCCTCCAAACTTTACGAAGCCAGTCCATCTCAGCAGGAACCATTGCCTGCAGAGTGTATTATTGGTTGTCATACTTAGTAATAGTATTTTGTGTAACCCCTGGGTTCCCATTTTGAAATTCCACTTCTACTAGATCGAATAAAACAACTCACTGATTGCCAAGTGTTCTAATTTTTACCTTCTATATTCTAAGTGTATTATTCAATGCGTTGTAATTCCTACTAAGTTTCCATGCCCCTCTGCCGTTCTCTTTCATTTTTATGCATAAACATAAGTATGTTTTTGGTATGTCGCTCTTATTTCGTTTTTATTATTATTATTATTATTATTTATTATTATTATTATTATTATGGTGTAATTAATTTACCGTGAATTTATTATTAGTGTTAATTTATCATTATTATTATTATTATTATTATTATTATTATTTTATTATTGTGGTTTAGTAATTTATCGCGAATTATTATTATTATTATCGGTATTATTATTATTATCATTGTTAGTTATAAATTTATTGAGTTTTATTATTATCATTATTTACTTTCCTGGTGATTTATTATTATTATCATTTTTTTTACTAATTTTCAGGATCTTCATTAATATTAATAGTTTTATTTCTCTGTTTACATCCTATTAATCTCACGTGGATATCATAACTAGTCTCTAGCGTCCTACCCGTACTCGGCTTGAGGGTTATTCGTCGGTATTTGGTTGTCAAGAATCCTAATTTTCACCCCACAAAAAAAAAACATGATACAGCCGAAAAGAAAATATTTCTGGGAATAAGTCTACCCTTCCTTTATCATTTCTGTAAGCATCAGTCTATCCTTATTTTAACACGTCTGTAAGCATCTTGATTCTACTTCCCCTCCGTAATCCTCACTAGCGGAGCTCTATGATTATGCCTAATTCCGTACTCCTCTTCCATTCGAGCTCTCTTATTTATACCGAACTTCCATTCTTTTGTTTCCGAAACCTAAATCTGAATTACGGATCAAGCGAGTCCTCCCTTAATTGCGTTAGCCTCCTTGACTTTACTTTCGATTTACTTGACTCATGATTTAGAACCGTCTCCCATTGTAGTCGAAATTTTCACAGAATGCGCTCGCCAGCATTGTTGTAAATCTCTCAACACCGCATGAGAGGTTAATAACCAAAAAAAAAAAATATTGTAAGTTATTATTTAACCTGAAGTTCGGTCGTCTTCCTTTCTATGATTCTCGAATTGGAAATCCCTCAGTAATGTTATTTCCCTTAGGGAGGTGGGTGGTGTCTGCTTTGTTTTTATTACGCTAATCTCAATTCCCGCTTTTGATCGAATTCTCTCTAATTTATCCGAAATTTTCCATGCCCCTTTTCCATACTCTCTGTTTTCGAAACTAGAATCTACCTTCTTCATTAGTTGAGTTCGTCTTTGATTGTGCTAATTCCCTATTCCCCTCTGTTCGTTGTCTCTCTAAGTTTTAAGTTTTCCAGGCTCCTTTTCCATTATGTTTCCTTACGACCGAAAAAATAATAGTATTTATTGCATGTATGCATATGGTGTCCCTCTGAATCGTTTGCTAACGAGATGCTGGTACAATTGAATTTACCCTGAAGGAAGTCAAAACTTTCACTGCCAAAAATAAACACATTCCAGAATCAGCTGAAAGTTTACAGCTATTTGACCTCCTAAATGACTCGCATGCACGTAGGCAAGACATGTCTCAAAACAAAATATCTATCAAGATGGCGATTTTTCAATGTCCCACGCTGGTGAGTTCATATTTATTATTCAGAAAACTTTTATTTCCTTGAAAGTCCCCTAATATTTGTCATCCAATCTCTTCCATTATCTCGCATTATGAATGTATGATTTGTACCCGACTTCGTGTGTTGTTTATTATTTTAGTGTGTGTTCTATTATTATTAATTTTAAATCACGCAGCTAGTAGTTCCCTCTGTTTTATATCTACGTTCGATTTTTTTTAACTGAAAAAACGTTCCTAAATATAATACGGTGCTCGTCATCCCATCATATCCTAGAATACATTCCCAGCGTAAATCGGTATTAAAAAAAATTCTTTGATTTTTTTTAAGTATTAATATTCATTTCTACTAACATGGTGGTTAAAGTACTGCGCTATCAGCCGAAAAGTTGGGGGTTCAAGCCCCGGTGTGTTTTTAGGATTCTTTTCCTGACCTAAACCTTCTGGCGGCACTATGCCCTGGGGTCGATTCAGCCTCTAACTGAAAAGAGTACCAGACTCTTGTTCTGGGGGAAGGGCGGCCGTCACGCAGGGCTGATAACCCGGCTGACATTAAGTGCTGATTGCCTAGAAATATTGAAAGCCCTAACATTTCCGTCACCTCCAAATCTCCGGTAGGGGAAATATGTTTCTTTAAATGTTACTTTATTTTTCACGGTTATTACTCTATTTACAAATCCCCTGATCTTTTTGTTTTCCAACTTCCTAACTATTTTCCTGCTAGTTTTCGGGTATTCTTTTTTGTAATTAAATTTTTAGTCTTATTAATAGAATAATCGTTAATTTACTTTCCCAATATGAATCACTCATTGCAAGTTATAATGCGGTTCCTTGAGCCTTACGTGGCCAAGATTAATTACCAGTGTGGATGCAGCGTTGCTACGTGGGGACTTAAATATCAATCGATTTATCTTCTTGTATTTATGTCAATAATATTTTGATTATTAGCCCGACTATAAGTAGAATTTCATTTGATTGAGGTGGATAGAGTTAGTTTTATACGGGGTGGCTGTAATGTTCAATATAGTCTCCGTTAGATGTCTCTGTTGCCAATTGAAGAAAACTACACGTCTCTCACTTCCATTTTTCCCTAACAACCAAGCTACCTAGTTAATAAACCATAAAATGATTTTCCGTATCCTACCTCTATCCATGATTTAGTAAGATACCCAAGATCGTGTTTTTACGTGAATATATAAAAAATAATAATGCATGTTTACATAGTGCAATCGTGGTACGAGCGTTTTAGTGCATTAGTGGCGTAAGTATAAGATGTGTCTGCCATCTTGTTTGCGTAAAATCTTTTCCAAAAATATGATAAAAATTTCAAAAACAGAAATAAATTTCCAATCTAGTGGCGTGTAAAGCAACCTGTGATCCCTTGATGCTTTCAGAAATGATTTATGTGTACCTATGATCGTGCCACGTCTTACCGATAGACGAAAT
Source organism: Diploptera punctata (assembly GCA_030220185.1). NCBI lineage: Eukaryota > Metazoa > Arthropoda > Insecta > Blattodea > Blaberidae > Diploptera > Diploptera punctata. The sequence continues at coordinate 142,185 of JASPKZ010000838.1, read as the reverse complement.
AATAAATTATTGTCATTATACCCGTACAATTTTTAACATTGGATGAGATATTGCCACACAACAAAAAAAAAAATACGATTTCACTTTCATTAAAACCTCCACAAATATTCAAAATAGAAATATCATAACCTAGGTAAACAACAAAAAAAAAAAATATACTCTAACTGAGACAACACCATTTGAATTCATAACACTTTTATGAATCCAAAAAAAAAAATCAAGTTCTAAAATGAACATAACATATATCATAGCCTAGAAAAGTAATGTACATATAAATGTCTGCCTATTAATAAACAACACCTAAAAAAAAAATGATTAACAATACCAAATTGTCTTATATATCCAAAGTTTACCCATTGTAAAAAAAAATCTTAATTATGCCTAGAAAACAAAACAATTAAAAAAACTTCAATACCAAAAAATATAAAAAAAAACAGCGATATATTCAAACTTTACCCATTGTCTATAAAACCCAACTATTGGATCCTAATAATAAAAAAATAACCTAAAGCCAAATAATAATGTCCCAAAGTTGAAGCTTTTCTGGTTTCTCTCTGTTTTAAAAGACATAGTCCATTCATTTGTACCGAAAGTGACTCTGATTGAAGAAAAAAAATATGTAGATTTTTACTGTACACGAATTGAATGTTAATTTTGTGGTTTAAGGTTCGTTTCTATATCCGTGAATATAATAGAACATTATTTTCACGAATATTCCACCAAGCTGCCAACAGTTTGTTACGCGACGCGTCTGTTAAGCCCCTGCGTAAAGGTAGCGTTACGTTCCCTATTGTTTAGGTTGTATTAGGCCCGAGCGGTTGCCCTTGGTTTTTGGAGGAAAGGTTCTACAACCTGTGAAATACACATATTAAATCATAATAACCGAAAAATAAACATAATTTATTGAATAAAATCAAACCTGAAGATATATTAATAACATATAAAACATTTATTTAAAAACATCTGGAATCGCGACATTGTTAAAACGGAAACATATTCGAAATATTGAAATGCTAAAATTTAGAAAGAGAGACCATAATTATTTTAAAATATGCAAAAGAGTCAACTTTGGTCATCATCTTAAGTATCTAGGACCATTTGGTCCCTATTTGAATTCTAAGTCTGAAAATGACCAAAAGTGAAAGAAAGTTTTCATATTACCCATGTAGTTGCCACCGGCCCGCTGGGCCCCGCTGGGGCGGACAGCAATTGGTCCGCTGCCGTTCTCTCTTTTTTCCCTAAAAAATCCCGGCTTTTATATGATTATCTTCACCTTTCACCATCCCCTAAAGCTAATGGAAGCCTTATTTCTTGCCCCATCTGTAGTAATATTCCTAGTATTTTCATGGTCAATTATATAAGGTGTTTTTAACTTCTTCCCTAATGTGTTTGGGTTACATAAGGTTTCATAAGAATTTCCTATTAGGTTGAAACTAATAAGTTGTTTTTGATATTATATAAGATTTCGTAAGTGTGTCTTCATTGTTTGACAAATATATTGAATTGAAAATGTCATTTTATAATAATTTTCCTTAGTTTTTTAACTATAAAACACTTATGTATGTTTGGATTAAGATTTTAATCCGCATTTAAAGGGTGAATATTTATGCCATATTTTTTGGTATAATACACATGTATAGGTGTCTATTCTTTATCGGCTTTTTGTAGAATATTATTATTATTTCATTTAGGCCCTTAGTGTAGGCGTAACAGTAGTAAATATGGCAATATGTTTTTATTTGATGTACCAATGAAGAAAACTTTTGAATTGCTAAGTGTTAACTGGTGATCTACTTGTGCAACAAAATACATAAACTTTTTTGTATATAAGCTCTTTTATTGAGTTAATAATTATGTGGTTGCTTTGTGAATACCATTTAACTTATACCTCATACCATTAAGGAATAAGAATTTTACTCAGAGGTAATTCAGAAATATTTATTTGAAGGGGATTTTAAAATTATAAATATAATAGTTAAATAATTTATTTACAGAATTCACACTATGAGGTATAAAACATATGAGGTGAGTGATTAAAGTTTATCTAAATAATAATTAAAGTTATAACTGATTATAGAAAAATAAGGAGAGAGCACTTGGAAAGTATGGATCCAGGAAAATGATAGTAGATTACTTTTAAAACAGAACAAGAGGGAGGAGATCTGGAGCAGAGGTCTCCAAACCTTTTTGTCTCGTAGATCAAGTGCCAATTTTCTCCATTTTGGGTTGACCTCCGCCTTCCTAATACTGAATTTTTACACATTTTTAAAAATTCATCAAATGAGTTTTTGACAGCAGACACAGTACTACTCACTTTTGTTTTTTGCTGATATGGACCCTTTGCAGGTCTCAGTCAATCCCTGGGGTTTGACATACACCACTTTGGGGAATGACTGATCTAGAGGCAGCCAAGGAGACAATGAAATGAAGCTTTTGTGACTAATCCAGAAGGATTATAGGCTAATACATGAAGATAAAAAAAACATCTACTTGAAATTAATTACCAGTAAATAAAACAGTTCTAGAAAATTAAAGCAAAAAAAAAAATACTAGTATACTTTTACTTACCAAGTCTCTGAAGGTGCAAATCATTGCTCTTTTAGTCAAAACATATAATTGAAAATAGAGTGGAGCAGAGTACTCGTATAACTGCTTGGAATTTTCAACATCTGGCATTGCTATTGTCTCTCTTGTATCTGAAATATTATCAATTAATAAGTCATAAGTTCAGGTGTGTTGAATTGAAAATTTAACTTTATTGAAATATACTCTTATTTATACTACATTGAATATTACAATTGTCAAAAATATCATATTGTGTTCTTTAACTAGACATTTGATCAAACAGACTTTAATGTAATTATGAAGATCTCTTTCTAGTGTTAAGAATTAGATACCTTTGCTCTTTTTACTTATTTCATATGAAAATGATTTGATATTAATTATGATATTCATATACCAAATGTGTGATAACTTACCATCTTGCACGTCAGCTGTGTCCGATGTTGAGATGTCTTGTGACTTTAGGTGCTGATTCTTGGATATTGCTATTAACTTGTCAATATTCTCTCCTCTTTCTTTACATGCAATTTCGATTGCTGAAATGAACATAAAACAATACTAAGATATTTCATGCACATTACAGCAATCATAAAATCAGAAATAGAATTTGACTTTCACACTCCTTGAATTGGTTGCCAAGTTTATATAGTTACAACAACAATAATATTTTTATTTTAACTGTCAGAGGGATTATCTTCCACTAAACCAGTAAAATAAAATATCTTGCCTACTTGGAGATGAGCTACGCACTTTGTCACTTACTGATATCTGTCGGGAAATAAGCATTACTAAATTAACTTGGTTAAGTAACTCTTGCAAAGGAAGACCCTACCCCCATACTGGAATGTATGGAAGAGATGAGACTGGGCCTTTGGCTTTAATGTAAAAAGGATAAATCACTTTATAATAATGATTGTCACATGAGGGTATATAAAATAAATAATTTGGGTTTTAAGAATAATATTAAAATACCTAAGATTTTATTTTAAGAATAATACTCAAATAGATAAAGATGTTGAAAAATGAATAAACATTTGGAAATAGGACAGCTGTAGGCTTCAAATTATTTATTATTTGAAGGAAAAGTGAAAGTTTTCTTACATGTTGAAAGTAGATAGAAAATAATTGCTTGAGGAAAATATGTTCAAAGAAGTAAACATTTTTTAATATAAAAAATATATCATGAGAGGGACCTTTATGTGTTTAAACAGCAAGACGAGTAACTTTGTACATGTTGTAAGTAAAGTCTAATATTCACTTTAATAACTTCCAGTAGGAAGTAACATTTCAAAACTAAATTATAATATAAAAGTAACCAACAATTTTAATTAAAAAAGGGAGATATAAAGATATATAACATTGAAACCATGATTAGATTAGTAATTTTATGGTCCTTGTATATTATTTCAAATGGGGAATATAGTTGCATTTAAAATCTGGATCGGGTAAAAATTTGGGTTTTATACAGATATAAAATCTCAAAGCTATAAGAGCTCTAGATTCCACTCTCTCTCTATTACATCTGTTTATTGAAGTACCAATATTAGAGAAAGATCATAACTGCAAAAGTAGGTCTATACAGGATGTTCTTTGCAGACTCAGATTCTATATTTTAATTGTATTCTTTAATTGTTACTTGTTAAAATAATTTTTTAATAATATACTTCTCTTCTTTCAAAGTTTGTATTTAGGAACTTTCCAGACCCGCGACGGAAATATAGATTTATTCCTATTATCCTCACATTCCTTTGCATTAATATGTAGGCTATAGGGATTTGAATTTAAATAAAACTGCGTAATAGAATCCAGTGCCTTGCCTGCTGCCATGCCACGATGAAATTAAACAAATAAAAAAAATAAACACACAAAACAAGAAATTAAACAGGTTAGTACATCTTACCAAGAAATTCAAAGACAAATCGAGATATCAAAACAAGAGATGGAACAAATACAGGTCATGATGTTGAACAAGAATTACTATAGCTAATTGAGACATAAACAAAAACAAAGGGAAGAATTTATTTCTGTAATTGAAAAGCGAAATCTCTAGAATCGATGGTGAATTCGTGACATGAAGGAGGAGATACAGCAGAAATTAAATCAAGAAAAAAATAGACAATAATAAAGAAGAGATAGATATTAAATTACACCAACAATAAAATAACTGTCATCAGCACATAGCGATCGAAATTCATCGCTTCATTGAGGATCTACAGGGTGATTTTTAACATTCATTTACAAAGCTGCAATTAAACCGTCAAAGATATACGGATCGGCGTTATATGACATATTCAAGTGCCAGTTGGTGACAATCAGCGCTAAGATTCTACGCAGCACTCCATTGGAGTGCCGGGTCAAGGATATCACGAGGCCTTGGAAAATAGTTACGCCCATTATCATCTCAGAGCCGCTTATCTGGCCCAACTAATGAGGTAAAACAACACCTGCTGTGGTGGAACATCGCGCCATCAAAGATGACCTTAATGACGCTTTTGAGAGTATGTGGACGCTTCAGGATGTATGTGGACCAGCCGACGCCGTCTCGGGGGAAGACACTCACCATCATTCAAGCGTCACGTCTGCGGAAGACCAGTCTGCTGGAACTGTGGAGAAAGTGGACACTTGATGCAGGATTGTAACCGTAGGCCCAAAACGGAAAGAGAAGAATAGATCGGCATAAGGAGGGATCCACCGACGCCACCGTCATCCAGCGTCGAAGACAAGATTGACTAGCCTATTTGAGCTGCGGGAAAGTTGGACACCTGATGGAGGACTGCAACCCTAGGCTTGCAAGCAAACAAGAAAAGTAACAATGGGCAGATGTGAAATAGGGGACACCGGCGTTGTCATCACCACGATCCGCCCACTTAGTGCAGAACGCCGCAAAAGACAAGAGTGACGATGGGCGTATTGCCAATGAGTGGATGGATGGACGGCCCTGCCGAGTCTTCGTCGTCACAGGAGCAACACTGACAATCGTGGAACCTAAAGTAGCCGAGGGCTTACCAAGAAGAGCCACTACGGAAGTTCGAACTTCGCGCTGCGTCGGGGGACACTGTGATAGTTAAGGAGGTTCTCCTGGAGTTGGTCATAGGGCGGAGCAAGTTAGGATTTTCCGAGAATGGCATCTTGGATCTATACGACGCTACAATATACATTGGTCGACGGTTGTTATGTGTCGGGCAAGACGAAATACTACTCAATGACGCGGGTGAAAGAACAGCGTCCGCGGCAGATTAACCATAAAGAAGAAAGAGGCGATTCCAGCTGGATCAGAGATATTAGCTATGGCGCAGGGAGAAGGACGACACCGACGAGACGTGCTGCTAGACACCAGAAGATATCCCTGAGGTGAACTGCATGTGGTCAGACACACGAGGAAGGAGTGACACAACCGACAAGGAAACTACGCTCGATTCCAGAAGTGCGATTTGGTGTTGCTATACCACCCGGACAGAGAGCGAAAGATAAATAAAGAGAGAGAAAGAAAGAGAGAAAGAGAGAGAAAGATGTGATCTTGAGGATTCAACGTCAGCTACATATGGTAGTGGTTAATTTGAATAGACTGGCGGCGTTAAGAGGAGCTGACCGGGAAGATTAGTCCTGAAAAGGAAGAAATCTGACGCATTGTTGGCCTTGCTTCTGGATTTCGCGGGCGACGACTAGAATCCGGTCTCTCCTTGTATGGTAGGGATTGTATTGTGAGACGGCGACTCAGGAATCGGTGTGCCCACGGAAAAAAATTCCAAATTGTGTCTATACCTCCATTCTAAAAAAATCGGTGTTGGACTCGAGAAGTGTCTCGACTAGGGTCCAGATTATTCCTACGCTCACATATATAAGAAGATGCGAGGGTGGATCTGGCCAGTTGTGGTCGTGTCCGAGTCATGGACTGGTGAGTGGACTCAACAGCGAAGACATTTTAAGTTAAACTATCAGCGAGTTTGAAAAACTGAGTGATTAATAAATTGTGAGGGGAGAGACTTTATTAGAAGCAAATCTCTTGTGAAAATTTAGTGAATTATTGTGAAATAAATAAAATTAATTTGGAAATTTTGTGTTAATATCTGTGACGTTAGATTAACGAAAATCGCCTGTTTCCATGAATACGGCAATCTATGACAATTTGGATACAGGGTCAGGGTTTCAAACCGGCCTCAGTCCTCTCGTGGCACCATTACTCTTGAGTCTAGTCAGTCTCTAACAAAAACGAGTACCAGATATATGTTCTGGGGATAAAGCCGGTTATCACAGATATTAGGATCACATAATAATATTACATAAATATTAAATTCAATTTGTAAGGGTAATAACATTTAAATGATCTATCAATAAAAGTATTGATTAATATTTATTATTTTTGCTATTAAGTACTTTTTTTTTGCTAGAATGTCATCAATATAGGGAGTAAGTCTGCTTACTAATATATTTGTTAGGATTTTGTACGAAGTTGAAAGTAATGAGATGCCCTTGTAGTTGTTGCAATCAGTGTTATCTCCTTTGTATAGATTGGTACGATAATCGATTCTTTCCATTCATTTGGAAGAATTTTCCCCCAAATCATACTAAGTAACCGATATATCTCGTCCATCAGTTTTTCTCCCCCTGATTTTATCGGTTCTGCTGGAATCCCAAATGAACCTATGCTTTATACATCTTCAATTTTTGCATCACCATTTCAACTTGTAATGCACTTGGTTCTGTGACTAGCATTTCTACTGTCTGTAAATTACCTTCTTCAATATCCTGTTCTGTATGGACAATTAATAGCTGATTAAAGTAACTTTTCCATCTATTTAATACTCCTGGAACTGTAATCATATCCCCATTTTAATTTCTACTTATGTTTATTCTAGCCTGAAACCCTTTCTTCTTTATCCTAATTCCCTGATGTAATTCTCTGATGTTATAATTTTTTGCATTCATTTCAAGGTCATTAATCTTCTCTCTCAAATATTCCCTCTTTTTTACTCTTTAATAACCTGATGGTTTCCTGTCTAATACTACCTAATTTCTCTATATTTACTTAATTTGGCTCGTGTAGCCAATTCATTTTGCTTGCTTTTTTTTCTTTACACTGTCGGCACATTCCTCATCAAACCACTTCTTGTTTTTCCCCTTTTTCGTCATTATGCCACATACACACACAAACATACACTCTTCTCTGTACACAATACAAGAATACATCGTCAGTGGTCTGCCGTAATGGTGCGTAAATCAAAAGCAGACCAAATGTTCGTCATCTATCCTCCCTAAAGCATGCAAATTGCAGCGGGTGGCATTAGAACACATGCGCATGCACACACACACACACACATTTTTTTTTAAAGTAGCAACATGAAAATAACGGGGTAAATTGTGTGAGGAGAGGAAACACGTAGAATCACCAGCAAATTCTGTTTCCTTGAGTTGTAATAATGACTCCGAAAATTGTGGATTGGACACTATGTAATTTTGGCTATTTTATTTTCCATCTCCTATCACCCCTATGCCGATGGGATTAGACTTAAATGTCATCATAAGTGTCACTATTTATTTCAATGTCCCCTAAAACTATGGTTCCGACACTAATAGACTATAGGTCTTTTTTTCATTATTTTTACGTTATCTCCCCTCACTTCCATAAGGTTGCTAGGAGTCAAAGTTGTACATTAGGACTGTCACCAAGCACCTTTTAGCAACCCTGAAAATTATGGATTTGACATTAATATACAACAATTCAATTTTTTACGTCATTCCCTCTCACTTCTCTAAGGTATTATTATTATTATTATTATTATTATTATTATTATTATTATTATTATTATTATTATTATTATTATCATATTTATCATTTTTATTTGTAATAAAGGGCTTCATATTTCTCAACTCACTGGGAGCCTAAGGTGTTGAGATGGTTTTGGATGAAAGGTTGTTGAATTAACAACATTTTGTCATTGTGTAATACAAATTGTTTTCAGTATGGTATACAGTAAAAGCTCCTTATTCGCGGGGGATATGTTCCGTAAATATGCGCGAATACAGAAACCGTGAATATGGAATGGTAATTTGTATGGTTGTGTAGGGATATATTCCAAGGTTCTAAAATAAAATTATCAAAATAAAATAAATTTAATGAGATTTTTAACAATTTAGATTAAATATTATTATTATCGGGCTTAGGCAAGGGCTTAAAGAGCTTTGTATTTTTTTCTGTTTTGCTGTTTTTAAAAGGTCTTTCAATTCAGATTGATATTAAGCTGTGGATTTAGCGATATGATTTTTGTTTATTTTGACTTGGTATTTCTTTATGAATCGTATAGTTGAATCATTAACAATGAAACAGCATGATATGGATGTTAACTATTCGCTAACGCGTAAACCATCTTCCACTTCGATTTTTACTTCAAGCGGCAACGCTATTTTTTTTCCTCTTCGGAACTAATTTTTCTTTCCTTTTACTCGACACAAATTGGGAACAAATGCAGAAGAGACACATGTTATTCAATCAAAATTATTGCAACGAATGACAAGACGAATGAATAAAACACAGATCGTGGCGATGGCGGCATTTATCACGTGGCGGCTTTGAACAACCAACTTTACGCTTAGTGACAATGAGATTTGTTTTACTTTGATATTTATTTGTCCATTTGGTTTGAATCACTCTTTGTTTAAGCCCCCTTGGCACTTGCCTGCAATAAAAAAAGTTAATAAAGGATACTAATCCCTCTAATATACTGACTGTATCCGCGAATAAAGGAATTTTTAGCCGCGAATACAGGAACTACGTAGCAATTTCTTAACCCGCGAATAATGGCATCGTAAATATGGGCTTTTGCTGTTATTTGATTAGTGTTTGAACTCTGTTTTAACATTTTACGTTTAACAATTAATAACTATTAACAATAAGATACGTGTTTGTTGACGTAATCATAACATAAAAATAAGTACTGATATATATATATATATATATATATATATACACCAAATAATAAAATTATACAAATATTGAATATGTGATGAGACAACAGAATTAAAATTAGCATGAGCAGAATTAAAATTTGCATCCAATATAGAGGCAGTTTCTAAAATATTTCAGAAACCTAATTTTATTTTATGTATTTTTTAAGTTTTTTTTGTATGGTTGTCAAAATCTTATTTGAGAAATATGATGTAAGAATTAGCTTTTTTTATGGTTGATTCAAATATTTTTCCAACACTAGGATGTATCTTCAAGAATTTAAACTTCATAAAACCCATAAATAAATTTATGTTGTAATGAAGAAAGTAAATATTTTTCATTGACAGCATACTGAGAATATATATTGCAAAATGTACATTTTCTTTATTCTGTATTACTATATTGTATAACCATAAATACTGTAATATAAAATCCACAATAAAATCATGAGACATGTCATTTAGTTGTTAATTTCAGAGCGACTGATCCCATCCGATAAATTCAATAATAAATAAATAATAAAATTGTATTGTATGTAATTTTTACATTGAATAAACACGATAATTAAATGTGTACCATGATCCATAATGTATGTGACAGACAGCTGCAAAACATATCATTAGCACAAAATATATAATAAATTCAAAGCTTTTATTAAAACTATTAAATAAATAAATAAATAAATAAATAAATAAATAAATAAATAAATAAGTAAATAAATAAATAAATAAATAAATAAATAAATAAATAAATAAATAAATAAATAAATAAATAAATAAATAAATAAATAAATAAATAAATAAATAAATAAATAAATAAATAAATAAATAAATAAATAAATATCAGCAGCAGCTGCTCCTGTCTAATTAGCTGGGAGTTCACTAAAATACCTTACAAATTAGCTTTAATATTAATTCAATAGGTGCGTAAACAAATACCATTGGAATAACAAACTTATTCCTATTATTAAAGTTTCGGGTAAAAAATACCCAGCGCGTGTGGTAACGGTGCAAAATTATGCGCGTGTTCTGACGGGTTAACATAACAGGATTTTCTAATTGGCGTGTTCAGTTCTTGCATAATTCACTAATTGCACTGGATGTTCGATCAGACACAAGGGGCAAAAAAAAAATATATATATATTTTTTTTTTTTGCACGATAGTGCATTCTGTCATACTTACAGGAATGGCGACCATGGCTGAAAGTACAATTTTCTACATTTTGGGGTTGCCAACCTACAAATAACTAAAAAACTATACTGTAATATTACAAATTACCTATCTATGGCGGGAAGTAAAATCACTGCCCTTTATACTCTTATATACTACGTACAATGTATATGCAAAATCCAAAAGGTTGTGTTAATATATATTGTTACGTGTTACGCATAGCGACGTTAGAATTGCGCGGGCAAGTCGCCATGGCGAGTTAGAGAACCCGCACAGCCGGCGAATTATCTGGGGCGTATTGCCAGATGGTTCTACCGGTGTCTTTCTCCCTTTTGGAGAAGGATCCATGCCTAGAGGATTCAGGGCTTCGAAGTTACTCGAAGCTGTTTCAACAGCTTACCTCGCGCTTATATAAGAGCGGAGGCAGATGGCCGGCGAGTCGGCGGCGATTCGATGGCCAGCAGTGGAAGAGGAAAGACCTCTTGGTCGTCGAGCAGCCTCATCCGACGGCATCCGGGATCGACTCCCTTGCACTTAATAGTGCTAGCGGCAGCGCCAGCGCAGTCCGGCGGCATTGCAAAACTGTCTCTGACAGCATTCTCTTTCAGCTGAGGGTTCTACAACCTACCTATCTTCCCTGGTTAGCACATATACCTCAAAAGGCAATAGGCCTTATCCCGTCCGGCCCCAAGCTCGGTCCCTATACCAGGGTCTTTGCAGGGCAACTCCTACCTGTAAACCATACTTCCCTATCCTCATTTAAGAACCCTACAACATGGGAAAGCCCAAGAAGAGAAGAACGAGCCACAGCGAAGCTCCCACTCCACCAATCGCGCACAGAACGCGTAATAAATCTCACGCGGAGATAAAGCCATCGTCTCCAACACCTGCAGTATGAACTGCCGGTAAAGACGAGTTCCCATTGACAGTCTCCCTACCTCCGGAGTCCCCACCGTCCATTGATGGAAGGGCCACTAGAGGTTCGGACACCCAGGACTCGCGCCCTAGCGAATCGAAACCCTCTCCACTGCTGATACGTCGGGATTTTAGAGCCGAATTAGCAGCTGCGAACAGGGTTTTCGCAAAAAACGAGCCGCACGCATTCATTTGCGAACCAACGCCGCTCGGCACAAGGGTTAGGCTGACTTATAACAAATACCGACAGCTGCTGCAGCAGCGTCAAATTCCCTACTGCGAAGGGAACAAGAAATCGCGAGCTACAGCGCGTAAATTTGTAGTAAAAGGAATCGACTCTGGCGTGGATCCAACCGAGATCCAGGACGACCTAATAGGTCATGGCTTCGAGGTATTCAAGGTAGTCAACATGACTTCCGGGAAGACCAAGAATCCGCTGTCATCGCAGTCTTGGCGGAAGGTTCGACGAGATTCTCAACATAAATCGTCTATGCCACTACAAAGTAAAAGTGGAAAGATACAGACGCGTAGAATACCTCAATCGGTCCCAGTTGAGCCCGCTCATGCCGAATTGAGTCAAGATACCTCAGCAAGAGTAGAGCCAGATGCTCCTCATGCTGAAGTCCCAAACCTAGCCTAACAGTGACAACAGAAACAGAAGATCCTTTCAAGGATCTCTTCAAGCACTTCAAACCTCTAATTACGGGGAAAAATAATTCCGGTCCACCTAGGACACGGGCAACAATGGCCTCGCAATCCGAGGACCAGTGTGGGTTCGAACCCAGACACGAAAGCAAATACGCAGACGGCAGCACTCAGACTGCTGAGCGAGCGATCACACACTCAGACTGCTGCGGTTCCGCTAAAATAGGAAAAAAGAACCCAGACTCACTTTTCTTTTCCCCTCAATTACATTATTGAGAGAATACTAAAATGATTGGAATCTAATCCCAAGAAAATTACATTCGAAGTCGGAATAGACTGTGAAAAACGCAAAGTTAAAATCAACACCATCACTGATGAAGAAGATGATGATGAGGTAGAAGATTCCTAACTTAGGACGCACCAATGGTGATTTCGCCGGCTATACACCAAAGAACCGAAGAAACTGATATTTTCGACCTTTCTACTTAATTATCTAGATATATCTTCAAAATTATCTTCAAAATTAAATTATTTATTTTCATAAATTCAAACCATTCTGCTAAGGTTTTCGGTGGTTTCCCTTAGCGCAAAGGCAAATGCCGGAGTGGATCCTTAGACTCCACCAGTAAACTTAATTTCCCCTAATATCAATTAATTAAAAAATTTAAATTTAATTAAATTTAAATACATTTTATATATTATTAATTCTTAACTTTATTTTCCAAATTCTAAATTCACGTCAACCAATGTTCAGCTTAGCCCGAGAATGGTCGTTTCTCATTGGAGGATGGGACTCTGGGGGCGTGATCGGGGCGTCCTGGCCTCGCGGGATCGCGAGCGACATTCGCGGTTTTCCTCTTGGCATGACAACATTATCATCATCAGCGAACCAGCAGCAGAAAGACCACAGAAGCTTCATCGCCGCGCTTCCCTATCCAAGACTCTCCCAAAAGGCGAACTGGCATTGGGCGGACGAGATATTCTATCTGAGGCTTAGAGGCACTTTTAAAACGACAGAACTTAAACATTTTCCTCGACATTTACAAAGAACTGGGCTGAAGAGGGCAACTATAAGACCCTAAAACAGTCGGAAGGCGACAGGATTATTTCTGCGCTTTCAATTCTACTCCTAGTCGGCGAGTCAGTTTTGTGTTTGACGCCGGCGATAACTGTCATTCTGCGATAGCGAGTCTTGTGGTGAACAGTGTGACTATAGGTTGTGGCGAATTTATTTATCAGTGAGTGGAAAATTGTTCTGAGATAACAAATAGAAGAAGACTATTTCGGGAATTGTAATTGTGAACAGAAGTTTGTTGATAATTGGAGAATTAAATAAAGTGTCTAGTGAAATTTTTAATAAATTCGTTGTGCTTAATTTATGGCTAAATAACCTAGAAGGAAAATCGAGGCTATCCTGGCACAATAATATACGAAACAAATCGCTGTATTTTAAATGAACTGAACTTTATTTGACACAATATAAGACAATAAATTCGTACTTGCCGCCATTTTATATCTGATTTGGTGTCTGGCCTGCTGTAGTCTCAACTAAATTATTTTTGGCATTTATCGTTTATTCATTGGCCAGACTGCTAATGTTAGTCAGTTGTTTATAATGGACGCAAATATTTTGAACAAATATGTTATTATTTTACTATTATTTATTATTTTGAAAACAATATTATGCAAAAAGTAATGTACAACACACAAACGCTATCGCTATCGCTCGGTTTTTATCATTTCCTCACTTCTATAAAAACTACTTCCCAACCTCACATTGTCATATACTATTCCCCTTACTTTTGGCATATGTTTGTATCCACTAAACTGATTAATATGCACAATGGCACTATGATAAGTCTACATGGCACAAATATATTGTTCATTCATACTATTTGTGTATCTAAGGAACTCATTAAAAGGTAAAATAATACAATTTGCAAATACAGCTTACTATTCACTATTTCTAATTGATTGATTTTTTGGAGGTTCATCAAGCCATTCAACATATAGGATGATATCCTGATATCTGTGGTCAGAGAGAATAAGTTAAGTAAAAAAAATGGCCTAAAATTAGTTATTATACCAAGTTAACTCTGCACGGGTGGAGGGGAAGAGTTGTAGCGCTAGTATCGCCGAACTACTGAATCTATGAAAGGGATGTAGGAGAAGACTGTACGTCCGATCACATACTAAATGGTTCAACTTTGTGTGTGGGCGGAGAATCCCTAAACATGTGTGAAAGGTCTTAACATGGTTGTCAAATTAATCATCATCATCATCTGCATTCATGGATTAGGTCTGTTGACCCGTTCCGACTTCAGCCCATCTCTTTCTAGGTCTGCCCACATCTCGGGTGCCTTTAGATTTGTATTTTGTTATTTGTTTTGGATATCTATCTTCATTCATTCTGTCTATGTGTTGCTTCCATTTTTGTCTATATGTATCTATCTTATCAGTTATTGCAAATATTTCAAGTTCCTGTCTTATTTCTGTGTTCTTGATTCTGTCTTCCTTAGTGCACCCTTTAACAGATCTCAAAAATTTCATTTCTGCCGTCGTTATCCTACTTAGATCTTGTTTTTTATGTATCCAGGCTTCTGAACCATAGAGCAGTACCGGTACTGCCAACATTTTATAAAATTTCAATTGGGTCTCTCTTGTTGTTTTGTTATTTAGTGATCGTTTTATCGTACCACATATTCCCTGGAATTTTGCTATTTTATTATTTATATCATTATCATAATTAAATGAAATGTCACATCCTAGATAATTGAGATGGTTCACCTGTTCTATGATTTTGTTTCCTATTACTATTTTCGATCTGATTTGATTTTTCCCTTGGAATGCCATTACCTTAGTTTTTTCTATGGATATTTTGAGATTATATTGTTCACATATATTATGTAGTTTAAAAATATTCCTTTGAAGTTCGTCTTCTGTATTTGCTATTATTACCTGGTCATCAGCGTATAATAATGTTTTCAAGTAGTGTTTTTTTATCTAATTTTATTCCTTTATTTGTTTCTTCGTTCCATTTTTTATTATATCATTGATGTATAGGTTAAATAAAACTGGAGAGATACTGCATCCTTGTTTAACTCCTTGATTAGTATGAATTTTATTTTTACTTACTTCATTTCTAGTTTTTATAACAAAATTTGTGTTCCAGTACAAACTCTTTATAGCTGCTATTAAGTGTTTCGGAATTCCTTTTTCTTTTAAAATTGTCCAGAGTTTTCCTCTGTCTACTTTATCAAATGCCTTGACAAAATCAATAAAAGCTATGTGTGTTTCCTTGTTATATTCTCTTCTTTTGTTTATAAATTCTTTTATCGTAAATATATTATCCATACATGAACACCCTGGTCTGAATCCACTTTGTTCTTCTGTTAACATTACCTCTGCTATTTGTTTTAACCTAAATGTTAAGATTCTCGAGTATATTTTATAGCCTGCTGTTAAAATGCTTATCCTCTGTAGTTGTTGCAGTCGTTACATTATCCTTTCTTAAAAATAGATTGTTCTATTGCTGTTGTCCAGGTTTCTGGTATTGTTGCTTGTTTCCAACATAAATTTAAAAAATGTAATAATCTCAGTTAAAAAAAAAATCCTCCATATTTTATTAATTCCATATTAATTCCGTCTATTCCAGCTGCCTTTCTGTTCTTTGTTGTTTTCAGTACTTCTTCTAATTCTTCCATTGTTATCATATCTATTCCTATCTCACACTCATATATGTTATCTTTAGTTGTTTTATTTTCATTATACCACAGTTTTTTATAACGTTCTTCCCATTGTTTCTCCTCAATTGCATTGATCTGTATTGTATCTTTTTCTTGTTTATTTAGATGTTTCATTACTTTATAGGCTATTTTTTGCTGCCCATGTATATCGTATTCTAGTCTGCTTATATATCTATCCCAACTGACTTTGTGTGCTTTTTTAATTTCTCTTTTGGCTATTGCACTTTTATGTTTGTAATCAGCTCTTAATTCTAGTGTTCTATTCTGTAAATATTTGTGATAAGCCTCTTTTTTATCGTTTATTATCCTCTCTAATTCTTCATTCCATATTCTTAAACCCTTCTTGTTATATAATCATTTAAGCACGAAACGCTCAAGTGGTCAGATAATTTAAATTCACAGTATTAGTTGTCTGTGCGTTACGAGCCTCACAATAAATCACAAGTGGCAACATGTAATGATAAGGGACAGCCTGTTCCTACATATAACCCCAATAGTAACAGGGCTGTCAAATTAATCATTTTGTCAATGACTACGTAGAAGGATGGACCATTAAAATCCATAGTATTTGTCAGCTCTCTACTTGCCAGACAAATAACATACACAGAGGCCAGGAAGTGGCAACATAGTAAGGAAGAGAAAGAAGACAGCATGTTAGTTAACATATTTTTCTCCTGCACAGATTACTTAGTGGTGTATTACTATACTGTGATCATCTCCTTCTGCACAGTGTGAAGAACCTTAACTTAATATTTTCCGAGTTATAAAGATTTTGTTTCTTGGTAACTTGTAGGAACAGTGCATGTTCTCAGTTTTAAATTTGCTACTCTGAAAAGTAGCATTTTTATATTTATTCCCTGTGACCACAAATAAGTGTAAGGAAAGTATTTATAAAGAATTTCAGTATTATAGTGAACACTTTTGTTGCTCTGTGTCTGATTAGAGGACTTCACAACTCAACTACATCAGGAAATTTGGATTTAAGAAATGCTGTTTTATTTGTTATTCTTCTTACAAATTAATTTATAGTTTTGTCTCTAGTTTAGAATAAATCTTCAACTAAAGAATTACAAAAAACAGACTTAGAAATAATCAGTTTAACTTCTTCATAAAAGGGAAAGGAATTGTAATTGCACAGTTAGAAGTGAAGTTGAAAATTTGTGAATTAGTTATTTTTCCTATCTTTAATTTACGTTTGCTTTCTCAATTATCAACTTCTAGCCTAGTTAGCACTCTTTAACACTTGAGGTCAGTCATCAGCAATAAAATTCAAAAATGGGCGTGAAAGAATTAAAAAAAAATGCTCAGAGACCTTTTACTTCAAGCTTGAAGTTATTTTACCTGCTGTAAATCTACAACACAATCCTATTCCACAGAAGCCTTACTCAGGATTTTTACATATTTAAAAAATCATTTAGCCCTGATTGGGTTTTCGGAAGTAGATGCAAACATGTTAGTCCACCAGGACTGAACTAACTTTTAGCAATATCTGGAAATGGCATTAGTCCTTATAGGCAGTTGAACTTACCACTCAATTACACTGGAAACATTGTGGATTTTTCATGTTTGTTTTATCAATGAGAAGAAATTTCAAACAACACAAATAGACATTAAAGTGAAGTTCTATAAGTGATGGCAGTACCGGCTTTAAAAACATGGCACCAAGTCTTGGACATTAAAGATAAAAGATTATAGCCATATTCAAGCATCAGTAATGCGATTTTTTAGATCAATATAAGGGTATAAAAATTAGATAAAATCAAGAAATAGATATTTGCAAGAAATGAAAAAAATAGATAAATATAGACATACATGAAAAGAATGGATGATAGGAGAATATGAAAATAATTTTGTCATATAAACCAAGAGGATACGAGATTCTGGACAACCAAGACAGAGATGGAATGAGGTCAAAACAATCCTTTCAGCTTAAACCATGAAACAAAAAAAGAAGAAAAAATTTGATTAATATTTTCTTTTAGCAGGAGTAATGTACTGTAACCTAATCAGAATGCTGCCACATTTATTCTACATCAGTTTTGATTTGTCCAATGTAAGTATATTCACGTCTTTGTGGCTTTTAATATTATTCATAGTTCTGGTACAATATCTATTGCAGACATAGTAAAACTACTTACTTCAATCTAGAAACTACAAAAATTGTCTGCTCAATGATAATGATGATTATTATGATCACAAATATATTTCTTTTTATTAAGAAATTTCATGGTTTTATGGAAAGATGGGTATTTTTTATGAAAGATATATGAAACAAACCCAGCAAAACTTACCAAAATCTGCTCTGTTGTAATATTTGGGGCATATGAATCCTTGCTGTTCCAGAACATTAGTGAGTTGTTCAAGTGGTCCACTGTACAGACATTGTCCCTCAGCCAATAAGTAGATGTCATCAAACATTTCAAATAGACGTGAACTTGGTTGATGAATGGTGCATATGACTGTTCTACCTGCTTGTGCCAGACATTTCAAATAACTTACCATTTGCAGTGATGATACACTATCCAAACCACTGTAACATTGTTAATATTACAGATATCTTTTATTATAATATGCATTCCTCAACTTTAATATTTCATTACATTATTGAATTTATTTATTCAAATAAATTCAATAATAACATGAGTCATGAAGATGAAGTAAAACTTCAAAAAGCTTCACGAAGATATAATACATGAAATGTTAAAGTTGTGGAAAACAGAGTATAAAAATATAAAAAAAAGGTATATAAATTTTATAATAAAAGATATAACCTCAACAGTGTGATATAAAAAAAAAAAAAAAAAAAAATGAATATGATCAGTATAGATTACAGATATTCTAAGTAACTTCTCATCTGCAGTGATGGTACACTATCAAATTCACTGTAATGTTACTAATATTACTGACCTGCAGATATTCAACGTAACTTATTTGCAGATTTTACACTATACATTATTAGTACAGCCCAGATTTTACTTAATTACATATTCTGTTCTTATATGTGTAGTTATAAGAAAAGCTAAAAGTCAAAGAATTACACTGACTATTTAACTCATGCCCCAAATGGGAGTCAATGACCAATTACGTTTCAATGATTTCTGTTTTACAACCAATCAGAGTCGTGTTTCACCAAATATTTATCAGTGTTATAATTACCATATTAAAGAAAGCTCCTCCTTACAATATTGCGTTCCTTTGGCAATAAATAGTATGATCTGGTTGCAGTGATAAACAAAAGAAGCGGTAGAAGCGTACCTATCGTTTCTCATTTGTTTTCAAACATCGCCGTTTACATTAAATATATAAATATTTTAAAATAACTATAGTTAAATAATGATTTGTGAGTAAACAGCTTAATTTTATTCGTTAAATAGTCCTAACAAATGCCACTCTTGATTTCCAAATTCTCTAGATAAATTCACTCCTCACTTCGTGAGTCGTGAATTTATCGATAATTTGGAAATCACTCGTGGCATTACTTATGATAAATTCCTGATTTGTTTTCTTCTTCTATTTTCTCATTTTTGTTGGATCCAATTAAACTAATGATGCTGAATTTTTTTTTCGGTACCAATCTTATGTTGAAATTTAATAAAAAGAATTGAACTTATGGTTCTTCAATGGATGATATGTGAATTTTTTGAAATTTATGTTTTCTTCTTTTTCTTTTAGAAGTGTACTTTGATTAATATATTTTTGTCTTTTGAACTTGTTTAGTTTCTTGTGTATCAGTCCAGGAAGAAGAAAACTATGAGGTGAGGTGATAAAATTATAGTTTATTAATATAAATAATCATAATAAATTACACTTTTATTAATATTACATTTAATTAAGTCTTATTCCTTTCTGATACACTTTTGAATTATTATTTTTATTCAATACCCCAGGTTGTCATTTTGACCTTTCTGATGTTCTCACCTGGCATTAGTTTAACTATAATCCATTTCTGAAGTTGGTGTGCCTAGTAGGTGCAGTTATGTTACCCCGATAATATGATGGGTGATACATTTGAATGATTATAATTTGTAATAAAATTGTATCCATAGTTTAAGAATTAATTTTTTCCCCCCATAATTAACCATTTCATACTTTCTGTTGGACTATTAGATTTACAGTGATGACCAGCAATATTCAATTCCGAAAATCCTGGCCAGATGATTTTCCATTGGTGTAACATTCACCTACTGCAACATATGAAGCTTTCTGTACGTTTTGTCAGAAATCTTTTACTTTTTAATCAATGGGTCATTCGGTTTTAATTAGTCATGCTAATGGCAAGAAACATCGCCAACTAGAATAAAACATAAAAAAGCAGCTCTGTTGCATATTCAGTCATGGCAAAAAAATTTACTTATCTTCTCGAGCATCTGTGAATAGATCAGAATATAGTTTGTTTAGTGATTTTAATCAACCTAAAACTACTAGTTATCTTGACAAATTCAAACTAAAAGACAATGTAACTGAAGCAGAAATAATTTAGTGTTTGCATACTCTACTTAAACATAAATCTTTACTCAATACAGAATCTAGAATTCCTATATTTAGAAAATATCTTTCCAGATGTGCTATAGTAAAAGACATGCAACTCTGTAAATAAAAAAATCATATAAAATTGTTTATGTAATATCTCCATATTTTCAAAGATATTGTGAAGCAATGTGATTTTTTTTTGTTATAGGATTTGATGAAAGTTTTAATCACATAGAATGAAAACAGAAAGTGCATGTAAGTTTGCACTTCTGGAATAATTAAAAAAAATCAAGTTAATGCAAGATACTTAACATCTGTCTTTTCTAACTATTCTACAGCTACTGATTTGTTTAATGGTCTAAAACTGTTTTACAAAGCTTAGATATGATGAAAATTCTACAGATCTCAATAGGTGGACCAAATATAAACTGGATAATGTTATGCCTTTCAAAGGCAGAATTTTCTGCAATTTCAGATTCAATTCAGTTACAGGAGTCAGGTTCTTATGATTGGCATATTGTGAATGTTACATTCAAATGTGGGTTCAAGAAAAATGGTTGGAAGTTGCATGTAGTTTTGAAAGCTTCATATAGCTTATTCAAAGAATCATCTCTTTAAAGAGGTGATTACATTGAAATAATTGGTTCAACAGTTTTTTCCTTCAAAATTTTTCCAAATACAGAAAAGGCTCCAGTTTCTCATACAGCCAAGTCATTTCTATAGAAGTGCAAAAGAATGTGAACAAGGTAATCCAGGCATGACTCAAGGGCCAACTATTGAGTTTTTTTAAAGTCATAACTTATGCATTAAATGACAAGTTTCTATTAGCAAAACTTGCACTTTTCCATTCTTTATCTTCAGATTTGAACCTTTTCTCACCAAATTTCAATCTGATGCACCTTCAGCTCCATTTTTATGTGGAAGTATTTGGTGAAATATTGTATGCTTAGAATTGTGATGGATGTGACAGAACTCTATGACCACATGACTTTAATTGAAATTCACCTTATTGATATTTTGAAAGTAGAAGATAAATTATCAGTAAATCTGAAAAATACAAATGATAATCAGCTGGATTGTGAAAAAATAGCTCCTATTTAAAAGTGGAAAAATGTCAATGTCAAAATATTTGCATATTTTTCACCAAGAAGTGAGAAATTGTCTCAAGTTCTTGATAGCGAAGTTACAAGAAAGATTTCCTCTTAACCCATCAGCATGGAATGACGTGCAGTGCCCGCATAAAATAAACACTACTTCTCTGCAGAGTGCTGATTGAGCATGTTCGACATGCACCACGTTTGTTTTATTATGATTGTTAATGAAAATATACAAAGAAAACAGGCTTTATGAACTGCCATCTCATAGAGGAGATATTAAAATTTCCTTTAACATAGAATATATATTTAAATGCTCCCATGCTGAGGGGTTAAATCCCCATAGATAAAGGCCCTCACTCTTCTAAATCCAAAAGCTATATCTTCCAGCAATTATGTAGCAGGCACTAATCTGATGAAAGCTTTTGACATTGCTTTGGCAGCAAATTTTCTACCTCCTTCAATATTACAAAATGCAAATCAAGAATATTGAACTTTGCTTTCTTCAAGAATGCTTCAAGCGTGAAGTACATGCATATTCACAGAAAGAAAAGAGACTAGATGACTGGTGGCTCAAAATATTTACCCAATACTCTTCTATAAAAATTTTAAAAGGCAGCGTAAAAATGTTTTTAATATTTTCATATGGAAACACTAATCTAGAGAGAGAATTTTTGGTTAATGACAACATTCTTGTACAAAATTTGAAAGAGGACTCTCTTGTACCTCAGCGAATTGTTTATGATGCTATGGTTGATGCTGTGAACTTGAAAAATTTAATACACCAAAATAGTGTTCTTTAAATCAGAAATACTTGTTCAAGATATAAGGAAGCAGAGTTAGGCTAAGAAATAAATTGTCTGAAGAAGAAAAAGCTGAAATTGGAAAAAAAGAAAAGCTTTTATAAAAGATCTGGAAGGAGAAAGAAAAAAAAAACTTCACAAAATAAAGTAGGCAAAGAAATTGCTCTGATTGAGAAAAACAAATAAACCAATAAGATATGATTATAGTACGTTATAATGTGAGGTTGGGAAGTGGTTTGTTATGCCAGCACTAGGGCCTAACTGCCATAATAATAAAATACTATAAAAAGCCGATAAAATATAAAAACGCTAGTAAAAAGCCATAATGTTTTTATATCCTGGATCAAAACCATGTCACAAGATTCCAGAATTATTTAGTCAGAAAGATGACCACATTAGATAAGAGTAATGTGAGTTGCGCGAAGTGAAAGTAGAACAAAGCTTTCCATTTTGACATAGATGAAGTTTTCGAACTAGATCATGAACTTTCCACCCAAATTTCCCCGATTAGAAACTTAAAATTTATCATATAAATATTCGCGATTTTTTTAACGAAGGCAGAACGGCGGCGGGACCGAACGCGGTCCCCCTGCGGAGGAGGCAGCTCTACATGGGTAATATGAACCTTTATCTGTTATCATTCTTTAATGGTCATTTTTCAGACATAGAATTAATTAAAGGACCAAATGGTCCAAAGAACTTAGAATAATGAACAAAGTTGAATCTTTTAAATGATTATTTTCTCTCTCTGAATTTTAACACTTTTAGTATTTTGACGCTTGGCAATTTGGCGATTTTAGCTGATTTTAATAAGTGTTTTATATGTTTGGTTTTAATATTTCTCTATGTTTGGGTATTTTAATAAATAATGTTATTTTATTGTTTACTGTGTTTTTAACATGTTTAAATGTGGAATTCATCCTCCAAAACCAAGGCCAACCGCTCGGGCCAAAGACCACTTAAACAATAGAGATTTTTACGCTACCTTCAAGCAGGACTTAACTGACCCAGCGCGTAATATGGTTTTTACAAAAGCAGGGAAATCGCTCGGTTTTTAATTTTTGAGATTCTGTAAAACACTTCACAAATGTGTGATGTACATTTTTTTGCACGATGGTGTTTTCGAAATAATAAATAATAATAAAATAATAGCATCCTTGTTGGAAATATTTGCATTCATTACAAACAACTGACTGATGTTAGCAGTCTGGCCAATGTATATATGGTAAATGCCGAAAATAATTTAGTTGAGACTACAGAAGGCCATGACACCAATCAGAAATAAAATGGTGGCAATAAAAATTTATTGTTTCAAATAAAGTTCAGTTAATTTAAATTGCAGTGATTTTTTCATATAATGTATACTAACACTACCTTTTAGATATATTTTTGTGTATATATTGTACATAGTATACATAAAGTGCAGTGGTTCTACTTTTCGCCATAGGTATGTAAATTTTTATTATTACCGTATAGTTATTTAGTTATTTATAGGTTGGCAACCTGGAAATTTAGGAAATTGAACTTTGAACCATGGTTGCCATTTCTATAAGCATGACAGAATGCACTATCATGCAAAAAAGTAATTTTAACATGAGATTGTTTGCAATCTTTTATCACAATATTGTTCATGTTCGAATAATAAAAACATTAAATTATTTTGCTATTCTTATTTAAGACCATAATATAAAAATAAATCATTTTTTTTATTTACTTTACTCCATGGTGTGACAGGCCTACAAAGCCCTAGGCCTACCAGCTGGCTACTGCCTCACATCTACATGTGTTAATCACAGTGATATACAATCATCCAACCAGTGTAGGGGTGACATATGGTCAGCATGTTGGCCCCCCCAGCTGTTACAACTAGTTTTCTTAACCTGGAGCTGCTACTTATTGTAGCTACCAGTCAGCTAAGGCATTGAACATGTTTCTTATTACTTACATATATTTAAATAAGATATGTTTAGAAAATTAGTTTCACTAGAATTAATTCAATTCATCAATATATAAACTCGGAAATTATTCTTTGATGCCATGAAAAAATTAGGAATTTCATATTTGTATTCTGTGGATACCCTAAGTCAGTTGCATATAAGTTACTGGTTACGTCTTCATTATCATCAAAGCTGAAAACATGGATTTCTATAGAAGTATTTTAACCACTGATGGTAAAACAGTCCTCTACCAAACTTATGATAACATATAGAGTGTATGATGAAATCTCAAAGTGAACAAAGCTGAAAACATGGATTTCTATAGAAGTATTTTAACCACTGATGGTAACATATAGAGTGTAAGATGAAATCTCAAAGTGAACAAAGCTGAAAACATGGATTTCTATAGAAGTATTTTAACCACTGATGGTAAAACAGTCCTCTACCAAACTTATGATAACATATAGAGTGTAAGATGAAATCTCAAAGTGAACAACATTTATGAAGGAATCTAAATATTTTGAATAAAAAAGGATTTTTTCAAAGAAAGAGTTACTACTTACAGAGTTGCAGAGGCAGCCTACGTCATCTAATAGTGCATTTTATAAAGAACTGTGCATGCCATTTGTTGCAGGGAAGATACCCTGGAACAAACTTCAGGTACCTGAATTTAAATATTTCTAACAAAAATACCGCAATCTCAACATTCCTGACGAGTTCACTCTCAAGAATAATTTCTTGGATTCTACTTATGTTGACATATTGGAAAAGATCAGGGCTGATATAAAAAATGATTTTAGCTGAATTGTTAGAAATTAGAGAAAAGAGGTTCTTTTCCCTTTACAAATGGCAGTTTCATTCCTAATCAAATTGTGGACAAGTTGGACTCTGAAGCTGTATGAAAACCTTGTTTAATTTATTGTAAAAACCTTTGGAGGCAACAAATAGTTCAACAATTGGTAGATTCATTAATGATAGACTTGCGGTACTATGGCTAGATGACATAAAAGAAGAGAGGATCCTATTAATGTATACAGATATAGCTCCATACATGTTGAAAGGGGGGAAACCACTTACAGTATTTTATCCAAATTTAGTACATGTTACATGTATGGCTCATGCATTGCAATGAGTGGCAGTTATATATAAATTGTAGAAGTAAATACACTGTTATTAGCAACAAAGTTTTTATGTCCTTATCATGCACAATGCTACAAGCAGACGCTACCTGATGTACCTCTGCCTCTGGAACCAGTGATAACAAGGTGGGTATCATGGATTGAAGCTATGATTTCCTACAGTAAACACTTCAAAGCTGTGAAGTCAGTGACAGGGAACATTTCTTGTGATCCTACAGTGTCTGTGAGTGAATCCTTGTCAGCATTTAACAGTTCTAAAGTACTCAGTTCAGTTTCATACATCGCAAGTCACTTAAGCTGGGTTCCTGACAGTATCAAGAAACTGTAGACTTCAATTATACCTCTCCAAAAGCTGGGGTGATAATGGAGGATGCAGTTCAGAAGGTCGGTGTCGTACCTGGTGAAATGGGTGGTGTAGTTTCCACCGAACTGCAATCTATGCTAAATAAGAACCCAGGATACTCCAATCTTGTTATTTTGTCTCGGTTATTTGATGGTGAAATTATAGAACATTATTCCTAGCACAATCCCTCTGATTTTTTTGCAAAGTTGAGTGATTTTTCTCTATTTATAAAACATATTGTCAGACATATGTCTGCACATGACAACAGAACACATTGGAAAATTATGTTATAATTAATTGTGCATACCATTCCAATGTGACTTAAACACTTGAATCAGACACACTTGTACTTCAGTACTTTATAGCAGATTAAGAATTAATATAAAGATTTGACTAGCATACTTATGAACTTCTATTTTGAAGCAAAGAAATGGAATTTGGATTTTACATATAATTGCTTCATTACATATTTATTTACATATTTCTCCCATTTTGATTAGATATTTATTGTACATATTTCTTAATTTGATATGACATAAAATCCAGGCCATAATTATCTGTGTTATTTGCAAATTTGTTAACAAGTAACAATATGAGGTAATCTAATACAATTGAATTGATTATATAGACCTGACCTCATATTTTGCTTTTTCACCTAGAACATTTTTCGGACGACATCTCCATTATTTTTAACCAAGATCATCTGCTTCATTCACCTTTGGAAGTCTTGTATATTGTCTCTCTCACACTCTCTCTCGTTGTTGCCAGTAAATCTTGCAATTATATATTTTTCTCCAGGAACTACAAAATTCATTTTTTTTCTGGAATAGATTATTTTCCCATAATGATACTTTGAGTTCTGTTGGTTTTTCCAATGTTACAGTAATTTTAACTTATCTTAATTCTATGATTTTCTATTCATAATGAACATTAAATAGAATAATCGTCAATACCTGCTATTCGAAATATGATGGCAGAAGCCTGGCAAGATTATGTATACACAGTTTATGAGGAAGTTCATGGTGTGGCCACTAATGGAAGTAACGGACAAATAGATATTATTATATTTAGATCATCTCCTAAAATTGGTATGCTATCAGATCCCACAATACGTTTTGAGACTCATAGTGGCCAACCTGAGGAAGTTAACTGTGAAAAGAAAGCCATATATGAGCCAACGATTGACTATTACAAAGATAAATACCAATTAGATAGTACAACTGTCACAGGATTGATGATCGGGGCAAGAGGCACTGTACCAGGATTGTTAGCTAAATTTTGGAATTCCTTAGATTTGGGCAGGGTAAATCTTTCTAAAATTGCCATCGCTGCCATTAGAGGATCAATTTCAACTTTAAGAAACCATCTTTACAAAATGTCTACTTCAATAAATTACAATTTGAAAATTTTTAAATGTATTTACAAAATGTATTTCATCAAATTTAAAAAATAAATTGTCCATATCACTTTGTCCTTGAGGCAATCCTCTAATGAGGAAAGTTGTATATAATAAAATATCAAATTGGAAAAGCATCAAATTGAAGCAAAGTAGAAATTTCTGAAAAACTCGAAAAACTAACAGAATCCACAGCATGGGAGAAAAAAAAATCTGTATCCAGAAAAATAGAGAGAAAATAATTAATTTGAATTTTCCAGGATAAAGCATTTAACTGATGCTTATTTGCACAATGCCAGGGTGAGAGAATATAGTGTAAGATTTCAAATGGTTATTGCAACAGCCGATTGATTGTTGACCGAATTTGTTAGATATATTCATTAAAGAATTGGGAATTAACATCTCACCTCATAATTTGATGGATATGTCTCTAATACATGTTTCAAGTGAGAGATCAAATGTGAGGTGTATATTACCAATTCAATCTCTTGTTTATTATCTCTGCAAGGACACAGGAGAATACATCTAGCTTTCTGCAGTATTTTTTATTCTTTAACTAATTTATTGTTGGGCTAAAAGGTCTCATATCACTGTCCAATCCACCATATTATTTAATTTTAGATCATGGTAAAGAATTTAATAGAATATTCTATTATTGGTACAGTAGATTTCTATTACAATAGATAATGCATGAAAAGATTCATGTTATTAGAAATAATATTTATTGGTAAAGAATTTAATAGAATATTCTATTACCGGTACAGTAGATTTCTATTACAATAGATAATGCATGAAAAGATTCATGTTACCAGAAATAATATTTATTTGATGAATTCCATGTAACTGACGTAACAATAGCAACAAAATAAAATAAATTTTAAATTTTTTTAGCCTTCGCACAGCTAGTAGGACACTAATTTTTCTCTTGAAAACATTTACTTTAGGTTTCAATCTCTTTAACAAAAAATATAGAGTTTCAATCTTTAATAATTGTACTTAAAATATATATGGTTTTTACTGGTAACTGACATAACCCCACAATAACAATATGTTTTACAGAGTGAGAGTAAAAGTGTGAAATTCCAATTGTATTTTAAGACACAATTGTGAATGTACTGTATATAAAGAGAAGTTACAAATACATGTTTTGAGTTTTAAGTTCTAATACATTTTAGTAACTAATTACACAAAAATAAAATAACTGACATAATAAAGAATGTTTTTGCATGGTGTAAGAGATTTAATTATTGGAAATGATTCTTTGTTATGTATGAGTTTGTTCATATTCTAAATATTTTGGGATGTAGGTAGTTGAACATTTTTTTACCACTTTGGGGAACAGAGAAGAAACTTTTATTTTTGTGTGTTATGTCAAATGTTATGTGGAATACACCATATTAATTCACTTACCTTGTTGGTTCATCGAAGAACATGACAGGAGGATTGGTCAGAAGTTCTACACCAATAGATAATCTCTTCTGCTCTCCTCCAGACAACTTTCCAGCTAAAGTGTCTTTGACTTTAAATAATCCCAAGAGTTCTAAGATCTCATTCACCTATTCAAAACAAATAATTTTATAAATATAATAATATAACAATCTATTAAAATCAATAATATACTATATCTATAGTATATTAATGATTTTAATAAAATAAATTGTAAAAATTACTTAAAGTAAATTGATAGTAGGAGAGAGTAATTTTAATGACTATTTATCTCATAGACTGATAATTTTGACTCTTCCTGTTCATAAAATTGCCTCTTCCTGTTCATAATGAGAGATATCTCTGCAAATTAACTTCTTTGACAAGGATATCGATTCAACAATGTATGATCGATATGGTACAGCAAGAAGTGCCAAAAGAAAACAATTAAAAAAAAATTAGTTCTGTTACTCTAAAAAAATTATTAAATGTATAATGAATCTGCATTATTGTTAATAGTTACTTATCATACAATCATCTGTTATTGATTTTTTCCCCAAGCCCAAAGAGATTTAACAGTAAAAATATGCTATTTATAATTATACAGCCAGCTTAGAAATCAGCTAGAAGTAAGATCAGAATTCATAACCTCACATTTGGTAAATATTAAACATTATATTTATTTTTATCTTCTGATGTATTATTTGCTGAATAGTCACTCCAAATCCAACATGAGGTTGAGTTTCTGAGTAGACAAAATCACTACAAAATCACTCGTGATTTTGTCATTCATGATTTTTTCAGAAAAGCGCAACCTCTTGTTAGATTACTGTTGACAATTGTTAATATTTCAGGCAATTTAGCAATGCAATTCAAATTTAGGTGTGAAAAGGCTGAGAAATGTTTGCTCTTCAGGTGTGAGGTTCTTTAATTTGTGACATCTATGACACAGGACCCTAATTTAATCTTCAGTTCTTGATAGCTTGGAAGAAGCTATGTGAATTGGGTTAATGAAATAAATTGAATTAATGATTTAAACTAAATTGATAGTAGCAAGGAGTATTTTTTGAAATGATCCTCTTTAACAACTCAATACAAAACAAATGTAGTGTATAAGGACAGAACATTTTTACCCATAAATCCCTTATTTCAGATTTAGTTCTTTTATGTGTCATAAATCTAGGGTCTATTTTCAATTTATGCACCACTTTGATAGACTGCTTTATGTAAATGATAATACTTGAATTATGTACAGAAAGGAATGTGTTCGTATTTGGAGTAAGCGAGTTGTATGAGGGATGGTGATGATGAGAAGGCAGAAAGAAAGACCTAGTGGCAGCTTGTAGCCTACTCATGTAAATAAAAATACCTAAGAGGTCCATCCAATGAACAAATTATTATCAAAAGTACCACATGCTTTCTAAACATATATACAGGATTTGGAATTTAATCCAGGCATCTGGTGCAAATCTAGTAATTAAAAAATTGTACACCATTATTCCTCCTAGCTGCAAGATGGTAAATTTTACAATTAAAATTTTTTATCCTACTTGATATCAAACCTGGACCTGCTAAATCTGGAAGTAGGCATGGTACCACCTGGGCTAGCAAGGCAGACTTTTATAAGTGATTGATATTCAACATGTCAGTGGCATGCGGTGGTCAGAGCAAATATCCCAGCTGTATGACGAAAATATGACTTATAGCTTATAGTATATAAAAACTTAGTGCCTTATATTTTTTGTTAGATCCGGTAAATCTGGAGTTGGGCTACCTTATTGTATTTCTCAGTGAAAAGGTCTGCACGAAACTGCTCTACTACTGGTATGTAAATTATAAATTTTAGTCACATTCATTTTTACTAAATTGACAAATCACATTTATCAGTAACACTTTAAAACGTATTAATAACGCATTTGAACGAACTCAGTTCCGGTATTAAATTCAACTGTTGCTTTTCACAAATGATATTGCGCCATGATAGCCTCTGTTTCCCTTCTATGTTATTTAGGCGTAATAAGCACACTGAATTTATATATTTCACTTCACAATTTATTAAATTTTTCAATTATCAACAAACTTGTATTCACAATTACAATTCCCGAAATAATCTTCTTTCAATTGTTATCTCAGAACAATTTTCCAGTCACTGACAAATAAATTCGGCACAACTGTTCACTACACAACTGACTATCGCAATCTGACTGCTCTCGCTGGCGTCAAACACAAAACTGACTCCGGTCTCCGCTCTTTTATAAGCGCATCGAAAGCCCTGGAAACAGCTTCGAGTAACTTCAAAGCCCAGAAGCCTCTGGCTTCGGATCTTTCTCCAAGGGGAAGGGGGATACTAGTAGCATCGTCTGGTAACACACTTCAGACACTTCCCCGGTTGTGCGGGTATCTAACTCGCCATGGGAGATTCACCCGCGCAATTCAAACATGTCTATTCGAGACACGTAACATTATATACATGTTCGTAATAATTCAATTGTCGTTATTCAGATATATAATATAAATAAAACTTCTTAAATTAAGAGGTTGCTATAACTGTCAAAACGTATCGCATAATTTTATTTATTTATTTTTGTATTTTGTAAAAAGTAACTAACAAAAATTAAGTATTACAAATTAAAAGAAAAACATTATTTCTAAAAATTATATCATTGAGGAATGGCGCTTTCCAAATCAGCCAATCATGGATGTTTCGTGAATCGATAAGTCGAAAGTTCATTTGACCTTACGTATACTTCGAGTTATGACGTTTCTGGGTTCAGGTAGCTGGTGTTAAATAAAAACTAATGGAATAAGACACACGCTTCATTTAGCTGGTTATTGCTGGTCTTGTGTGGGTTATCGCTGGGCTTAGCAGGTATATAGTGGGTTATCGCTAATTCACCTGGAGTGAAATAGCTGTGTTGGTGGGATGACATAGAGGAAACATTTTGTGTGTTCCTCTATGGAGATAATGTGAAAACGCTGAATACGGCGGGAATTTTTAATTTTGATGTTCTTGCATAATTGATTCGAATGAAATTTGGCAGATATGTTATTTTAATTCATTCCGAAATTATTAAATGGGAGTCAAGACCAATCATGTTTCAATGAATCTGTTTTACAACCATTGACAGTAGTGTTTCACTTCGATATTCATCGAATTGTTTACCAAAATATATTCTAAACAGGTCTGAGCTTTATTTTGCAGTGACTGACTATCCAACAAATACGTTGAATATAGCAAGTAATGAGCAGATTCCTTCGAACTACACATTTGATAATTATGTGTTCAATAATAGTGTTTTTCAATAATTATTTTACCGAGTTTTTTCTAAAAAAATTAATAACCTATAATGTTGGTTATAACATAGAGTTTGATGTGTTTCATTTTTTCTTCACTAGGGTGCATTCTTACAATATTGCGATCCTATTTGGTAATACATAATGTGATTTAGTTGCAGTGGATGAACAAATGAAACATAACCAAACATTTTTCACTCGTTTTTAAACATCACCGTTTACATTAAATATATACATTTTTAAAATAACTATATATACATAATGATTTATGAATTAATTTTATTTATTAAATAGTCCTAACAAATGCCACTCTTGATTTCCAAATACTGTACATAAATTAGAAATCACTCGTGGCATTACTTATGATAATCATAAATTTAGTTGAAGACTGATTTCACATTTAGGTGATCCAATATTATATATTAATTAGTTTTCCAATTCAATCTGGCACAGCCTGGAGTTCATTTCACTAATTGTTACCCTTTTCTTATCATAGGGTTGCAAGGGATAGTGACGTGCATTTCATCTATCCAAATCTCATCCTCAACCTGCTCGTGGTGCAACCTGCTATTACAAATGAGGCTCTGGCGGTATAATCACATCACCTTAATGTAGAGGAAATGCTACATTAGTGGGAACCCCACATAATACCCCTCTGGGCCAGCAACCCATTGGGCGAAAAAAAATTACATTTGATTTCAAGTCTCAAACCAAGCCTCGGATGAATCAGACAGATAAACCTGTTGACGACCTCTGCGAGATTAAGGATACGACATGGAAGAAGGAAAATATTTTAAAATTTGCAACCTGGAATGTACAGGGAATTTCCCATAAAGAGGACCAATTAACGACATTCTGGCAAAGAAGGGAATTGCATGTGCGGCAATTTCTGAAACCAAAAAGAAATTAAGAAACACAATATTATTTACAGTTTTATAGCGGAGTAAACCACAATACAAGAGCAAGAGCTGGAGTAATGTTAATGATACATAAGACATTTTAGATCATCAATAGATAATTACACATTCCATAATGAAAGAATCATTCAAGTAAGACTAAAACTCTCACGAGGATACTTAACAATAATAGGAATTTATGCTCCAATAGAAGGCGAAGAAGAAAAAAATGACAAATTCTATTCAAAACTACAAACAATTGTCAATCATGTAAATAAATCAGATATGCTCTTAATCATGGGAGATTTTAATGGCAGGATTGGGAACAGGAAAATCCAGTGCTATGTAGGAGGACACGGAGAAGATACATTAAATAGAAATGGCCAAAGACTTATTGATTTTGCAGTTTACAATCAAATAAAAATTATGAATTCCATGTATGAACATAAAGATAGTCACAAGTATACCTGGGAAGCCAGAAATTCTCGATCAATTATAGATTATATTCTTTGTAACCAGAAACTATCAGATATGGTCTTAGATACAAGAGTGTTCCGGGGACCAGATATTTAATCAGATCACTATCTTCTTGTCAGTACTATACGTATGAAACCAAAATGGATTAAAACAAAAAAGAAAGTTCAGAAATTGGATTTGAAGTTCAAAGTAAGCTCCCTCAGAGATCCCAGCACAGCTTGGCTTTATAAGACAAGAATGCAAAACATTATGAAGGATTAATGTATTCACGTAGACTTTCACGGCCGGAGTTGCTATGGTGATCTTGATGAAGATTTTCGGGCTGTAGGCCGTGGTCGTGAGGCTTGTAGTTATGAATGATTGCCCTGTCTCCGAAAATATTGAAGAGGAATGGAAGAAACTTGCTAACATCTTAGAAACAATCTGCAAAAGAAAGCCTAGGCACAAAAAGGAGATGGTTAAAAAATGGCATAAGACAATGGGATGAAGAAATAGCGCAAATTACCATAGACAAAAAAGAAGCATACCACAAGTACTTATCAAATAAATCAGAAGAAGACAAAATCAATTACCACAAAACAAGAGCAATAGCGGAAAGAGAAACCAGGAAGAGACATAGAAGAAATTGGGGGGAATTTGTGTCACAATTAGAGAATGATATTACTAGACCCGCACCACAAACATACAAATCTTGAAAAATTTGAATCCTGAAACAAAAGACAATCTCAACCTTAATGTCATCCCAGCCAAACAATGGTCAAATTATTTTCAAAATCTATGGACCCAAACTCCAAATACTCTCACTTTACCATCATCCAATAACACCTCTACAGACTTGATTACAGAGGAAGAACTATCAGAAGTATTAATGAAAATGAGAATCAACAAAGCTTCTGGAGAGGATGGAATCAGTATTGAACTATTTAAAAATGCAAATCCTCTGATTTTAGGCAGATTTCTTAACATTTTTAAATAAACTATGGGAAGGGAGAGACATTCCTGTAAGTTGGACAAAATCTATTGTAATACCAATATTTAAAAAAGGAGACAAGAAAAATTGTGAAAATTACAGAGGCATCAGCTTACTAAATACTGGATACAAAATTTACGCCAATATAATTAAGAACAAATTATACAAACATCTTAACAGCCTCCTCAGCGAAGAACAGAATGGCTTTCGTAAAGGTCGATCCTGCTGTGATGGTTATTTCTTCATGAAATTATTAATATAAAAGCACAGGGAGTTCAATGTAGAAACACATTTGCTTTTGTGGACTCCAAAAAAAGTCTTCGACAAAATCAATAGGAATAAACTGTTGGAAATTTTAGCTGACAACAATCTACCACAACAGCATATTTTAAATTTATACAATATCTATAAAACAAATTTGATTTCAGTTCGAGTCAATAACACACAAACAGAATGGACCGAAATTAATAGGGGCGTAAGACAAGGATGTGGCCTCTCGCCCTTGCTCTTTATCATATACATGGATAGAATACTCCAAGATTGGCGACAGATGAGACACGGTTCTATCCAAATTAATAGAAACCTAAAAATAGACTCCTTGCTTTTTGCAGATGATTTGGTATTAATAGCTCCAACAGAAACAGATTTACAGTATTCTATACACAATTTTAATATAATTGCAAAAAGGTACAATATGGAAATCAATACAAAGAAAACTAAAGTGATGGCCTTTTGTGGAAATACCCTATACCTAGCAAAATTGTTTTGGATGATGAAATTTTAGAACGAGTAAATGAATTTAATTATTTGGGTTATAATTTAATATTTTCAGGATGAAGCTGATATATCAAAGAAAATCACAAATCTCACAGGAACAACGGGGTATTTAACAGTATAATGAAACCATCTTTAGTACAAAAGAACATAAGATTGCAGCTTTATAAGGTTCTCGCAAGACCAGTATTAAGATATGGTAGTGAAGCATGGACAATACAAAGAAGAGATGAAAGCCGAATAACAGCAAATGAGATGCGATTTATGCACCGTACAGCAGGCTATACAGAGTGGGACCATAAAAGAAATGAGGAAATTATTAAAAATTTGGATGTAGACCCCATTCTCCACCATATACAGAACTATCAGAACAACTGGAAAGCTCATCTTCAATGAATGCCGTCTCATAGAATTCCAAAAGCCATGTTTCATTACTGCCTACAAGGCAAAAGATCGCTAGGACTTCCAAAAAAGCGCTGGATAGAAAATTCCTCTTTGAGACCGTAACAGGCCATATGGCCTAATACTTGCGTGGATGATGATGTTGATGATGATTCTTATCATACTTTTGCAGAGTCCATGCTTGATTGCCATGAGTGAGAGGACAAGCCTTGACAATGTGTTATATGTGTTTATTTGTATTAATAATAGTTTGTAAATTCAATTAAACCTAAAAATCTGTTGGAATTAATTAATTAAATAAATATATATATATATATATATATATATATATATATATATATATATATATATATATAGAAATACTTTACCAATGACTTTTTCCTTGTTTTTGTAACTTTTGTTCCAAGTTTCAAGTCTGCAGTCACCATGAGTGTTTCTTCAGTTGTGAGGAAAGATAACATTGAACGATCTTGAGTGATGTAGCAAGATGATTTTTTAAATTGGGAAACGTTTCTTTCATGTCCATTTATAAGTATTTTACCTGTAACTCCATGTGTTCTGAAAAAGATTTTAAAAAATAGAAGAATTGTTGAAGACAAAGGAATTCCTAAAAAAAATATTAAAAGAGAAAATCTTGGCATTTCTACTGACAATCAGTGGTTGGATTTACTGATTTTAAATATTTATGTAATTTTTGTAGCTCATCAACATCATTGGTTTTAACACACCGGAAATTTACCATTATTTTTATGACTATTTAACTCATGCCCCAAATGGGAGTCAATGACCAATCACGTTACAATGATTTTTGATTTACAACCAATCACAGTCGTGTTTCGCCTACGTGTTTACCAACTAAAGTTTATCATAATAAAGAAAGCACCTCCTTTTTAACATTCTGAGTAGGTCATAGCATTATTTTGCAATGACTGACTCACTAAGAAATACGGCTACCAGATTGTATATAAAGTGCATGAATGTCAACACATGCTGCATGCGGGAGTTAATATAACAACCTTTTAAGCAATACATTATACCAAAAAAAAAAACGAAACCACTGTTTGCACTTTCTTAAATGTATTTTTTTCCCAGAAAAATATAATTGTCACATTTACATCATATGACATCAGAAATGAATTAATATAAAGTTTGATGTGCTTCATTTTTTCTCCACTAGAGTGCATTCTTACAATATTGCGTTTCTTCGGCAATAAATAATATGGTCTGCTTGCAGTGACGAACAAAAGAAGCAAATGAAGCGTACCAATCGTTTCTCATTTGTTTTCAAACATCACCGTTTACATTAAATATATAAATATTTTAAAATAACTATATTTAATTAATGATTTGTTAGTAAACAGCTTAATTTTATTCGTTAAATAGTCCTAACAAATGGCACTCTTGATTTTCAAATTCTCTAAATAAATTCACTGCTCACTTCGTGAGTCGTGAATTTATCGATAATTTGGAAATCACTCGTGGCATTACTTATGATAAATAACTAACTCATACTTACGCTCTACCTAAATTAACTCAATCTCTCTCTTACTTACTCATTAACTCAATCTCTCCCATTTAATATTTTTCTTTCGCTCGATCTCTCTATCTTACTCACTCAATTCCCCTTCTCACTTAAACCCTCTTCACTCACAAAATCTGTCTGTCACTCAACCTCTGCCTTTTTATTACTGAAACTCTCGCTCACTCAATTTCTCTGTGTCACGCTCTCTGTAACTCTCTGTTACTGAACCTCTCTCTCCCACTCACTCTCTCTGAATCTCTTTCACTCACTCTCACTCTGTAGCTCGAATGCGTTAGAGTGCAAATTATTTCAAAATTTTCATAATACCTTGTTGAAATAACATTTGAAAGGTGCAGCATATATGAGAGGATAATATTCAGATGGATATCAGAAAACTGGTATTCTCATATCTAAAAAATACAGTGTAGTATAACAACAAAATTAATAAATTATTAAGTCTACCAAAATAGCTTAGGTTGTAGCAAATCTGAGTTTGATTCCTGGTAGGCTTAGATATTTTAATTGTAAACTCTTCAATCTCAGTGTTGGGAGGAGGTTCGAATCTATGAATGCATTAGACCGTAAAAGGCGTTCTCTGCTGAGAAATTTGTATCCTAATACGATTTTGCTTACTCAGAAATCTGTTCATGCGATAATAATTGTTGAAATTCGTAAGCTACCTGACGAGGTGACTTAAGAGAGAAACGAATCGTGAGAATCCCGAAGGGAACCGATGGTAACCGATGTAGTTTGAAACCTAGCCGCGTACCTTGCTGCTATATCCAATATGTCAGACCTTAAAGACTTCGATCATGTTTTCGGTATACGCGGAAAAGAGGAATTTGATAGAGTCTACCAAAGAATTCAACTGGAAGAACAGGAGAATCGGCGTAATATTGCGCGACGCAGACGTCGTTGTATACGGTATTATTTGCGGGACGCAAGCGTAAATGCGTTCCTCTAGCAGACGAAAATAACGGAAGTGGTTTTATCGCTGAGAATTCTGGGCAATTTCTTGCCAATATTACGAAAACGACGACTTTCATGCATGCCCAGTTAGTGGGTAGCTAATTCGATCTTTGAACTTGCTCACGGTGAGTCAGCTCACCAGTGATTGGAAGTAATTTGAGTAGAGACTAATGTATTTGCATGCGGCCCTTAACTGCTAGATTATACACCGAATTACCTATATTAAATTCCAAATACCTCCACAGTAGATTAATTTAGAAGGTATGCATTACTGTAGATAGCGATTCGTCCATTGGATGGAGACATCTCTAGTGCTTTTCAACAGGATTAGGCTACATGCCTCGCAGGTTTCACCTTCTCTCTTCTCTTCATCATCTATACTTACACACCACACAAATACATTTAAACATACACTCACCTAAACATATTTTTGTACACAATTCAAGTAAACTTCATCGATGTAACCTGGTCTGCCGATGTGGTGTGTGAAAATAGATCATATTAATAACATCTATCCAAAGCACAAAAAGCACATTTTTTGACAAAATTATGTTAAAGTAACAATCTTCTTTGAAGTAGAGTGTTTGTTTTCTGCTCTTAATTTTTTTTCATTTAAGGATATTTCTACACTTCAGAAATTTTTCTTCAACCTATGGCAATTTTCTTCCTCCAAAACTTATATTTTGAACATATTCTTATTTTTCATACTCCTCCTGAATCCATCTATCCATTACTCTCGTGGTATTTTTCTTCGTTTTGCTTTAGGTATTCCATTCTGAGAAAATTTTTGTAATTTTTCCCCCACCATTTTTACATGCCCAAACTATACAGAAAAAAATGTATTTCTCGTTGATCAATTAGCATGAACTTTCGACCTATCGATTCATGAATAGTTTCTATGACAACGAAACTTTATGGGGTGATTCAGATAGCGCGTGTTGTTTAACAAAACAAATTTTCGAAATAATACTTTTAAATTCATAATCCATCCATGGTAATTCTGCCCGAAGGCAGGTCCTTCACTGCAAACATAGCATTTTCATGCTATGCTTGCAGCTTTACTAGGGAATTGTAGGTGTGGTAGCTTCCCGTTGCTTTCCACGCCTGTGAAGGATGATGATGCTAATGATAAGGATGATGATGATGATGGCCATATGATTTCGGAACCGTTTGGGCCTTAAAGTTTTTCTGACATTTGTCTTACAAGTGAGGAAAAACCCCGATAAAAACCTCACCCAGAAAAACTGCCCCGGGGATCGAACCCGGGCCCGCTGCGTGACAAGGCAGCACGCTACCTCGAGACCACAGCGGTGGACACGTTAGGGCAAGTTGGTCCCTTTGTCTTAGATTTTTTAAACATAGTCTGTTGTAGCATTTCCTCTCCTCGCTTATTATTTTATAGCAAACATTACAAAAGAAACTGTGAACGGGCAAATTCTGCCGATAATAAGGAATGCTGCATATTTGTATGTTGTGGATAAAACATGCTTAACGCTGAGATTGAAGATAAATTCTACATCCCTGTAAGGATTTTATCCAGATATTGCTGAAAAGCGGGGGAAAAATGGTGCTACAGATGAAGTCTGCGATCTTTCATGTGGTTATAAAACTCCTAGGATGATATGTATCGGCCTAGTGGCATAGAACATAAGGATTTGCCGTTTTTAAATTGAGCGATCTATCTACTTTATTAGTGGACATGAAACAGTGAATGATGACTTCATATTTCTGGGTTTTTTACATTTGTTTTTTTTATAAATATTCACTGCATAACACACACATAATTTTCTTAAACATTTTTTATTTGAATAATTTTTTTATTACAACACGCATTATTTATTCCTCAGATCCTTTAAATCATGTCATCAAAATAATTAATCAATGCAAATATTTATATATTTGTATGAATTATTAACAAATTTATTAATTATTAACCCATACTTATTTGCAAGTATACTATATATATGTCCACCGCTGTGGGTTCGAGTAGCGTGCTGCCTTGTCACGCAGCGGGCCCGGGTTCGATCCCCAGTCGGGGCAGTTTTTCTGGGTTAGGTTTTTATCGGGGTTTTTCCTCACCTGTAAGACAAATGTCAGGAAAACTTTAAGGCCCAAACGGTCCCCGAAATCATATGGCCATCATCATCATCCTTATCATTATCATTATCCTTCACCGGCGTGGAAAGCAACGGGTAGCTACCATACCTACAATTCCCTAGTAAAGCTGCAAGCATAGCATGAAAATGCTATGATTGTAGTGAAAGACTGCCCTCTGGCAGAATTACTATGGCTGGATATATATATATATATATATATATATAGGCCTATATACGTATTAATATATAATAAATAATATAATTATATATAATTGACGTATTGAAATATAATATCCATAATATAAAATACCCCGGGGGATACGACAACTTGCCCCGGATCTGGGGTAAGTTGGCATAGCTGAAAAAAAGACGCATTAAGTATATACTTTTATGTGACATTTTCATCATTAACTTATAGCTAAGGAGTTCCACTTTTCACAGCATCGGTAACATTTGCTGCAAGTATTACTTCTTCTTCTTCTTCTTCTTCTTCACGGTTTAGGCTTATTTACTAGCCTGTTCCGGCTCCAAATTGCTGCTCTTTCCATCTTTTCCTTGGTCTTCCCAAACTTCTTCTTCCTCATGGTGAATAGTTGTATGCTGATTTTGGTATTACACAGAAAAAAAATCTGAAACTGAAAACTGTGCCAACTAGCCTCGATGGCAGGTTTATAGAATAGTAAAAGCCTCCTACTAATTATAAGCTGAACATCTTGGAATAGAGTCGATCGCAATGGACTAGTGGTTACCATGGTTACATTTAGTTTCAAACTTCCGGGTTCAATATCGGGCGAAGTCGATGGATTTTGAAAGAATAGTAATCCTGAGTATGTTCCTGCGGAAAGGCATAAGTCATAGGAGATAAAGTAGTAGATTTACGGTACGTTAAAGACTTCTCAAGCCTGAAAAAGAGGCATCTAAGCAAAATTTGTTTGCTTTTTCATGCCCTGATTCGAATCGCATTGCTAACGAGTGTAATAACCTTAATTGTCAATAAATGAAATAAGAAAATAACATAAACACTGTAGTTTTTTTAATACGCATTTTAGTCATACTACTGGATAAATACTGCGGTGATCGCACGCCACTGTTTCAATGACAACATGCTTGTATGACTCAGTGTTTATTAATGCAGAATATACTGCAGATATTACGTAAAGTTGCAGCATGATAGACTCATTGCGCAACAGGAAGTACAGTACAATGAACAAAGTTCATGTGAAACATTTGATAACGCTATTATTGTAATTTTCTGAGACCCAAACAAATACATTTATTCTATTTTGTTGTTTATTAAATAAATTACTTATTTTTACCTCTAAACTCCAAATGTTTCAAAACATCGTTGGTTATTTAGTATGTTACCTTTCTCGTTCAATTCTAATGCGACTTCCGCAATTTAAGAATAATAATAATAATAATAGTTCTAATAATAATAAAAATAATAGTTATTATTATTCTCCATGGCGTAACAAGCCTCACACCCACATGTGTAATCACAGAGTTGTATGGTTATTCAGTCAGTATAGTAGTCACACATGGTCAGCATATCGGGTCCCCCAATCGTTATAGCGGTTTTTTTCTCAATCTGGAGTCGCCTTAAAACACCCGGCTACAACGCTGGATGTAATAGTAATGATAGTACAGTAATATACTAATAATAATACAATATAATAATTATGTAATGAGTCACAGAGGAGTATTTGGACCTGTAAACTGCCAGAACGTGCATTACAATAATATGTATCTTGTGTACAGATGTTTTCATGCAATTTCCAAATCTTGCCGGTGACCATCTTGACCAATGCCAAGAATTCGTATACATGTGTTTGAGAATATATGTTTCTTTTCGTCCAATGTCACCGGTTATTTTTTTCTTACTGAATTTCTAGGATTCTTTCATGACACAGGCAGAATTGTAACCTACTTCTGAGGTGGAGATGCCAGTGATGCTGAGCCACATTACCCCGATGATATGATGTGCGATAAATGAAAACTTCGCACCAGAAGTGTCCTTAAACCAAAGTTTAACCTAAATTTCATATCATGAGTGACCACAGGAATAATTTCCTTTAAGAAAAGATTCCTGTGGTCTAATTCGGAATTGAACTTGGGACCTCTCGAACTGTTTCAGATATTATGAGCACAAGACCATGAGGCTGGAAAAAAATTTATAATTAAAATTATTACCTTCATAATTAAAATATTAATTTTCTACCGATATATATTTTAATAGTATTATATTAATGTTGTTCTTGAAATGAAAAAAAAAGTATCCTGTGTATGAACTATTGTTCCTAAAAGTTTGTAGGGGAGGTCCTATAAAACAACCTGTATTACTCGCCCAAATTAAATCTTCACGGCTAAAGGGGAGGTGTGTTAGCGCTAGTGTCACCAAACTATTTCTCTATGTAAGGGAGAATCCCTAAACACATGTGAACAATCATTATAAGGTTGTCGAATTACAATTAACCATTTAGTCATCGACTGCTGAAGGTTTCGGATCATTTAAAATTACAGTGTTTGTAATCACACGATTACTAACCTCACAACACAGCACAGGGAGCGGGAATTGGCATGTAAAGAGGAATGCAAAGGAGAGGCAGCTCGATCCCAGTAGTAACATGGTTGCCAGATTATTCATTTGGTAATCGAGCACTGTATTCATCGGGTCATTTTTAAAAAATACAGTATTTGCCAGCGCTCCCCTCTCAGTCAAATAACACAACATAGTGGTAACATAGCAAGAGAAGGAAAGGAATCGACAGCATGTTCGTAGTATGTTTTCCGCGTGCAGATTTAACTTGGGCGAGTAATATATGACTGGGTCTCTGTTTCTTTTCATAATAAACGCTAGCTTCATAAGTAGACAATAAAAAACAAACATTAAGCTTTTCGTGGCCTCATACAATGACTAAAATTATTAGTTTTTAGATTATATCGATCTTCCGTATATAATGAGTACAAAATTGATCGTATTGTGGCAATATGATTGATTTATTTATTTTCCTTTAATTGACAAAATACTTCCTTCGGATCACTCTTCGATGATAACCATTTTCTCTTAGGGAATTGCGAACTGTGGAATCAGTTTCGATATCCCTGATACTGATTTACATTTATCATGCAACAGAACAATACATTTAGGTTCTTGGGTTGTTTCTTTTCATTTCGTCGACAATTAAACTTTTTACGTTTTCTGCACAACTCTACCGGTTACAGTTCTGGGTAGATGCTATGTACGTTGTAAAGTCTCTATAAAGGAATATGGAAGACATTGTACACTTTTATTCTTTCTTTTTAATCGGAGGTGACTAGCACCATCCCACTTACTGCGTATTGTTACCCAATGGGCGACTTATGCAGCTAAATTTCTTTATGGCTATCAATATGGGGTTCTTGACTTATGTTAAACCTAGCCATAGTAGGAAGATGTTTTCTCTCTAGAATACCATGTGGATAATGTATGGTTCCTCAATATTTAACCTATGGAACATAGGATAAATATTTTGTGCAGGAAGAGGAATTTCTCCATAGTAGATAAACTAGCCACTAAGGGCTGAATATCTTGGAGAAACTCCTCCACATGTGTACATAATTGTATCGCCGGTATAGTGCGATCTTGAACATAGTTGTTCACATTTGTTTGTGAAAAATACCAGGTTTGGTTGCTTGGGAAAAGGTAACAT
Organism: Diploptera punctata; assembly: GCA_030220185.1. Taxonomy (NCBI): domain Eukaryota; kingdom Metazoa; phylum Arthropoda; class Insecta; order Blattodea; family Blaberidae; genus Diploptera; species Diploptera punctata. Next base: position 98,508 of record JASPKZ010000838.1, on the reverse strand, counting down.
GAGGATTGACTTTCACCGAAGTGAAATTCTTGGGTTGAAGGGATGGTAATTGGTTAACCTTTGGTTTTTTGGCTTGTTCATACTTTTCCAGCGCTGCCTGGAAAGCTGGACAGCCACGGTATGAAGCAGGGTGACCAGACGCCCCGCAATTTACACACTTTAGTAAATTAGGGTTTCTCTGTGCAGAGGCCTTAATGGGGCAGTCCTTATGCCCATGGGCCTCGGCACAGATTACGCAACGTGGCGTCCGGCTACACGCAGGAAATGTGCGGTTGAAGGACTGGCACTTAAAACATTGTTTAAGACCGGCCCTTGGTCTATATGATTCTACGGCCACAACACAATAACATAGCCTTTTGAGATCATACATTTTGAAAGCCTCTGCAGTTCGCTTTAGTTCCAAAATGAAAACCGGTAGGGGTTTTTCCAAATTATCTTTTTTTCGAAATAATTTGCGTTACTTTCTGAAGAGGAAATCCCAAGGACCTGATCTCCTCTTCAATTTCTTCAATTTTGATATTTGCTGGTAGACGTTTCAGTGCTACCTTCAGTGGAGTGTCCTTTAAGATTTGATACGTATAGTATTCCTTATGTAAGGAATCAAAATACGTTTTCATGATCTGAAAGTCTTCCATTGAAGCTGCGTAGTAACGCAGACCTTCAGAAATATTTACTACTCGGAGTTCTCCACTAATGAGTGCTCTTAATTCCTTGTTCATGCGAAACAGATCCGCATGCCCACTAACAGTAATGGGTGGCGGTCTCTGTTTCGCGGAGCCAATATTTCTGATAGGTGTAGTTTTGTTAGTGGTCGTAGAAGGACCGGCAATAGAAGTAGGCGGTGGAACCTCTTGTGAGGAAGTTCCAGCAATTGGTTCCGTCATGTCAGTTAAAATTGAAAATCTGTTGGCAGTCTCAACCACTGGGACTACAGCAGGAGACTTTACCTCGACCTGTTTAGACCGACTTTCATGTTTTCTGCCTGATTTGATATCATTTGATTTTACAACTTTTTAAGTTCCTTTGCTTTTACATTTATTTCGTCTTTTTTTCTAATTTTGACCTCTTGGGTTGGTTGGGTCTTTAGAAAAATAGAGATGGATTTGGATTCTCTCTGCCATTCAAGTTAGAGCTACTCGGAGTAGCAGGAGAGAATTCCGCTTCCGCGTCAGATTCTGGAAAAATTGGTTCATCTAAGGTGAGAAGGCTCATTGATTGAAGTTCAACCAAATCGGCCTTCAACTCCTTCAATACGGCATTAAATAGGCCTTGTTCTACAGTATATGTTTTGAACAATTTTGTTAAATTTTCGAAACAGGTCGATGTAAAGTCACCAACTGCCTCGGATTTGTCGCACGCTTTGAAGGTGGCAAGGTAATTAGTGATTATCAAAAATGCTCCACGAATTTGGTGGATGATATCTTTAAATTTTGGAGTTTCCTCAAATTTATTTTTAGCACTGTATTTCTCAAAATTTTGAGCTGCCTCTTCCCAGCGTGCGAAAGCCCCGGGATCCTCACTATCACTATCCATTGGATCATCTATATTTAACATATGAGCCATTGCTTGGCAAGCCAAGACTTAGTTCACTGATATATTAAATTTTCAGAAAACACCACTTAGGCAGGCTTACACTACACAATTTTTGTGAATAAATCACAACACCACACTGTTAGCCATTTTGCACAAAGAAATTATATTTAGAAAAACACAAAAACACTATCCAATGGACCGGGCCTAGGCCCGGTCAATAAAATTAAGAAATTAGCTGCCTCGCGTCTATCGGTCGGTTTCGATCACCTTATATATACACGACCAATCACAGTAAGCGGAACTACCAGCCTAACTCCTTTTTTTGTTTTAACACTGCAGCACTACTAACGAGTCGAAAAGTCTCGATGGTCTACCATGATGACTTGACGCTCAGGAGAGTACGTTGCTGTTGATTTCAAGAGATGTTGCCTCATTGAAAACTAAGTAGAGAATGATGATGATGATTGTACAATATATTCGTACTATTAAAAATACATATTATAGTATGTATTATAGTAAAATAATGCTAGACTTTTTATATTTGTTTCCATGGCTCATAGAGCATGACAATGTTGGCAACTATATTTGTATATTAATGTTAAACATACCACGAAACATGTTAAAAATATATTCTATATTACCTGTAATTATGTTCATCGAATTAAAATTTTGGACTTTCACTAAAAAATGTTTAAGTATGTATAATCACTTTTTAAGCTCACTGCATAGAGTTTATAGTTGATTCCATGTTCCCTGTGGGATAACTGCTCTCCGAAGATGACGTAATCAAACATTCCAATACATTAATAAATAATGTCTATAGCTTACACTTATGTTGAATTAATGTAACCGAGAGAACAACAACTTGCCATGAGTCTAGATTGTGCAAAATATTGTTATGTGATTTGTAATTTTTGTATTAAAAATGTATCGGTGTACTGTATATTGACATACATAATCGATATTTATTATTTTTATATTGCATCCATCCATCCATCCATCCATCCATCCATCCATCCATAGTAATTGTGCCCGATGGCAGGTCCTTCACTGCAATCTTAGCATTTTCATGCTATGCTTGCAGCTTTACTAGGGAATTATAGGTGTGGTAGCTTTCCCGTTGCTTTCCACACCGGTGAAGGATGATGATGATGATAATGATAAGGATGATGATGATGGCCATATGATTTCGGGGACCGTTTGAGCCTTAAAGTTTTCCTGACATTTGTCAGGACAGGTGAGGAAAAACCCCGATAAAAATCTCACCCAGAAAAACTGTCCCGACCGGGGATCAAACCCGGGCCCGCTGCGTGACAAGGGAGCACACTCCCTCGAGACCACAGCGGTGGACTTATATTGCATGATAAGTATTTATTAAAACAAATAGTTATAGTGCGTTCCATTTGTAGTTTGTTATTGTTTATACTTCACCAGATCCTCACTTTATCACAACTAGCGCGAGGAATTATATGAAGAAAATTACTTACTTACTTACTCACTGGCACTATCGAACCCGTAGGTTCATGGTCGCGCGGACATAAGCTCTCCATACATCCCTATCCTGAGCTAAAGCTTTCCAATCATTCCCTGTATAATCTACTTCCCTCAAATCATAGTTAATGTTATTCTTCCACCTCATTCTTGGTCTACCAACTGGGCGTTTTCCCTCTGGCTTTCCTACAAGAAGCTTCCATGCAAGTCTTTCATTCCCCATACGTGCAACATGTCCTGCCCATCGCAGTCTACGAGACTTAACTGTTCTTATTATATCTGGCTTCCTATAAAGACCATGTAGTTCATTGTTATGTAGTCTTCTCCATTCACCTGTCTGTTCATCTCTCTTTGGTCCAAAAATTTTCCTAAGAACTTTATTCTCAAATACTCGTAATCTCCTTTCCTCCCTTAAAGTAAGAGTCCATGTTTCGCACCCATATAATATAACTGGTAGAATAATAGTTTTATATATTTTCAGTTTAACGTTTTTTGAAAGGAGTTGGGACATCAAGAGTCTCTGCAATGCATAATAGCACGCATTTCCAGAATTGAGCCTATGTTTAATTTCTTTGTGCATCTCATTCCTATTTGTGATTATTGTTCCTAGGTATTTGAATTCAGCCACTTCCTCAAAATTTCCCTCATTTGTCATTAGCTGTCCATTTCCATTATATAATGAATTTCTACGTGTGACCATATATTTAGTTTTATTGATATTTACTTCCAGTCCTAATTTCTTAGTGTTACTCAATAGTGTGTGCGTGTTGTCCTTTAGTATCTCCTCGCTATCGGCCAATAATACTACATCATCAGCATAAACTAACAGCTTATTAATACCATTGAGTTGTAAGCCTTCCTCATTCTCTAAAGATTTAATGGCATGCTCTAGTACAAAATTAAATAGTAGAGGAGATAGTGCATCTCCTTGCTTCAACCCATTCTGGATTTCAAAAGTGTCCGAAAACTGTTTGCCTACACGCACCCTACTCTTTGTGCCATTTAGACACATTCGTATAAGTCTAACTAACTTTTTAGGAATTCCGAACTCCAGCAGGATACTATATAACTTCTCCCTCTTAAATGAATCATATGCTTTTTTGAAGTCTACATATAGTTGATGTACAGTACCATTATATTCCCATTTCTTTTCTAAAATCTGTCTTATACTAAAAATCTGATCTGTTGTAGACCTGTTTCTTCTAAATGCACATTGATGATCTCCTAGAATGTCATCAATATAGGGAGTAAGTCTGCTTACTAATATATTTGTTAGAATTTTGTACGAAGTTGAAAGTAATGAGATGCCCCTGTAGTTGTTGAAATCAGTTTTATCTCCTTTCTTATAAATTGGTAAGATAATTGATTCCTTCCATTCATCTGGAAGAGCTTCTTTTTCCCAAATCATACTAAGCAACCAGCGTATCTTGTCCATCAATTTTTCTCCCCCTGATTTTATCAGTTCTGCTGGGATCTCATCTGAACCTGATGCTTTATACATCTTCAATTTTTCAATCGCCATTTCAACCTCTAATGCACTTGGTTCTGCGACTAGCATTTCTGCTGTCTGTAACTTATCCTCCTCAATGTCCTGTTCTGTATGTACATTTAATAGCTGATTAAAGTAACTTTTCCATCTATTTAATATACTCCTGGAATCTGCAATCATATCCCCATTTTCATTCCGAATTATGTTTGTTCTAGCCTGAAACCCTTTCTTCTCTATACTAATTCCCTGATATAATTCTCTAATGTTCCTATTTTTTGCATTCATTTCAAGATCATTAATCTTCTCTCTCAAATATTCCCTCTTTTTACTCTTTAGTAACTTGGTGGTTTCCCGTCTAATACTACCCAATTGCTCTAAATTTACCTCATTTGGCTCGTGTAACCATTTAATTTTTGCTAGCTTTCTTTTCTTTACAATGTCGGCACATTCCTCATCAAACCATTTCTTGTTTTGCCTCTTTTTTAAACAACCAATGCTTTCTGATGCTGACAATTTAATAGTATCTCTTATAGCCTCCCATTCTTTATTTATATCAGTTTCTTCTTCGTTTGCCACATTGTCATCTGAAGATTCCAGTACTTCAAATCTATTAGCAATTTTGATTTGGTATTCTTGCGCATTTCATCATTTTTCAAGTTTTTTAATTCAAATTTTACAGAATCATCTTTAGAGGTTGTTCCTCTCATAAGCGATAGCCGTTGTCTGATTTTCACTCTGACCAGACGATGATCCGAATTGCAGTCTGTCCCTCTAACTGATCTAACATCGATGATGCTACTCTGCAAGCGTTTATCCACTAATACGTGATCTATCTGGTTCCGAGTTTCTCCATCTGGGGACATCCAGGTATATTTATGAATATCCTTATGCTGAAATGTTGTGCTCTTAACAATGATATTCTTTGATGTGGCAAAGGTGACTAATCTAACCCCATTGTCGTTATTATCTTCATGAAGACTGAATTTGCCTATTGTTGGTTTGAATATATCTTCCCGCCCAACTTTTGCATTAAAATCTCCTAAGACAATTTTCATATGATATCGGGAAAGGCTATCAAATAAGCATTCTAATTATTCATAGAATTCATCCTTGATCTTGTCATCTTTATCTTCTGTAGCGTCATGTGCATTTACAATTATAAAATCATGTCGTTTACCCTTTAGGATTATGTATGATATCTATCACTAACAAACTTAACATCTCGGCTAGCGGATAGGATCCTCCTTCTGACTAAAAAACCCGTTCCAAATGCAGGCCTTTCTGCACCCCCATAGTATAATGCAAAGCTTCCTTATTCCTGACTACCTTCTCCTGGCCACCTAACTTCCTGTAAAGCGACTATATCCAAGGGCGGTTTATCTAATTCCCGCGTTAATATCTCTAGTGCCCCGCTATTGTATAAAGTCCTAACATTCCATGTTCCTAGTGTTTGAGCCTTTGGCATGGGTTCCCTGAAGTAGTCCCCGCCCGGAGAACCGAATGAGGGACTATTTGACCACCGGAAAATTTTAGCCAGTTGAACCCATGTCCGCATTTCTTGACGGTTGTATTTTTACGGTGAAAGATCGTCACTCTTTGGACCAAGGTACTTTTTTCGTCTGGCTTATCACCTTCGACCAGTCCGGCATGGGTAACCCTATCGGCAGCAATGCTACCGCCGGCATAGCTCTCAGGATCATTTAAGCACGTAAGCCACTCCACCATGACAAGGTAAAAATACCATGGAGGGATATGAAGAAAATTACACCAAAATATTAAATCGTAAAAGCAAAATATGAAAAATATGAAAATAATGACACAAAAAAAATATCATGAAGCTACTATTTTTACACATATTTATTTACATAGGCCCGGGATAATTTGTAAGTGTACGTACCAGCACATAAATAAGACAGGCAGATCTCACTTATTGCTCAAGAAATCAGATTTTCATTAAGTCTTACTCAATATAAGGTATCATGTTCACGATTTGAAACAATTTTAATGGCTTACACTATTGCGTAGTTGTTTAAGGAATTATGCTACAAACTGGAAACTTGTTGATTCGAGTGTCGATGTGATCAAGATTTTTAGCTGGACCAGACCTTATGGCGCAGGGGTCGACTCAGCTCCGAATGAAAATTACTACTAGGGGACAAAGGCGGCTATCAGGCAGGGCCGACAACCCGGCTTACATCTCGTGCCGATTGTCTAGAAAATTTGGAGCTTCAACATCCCAAGGGCCTCCGAAGCCTGTAGTGGGATCACTTTATCTTAATAAATCAAAACTGGGGGGGTTATATATAAATTAATTAATTTAATGTTATTTAATATTTAATTAGTTAACATGGAAGGAAAACATGAAGACAGTAATGCAAGCTAGAGGGCTAAGCATCGAAGATGCCCAAGACCGTAGGCTTTGGAGGTTTGGCACGGGAAGACGGCAGCAGCTGTAAAAACCCGAAGATAGAGATAGAGTTATTTAATTATGAAATCCAAACATGTGCAAGAAACAAAACATGACAACTAAAACAAACAGACTCCCGGGCCATTCCATGTCAAGTGTCCTAATATCAGAAGTGGTCTCCACTTGACCATCTCAGATTTTGTTCAAAGTTTGTGTATATGTGCACATGCATTTGTTAGGTTACTGTGCACAATTTTGGATCGATTTATGCAGTGGCTCCAGAGCTAGTGCCACCTTAGTGGACCTATGTCATGTCCTGAAGCACGCGGCGCAAAGAATTTGGTCAACTTTGAAATAAACTTGTGCTTCAACTGTAGTGTCAATTACCTTGGATTATTTTATACTGCCCACCGCTGTGGTCACGAGGTAGCGTGCTGTCTTGTCATGCAGCGGGCCTGGGTTCCATCCCCAGTCGGGACAGTTTTTCTGGGTGAGGTTTTTATCGGAGTTTTTCCCCACCTTTAAGACAAATGTCAGGAAAAATTTAAGACCCAAACGGTCCCCAAAATCATATGGCCATCATCTTCATCATTATCATCATCATTATCATAATCATCATCATCATCATCCTTCACCGGTGTGGAAAGCAAGGGAAAGCTACCACACCTACAATTCCCTAGTAAAGCTGCAAAGCATAGCATGAAAATGTTATGATTGCAGTGAAAGACCTGCCTTCGGGTAGAATTACTATGGATGGATGGATTTTATACTAGTACAACTTTTAGCGCTGAATGCAACAATAGCATTCAAATTGCATGGCAATTATTACCCTTTATGATATTTGATTTGAAAGTGCTTTGCAAAGTTTGATAAAGACGGTTTATGCCATATTTTAACCATCCTTTACTAGAAGCTGGGACCTTGATTTTCAGGGTGTCAACTAAAAATCTGGTCCACAATATACTGCACCAGTATTACGTTCTATGAGTTAATAGTTCAGATTCAAAAATTAAAAATTGCAAATTTTTAGCATTTTTCAGGGTCTGTTTTCTATATGTCTATCATCTCTGATATTATTTTCACTGACCCCACTGGAAGGAGCACATCGTTTTCTACAAGGGTCATGAAAAAGTAAAATTATAATTTCACATATAAGGTTTTTAAAATAGTTTTAAATTACCCTAGCTCTTCCGCGTACCGGTGTGTTACAGCACAGTATTTGTTTCATATTTGAAGAAAAAAAATATACACTCAGACTGGGACTTTGACTTTCTAGGTCAATTCTCTACCGACTGAGCCACCTGGGCCAATTCCAATATAACGAAAATTATGCGGATGTGATCTAATATTAGCTAACACGAACTTGGAATAAAATAAAATAAAGCAAGTAAAGCTTCCTGGATGAATATTTATAAGTATGTAAAAATGCTGATTATAGTTATTATGCAGGTAGTATTTTCATTGTGGGAAACTTAAAATATTATTATTTGAAATTAAATAGTGATAGTGATTGACAGTCCCTAACATGACTGGGAAGTGAGTTCCATACTCTAGACATGCGTACTGTGTAAAATCGAGAGTATAAACATGTCTTGTGCTCTAAAAAATAAAGAAGTATTATACGACACAGCGCAGTGTTTACCTCCAGTCATAGCGGCACTGTTGCTGCAGCGTAGGGACATATACACTAACCACGTATTGTCGGAACAAATAGCAAATGAAGCACTTCCCAGCTTACTTAGGGTAATAGCTGCACTCCTCGACGCCACAGACTGACGTAAGGCGAGTGTACGAGGGATGACATGCAATTAGATCGTAAATCATCCAAAAACGAACCAGGTTAATGTTCCGCTGTGTCCGATAGTATCTTTAATAATAATAATAATAATAATAATAATAATAATAATAATAATATTAATAATAATAATAATAATAAACATAATAATAATAAGAGTAATAATAATAGCTTTATTTTACCTGGCAGAGTTAAGGTCTTAAGATCTTGTCTGCCACTCAACCAGGTTTTAAAAAATGCAAAAAAAAAGTTTTACATCTAAATTACAATATACATAAACGATTACATGTTACCGATACAATACAATTAATATTTATAATGTATTTTGATTTACTCTAGATTTAACGAATTAAATATATAATATATACAAGATATATAAAAGAACGAGAAAAAAATTATTAATGATATAGTATAAATTTAAATAAATAGAAAAAAAATAGACAACAGGTAACTGTATAAGCGTGACTTAAAAGTGCCAAGTGTGCTGCAACCCCTGATATCTTAAGGAAGGAAATTCCAGGAGCGGGCAGAGGCTACTGCGAAGGAAGTAGAATAAGAGGAAGTGCTATGAAGAGGAATTGTTAGCAGACTGTTATCTTGTGACCTAGTGTCCATATTGTGGTAAGAGGATAACTTCTCAAACCTGGACACCAGGTAAGTAGGATTGTAGGAATTCAGAAGCGTGAAAAGTAGTGAAAGAGAGTGCAATTTACGTCTGTCAGTAAGACGGAGCCAAGAGAGGTTATTAAAGTGTTCGGTAATATGATCATAACGGCGGATATTGAAAATGAATCGAACGCAAGCATTATGAACACACTGCAGTCTCTGCGACAAGTCATGGTTTAGATCATTATATATAATGTCACAATAATCGATGTGTGGCAACACAAGATTCTGCACAAGGATTCGTTTTAACGAAACTGTGAGAAAATACTTTAAACATCTAAGATAATGTAAGATGGAGAAAGTCTTTTTACATATGTGTTTCACTTGTGTTTTCCAGGTTAAATTTGCGTCTAGATGTAGTCCAAGATCTATTACTGAAGAAGATTAAGGGATAATTATATTATTTATAGTAATGTTTTGAAGTGCAGATATGTCAAATGTTGTAAGCAGTCTTTATTGTCCCATTAGAATTACTTGTGACTTGTTAGGATTTAGAATTAGACCGATACTTGAAGACCAGTTAAGGATGGATATGAGATCGTCATTCATTTTCGTCAAGTTGTTATAGAGAGAATGAGGAGGTGAATGTAGATAAATTTGGAGATCATCAGCACAGAGGTGATAACGGCAGTGCTTTAGTACAGTTGGTAAGTCATTCATGTACATTGAGAAAAGAAGAGGTACTGCCCTGGGTGACTCCCGCCTGCACGTAGTATTTAAGAAGCCATGAATTAAGATCGGAACATTTTATGATTGTAACAATTTATTGGTTAATATCACCTATTCATCAGAAAAGTCATTCACTTAAATTGAAATATTGACATATACATATAACTCACAAACATAATAACAAACAGGTCTATACTGTTTAAAGAATAATTTTAATTAATAAATTACAGAATAACAAGGAATAAATAACTAACACACCTATTTAAATCTGGATTTCCCGTATCAGTAGTTACTCGTGCTAGATGAATTATTAAATTATTTGAGAAAATAATATATTTAAATATTTATAATAAAATTAGAGATATTAAACACAATTAATGAATCGATAATAAACTAGGGCTGTACAGGAATAAATTATCTTCATATTATTTGTTTTTAAGGATTATTTGTGACTATCACCTCGTCGTGGTGGGGGCGCCGAGTACTCAATGAACCAGACGACCAAATCGGGGAAGTTTAGCTTTGCTAACTTGCCGATTGGTTAGAGATGAGAGGAAACTAAGGATAGTCCACAACGTGGGAGACGTCTGCCAGAAGGTTGACATCGACCAAGAAGTCTGCAACGGTCTACGAGGCGACGTGACACCAGGCGATCACCACAACGGCTCAAGGGGCGGAAGCAGCAACCCTCTCTAAAGGGGTTAATACTTAGAGGAGCATGGATAGATGCTCTGAGACAGCAGCCCTGTCATTATACTTACCCTGCACAGCGCTCGTAACGCGGTCAGGGGACATTTATTATTACTGATTCATCTCAAAGCAAAGGCCGGATTGGATTTTAGGATACGACCACAGCAAGAAATAAGGACAAACGATTAGGGATAGCGGAGAGGATAAAAATCTGCACTTGGAATGTAAGAGGAATATGTAATAAAGAATTAGAGCTACAAAAAGAACTTAAAGAGAAAGATGTAGATACTGCAGTCATCCCAGAAACTAATAAATAATAGTTTAAAAAAACTAAAACAGCACGCTTTGTTAGAAAACTGAACTCAAAAATGAAAAATAATTTTAATTTCTAACACGCTTGGGATAAATTTAAAGTGGTCAACAAAAAAATCATCTCCAACACATATAGAATAAAACTAGAGTTATCACCACAAAAGAAAATAATTTTACAATTTTAAAAAAACCATAAAAGCATTGGGTGCTCTATAATGCCTTTAAATAATTTGATAATAAACAGATATTGGTAAACTTAAAGTCTCTAAGAATAAATTGTAATCATCATAAAAAGCACCTCACGCTTTTGATGGTAAAATTGTTTTCTTTTTGTTGATAACTCTAGTTTTAATTTCTACATGAGTCTGGGAGATGATTTTTTTTGTTGACCACTTTAAATGTATCCCCAAGCGTGGTTAGAAATTAAAAATTATTTTTCATTTTTTTACTTCGGTTTTCTAATAAAGCGTGCTGTTTTAGTTTTTTAAAACTATTATTTCGTTTTTATTTTTCAATATTTTACAGAATAAAGATAAAAATGTAAATATGATTAAAATTCGATACTATTGTAGTATGAGCTCAAAGTATTACTTCTTGTAAAAAAAATCCTCCCGCTCCCAGCCGGATTTGAACCAGCTACCCCTATGGATTACTGAATTAATCTAACCACTTATCTCACACCGCTCTACCAACTGAGCTCTTACAATGATTGACTAAAAAGTGGACAAGTCCGCAACCTATTATACCAGTTGTAATTTTTTTGATTTTCTGATGATTCTGGTCAGGATTTTAGAAACAAAATATGAAATTATTGTATTGTCACGGGTCTTTTACAAGTTTACAAAGTTTCAAGTCGATCCAATGTTTCTAAGTGGGTGAAAATCGTGTTCAGATATTCCGTTACATAAATACAAAGATACTTTTTTTCATTTTCTGATGATTCTGGCCAGGATTTTAGAAAATAAATATGAAATTATTGTATTGTCACGGGTCCTATACAAGTATACAAAGTTTCAATCCTATCCTATGTTTCTAAGTGGGTGAAAATCGTGTTGAAAGATTCCGTTACATAAATACAAAGACACTTTTTTGATTTTCTGATGATTCTGGCCAGGATTTTAGAAAATAAATATGAAATTATTGTATCGTCACGGGTCCTTTACAAGTATACAAAATTTCAAGTCGATCCAATTATTTTAAGTGGGCGAAAATCGCGTTTAAAGATTCAGTTACATAGATAGATACAGGTCAAGCTAATATAAAGCGTGTAAAAAGAAACTTAAAGGCTCTACAGATTTATCAGATTATATACTTATATACAGTGGTGTAAATCAAAACAAAAGAGCTTCAGCGGGAGTTGCTATTTCATTAAAACAAACATGGAAGAAAAGAATTCATAGCTATAAATGGGTTAATTATAAAGAATTATTAATTTAAGAGTAAAGATAGACAGAGGTTTTTTGACAATAATCGAATATATTGCCCAGAAAAATGGAAGAAAAGAATAAACAAACCAGTTCTATGATACATTACAAGAGCATCCAAATACCATAAATAAAAACGACCATTTTATTGTAGCAGGCGATTTCAATGGAACAGTAGGAAGCAACTCAATGAAAGGTGTACTAGGATCAAATGGAGAACAAGTATTAAATGAAAATGGAAAATCCTTATTACAATTTTCAGCGTTTAATGAACTTAAACACATTCTTCAGACACCTTGACATCCAAAAATATACGTGGGCACGGAGAAATGAAAAAAGTATAAATGACTATATTCTTATAAGTAAAAAACTTTCTTCATGTATACAAGACACGAGAGTGTATAGAGGTAGCGATGTAGGATCAGACCATTACTTACTTACGTCTAAATTTAACTTATTAAAAAATGGAAAAAGTTAAAACCTAGAGAGTTCATTTCTAAGGAATCATACAAGGTACATCTGTTAAGAGAAAATAGTGTTAAATACTTATATCAAACAAGAATGAATAAATATGTAGAGGAAATAAATGATCAAATATATGGAAACAATATACATTTAATGTGGGAAATATTGAAAAAATATTTTACATAAAGTAGCATCAGAAACTCTAGGGAAAAGAAGGAAGAAATATACGAAAAGGGGAATAGATATTTGGAATGAAGACATAGCGGAAAAAATAAAGGACAAGAAACAAGCATATCTTAAATTTCTACAGAGCAGATCTACAGACGATAATATTGAATATAAATGAAAATCAGCAATTGTTAAAAGAGAAATTAGAAGAATTAAGAGAGAGCATTGGGACAGATATGGGTCGAATTTAGAACATGGTGTACACGGACACCAAGCTATAGCATATAAAGTTATTAAACATTTAAATAAAAACGAAAAAGACACAATACGGTTAAATCCTATACATCTTACACAATGGGACCAACATTATACATCGTTGTGGACAAACTTAGAAGAACAAACAACAGCCTTAAGAGAAAATGACCCAAATGTGGACAGTATTAGGTTTAACAATGCAAAATTTTAAAAACAAGAAATCGCCCGGAGCAGATAATCTAAACATAGAATTATTCAAATGTGCATTGATTACATTTATTGTTAGGTTTCTTGAGTTTATAAACCTTTGCTGGAAAACGGGTTCTATTCTGGATGAATGGAAGGACGCAATACCTGTTCCGATATTTAAAAAAGGAAACAGAAGAGAATGTACAAATTATAGAGGAATAAGTTTATTAAATTCAGCTTATAAGATATATGCAAAAATTTTATCATATAGAATAAATAAAATAGCTGAAACAATATTACGTGAGGAACAAAATGGATTTAGAAAGGGTAGGTCAACTATAGATTGCGTTTTTACAATGGCCCAATTAATAGAAAAAAGAAAAGAATTTAATTTACCCACGTATATAGCTTTTGTTGATTATACTAAAGCATTTGATAGTGCAAGTATAAATAAATTATGGAACATACTAGAAATGAAAGGAATTCCTCAACACCTTATAAGAGCCATTCAGAGTTTATATATAGAAACAAATTTTAAAATAGACTGCGGAGATAAAATTAGTAAACAAACACAAAATAAACCAGTGAGTAAGACAAGGGTGTCCATTGCCACTAGTATAATTTAATTTATACTTGGACCATGTCATAAATGAATGGCAAGAACAAATTAATATAAATAGTGTATTGACAACTCTGCTCTTTGCAGACGATCAAGTAATAATGGCAGCGTTAGAAAATGCTTTAACAATTCCTTTGTACATTAAATAATATCTCTCTAAAATAAAATTTAAGAATATCTACATCTAAAACAAAAATATTAGGTCTGAAAGGAAAATGTGCAATAAGAACAAAAATAATGATAAACAATATAATTTTAGACCAAGTTCAAGATTTTAATTATTTGGGATGTCATTTAGGTAATGACAGAAATTTAGATAAACGCACTAAAATACAGCGATTCAATTATCTATGTGGCACAATTAAACGCACTTTATTGAATAAGACTAGAAAATAAACTATTTTGAAGTTTTACAAAGTATTGGCAGTTCCATCTCTTATCTATGGATGTGAAACCTGGACATTAACAAAGGCAGATAGTAAACAAATAGAGGCTGCAGAAATGAAGATGTTGAGAGCAATACCAAAGGACCGATAAAAAGAAAAACGAAGATATAAGCATATAACTTAATATATTTAATCTCTGTGAAAGAATAAAATATCAAAATGCTTATCTTCAGCACATATTACAAATGAATGAACAGCGCATACCAAGAAGAATGTATAATTATAAACCAAGAAGAATGTTGGGACGACCATTGAAGAGATGGAAGGACCAATTCGACCTATAATGAGATCGGAACAGGCCATTGGGCTTAATCCTTGTTGATGATGATGAAGATCATTTGTATTTATTTTAGATTTAGATGTTATAATTTGCATTTAGACTAACTGAAAATCATGCTATGGAGTAAATGAATTAATACTCCAAGAACACTTTGAAACGTTTTGTGGAAAGAAGGTAATAAAAGAAATAAAAGAGGGTGTAATTATACGTACCGGTATATCAGACTAAACAGTAATCATACTTTCAGTATACATTAACTTATTTATTTGAAAATTATACAAACTAAATTTAACTTAAGAAAATGCATGGTCCTTTATAGCTATCTAATAAAATGTAGTAATATTGGCCCTACTAGTAAAATAATTAAACATAGTCTGAATTCTGGAAATGGATTATAGGAATACATATTACCCAAACTTCTCTAAAAAAAATAAACTGAAAATATATAAAACTATTATTCATCCTGTTACGTTTATATGAATGCGAAACATGGACTCTCACTTTAACCCCTCAGCGCGGTTTGACGTATTTAAACGTGACCTGCTTCTTCCCTTCTGTGCGGTCATTTTAAAGTCCACGCAGTCCCCATGTGCGTTAGTATTTTTAAATTCTACTCACCCAGTAACTTATTTTAGATAACTAACTAACTCACTGGCACTATCGAACCCGTAGTTCATGACCGCACGGACATAAACTCTCCATGCATCCCTATCCTGAGCCAATGCTTTCCAATCATCCCCTGTATAATCTACTTCCCTCAAATCATAGTTAATGTTAGTCTCCCACCTCATTCTTGGTCTACCAATTGGGCGTTTTCCCTCTGGTTTTCCTACAAGAAGCTTTCATTCATCATTTGTGCCACATGTCCTGCCCATCGCAGTCTACGAGACTTAATTGTTCTCATTATATCTGGCTTCCTATAAAGACCATGTAGTTCACTGTTATGTAGAGCTTATTTTAGATATATATTAAATTACGAATAAATTATATTTAGTTACATTATATTTCTAGTCTTACCTTGGTTATAAATATCCTTTGTTCACGGAAAGTCTCATATCGTCCTAGAAATCCAGACGTGTATGGTACGTCTTGAAACAGCCATCCAGCCTCACATTCACTGCACCAATATATCGATTCTTTTCTTTTACCATTTTTGGCACAAACAACACACCGTTTCTGTGGTCTTGCCTTCTTTCCCGTTGCAGGAATCCTCTCGGGAAAATGACGCCCTATCAGTCTTTTGGGGGGTGGCTGTGTTGACGGGCGGCCATGTACAGGTTGTGGGATAGCGGGTCCATATTTCTCCACAAGTCCTTGAATAAGCAGCAGTCTAAATTTAAGGGAGTCCAATTTCATATTTTCTTTTTTTGATTTATAGATGATAAATGCATTGTGAATCGCTACATTTAAAAGTCTTTTGAAAAATTTTACGTACCATTTTGTACCTCTTTTGTACCTCTTTTTCGTTCTAATAAGTACGGTTGAAGCATTTGATCCTTGAGGTCAACCCCACCCATATTTATATTATAATCACACACTACAGCTGGCTTCATTTCCACGGATTTCTTCTTGTTTGTTGTCTGACGCATTTCTTGGCTGTGGTATGTTGATATCATTGTCACCCGTTTCTTATCTTTCCACGCCAATACGGTAACGTCACTGGAATGTTGGGCAAAATGTTCTCCCTTTTTTAATTTTTTCCCCCTTACTAATGTAGGGACGAATTTTCTGTTGTCTCTGAGAGTGCCGACACAGTCAGTGTTTTTTGATTTTAGAAATCTGGCGAGTTCAGGGGAATTATAAAAATTGTCCATCCAAATAGTGTGTCCACGGCCCAGAAGGTTCTCCGCCAATTTTATTACTATTGCAGCTGTTTTGTTTGTATTTTTATTCACATACAAAGTGTCAAGTTCCATTCCCCGGCCAGTGTAAACAATGAATGACCATACATATCCAGTTCTAGACTCACACAACTTATATGTTTTAATACCAAATTTGGCAGATTTAAGTGGAAGGAATTGTTTGAAAGATAAATGCCCCTTCCATAAACATAGTGATTCATCAATTACAATATCTTGATTTGGAAGGTAGAGAGATTGGAATTTATTATTTAAATATTCAATGATAGGAAAAATTTTGAATAGTTTTGAAGGGCCTTGCAAATCCCCTTGTTTTGTGTTATCATTGAAATGAATAAATTTCATTATCAATTCAAGCCTTTCCAAAGGAATTGTCTCACTAAAAATGGTGTAAAAATCAATCGATTTTTAGAATAGTAAGATCTTATTGTGGGTTTCTGTACAATTCCCATTAGCATGAAAATAGCCAGAACAACATACATTTCACTTATTGTTGTGTCCTTCCATTGTCTGAGTCTAGAATGGAAAGTGAACGGTCCCATCGATTTTGATATTGATTGTTGAGCGTATTTATTTGTTTCTTCAACAATCATATTCAACAACGTGTGGTCGAATATTTCTTCGAATGTAGAAACAATGTCCCCAGAAACATCGAACTGTGGACCACTGATGTCACAGAAAGTCCCTCGTTTTGAATTAAACGTGTCCATATTTTGCCATGTAAAATCTGTGGATACTCCCCCTAGCCCTGTAGCAATCAAAACACGTGTCAGTGTCTGAATATCTCCCTCGTCAACACAGCTGATATCACTATCACTTATATCGTGAGGAGGTTGTGTGTAATCAGGTGCAAAGAAACTATCCTCACTATCTGATATAGATGCTAAATCACTATGTTTATCAATTTCATCTAAAATTTTATTGACAAACTTAAAAGTTTCCTCTTCTGACAACACTTGGTTTCCTGCACACGCACGAGCCATGGTTACACAAAGACTGCGATAATTGTTTCAAAAGACAAGTTTGAGACCACACAATGAGACACTTTACAGATATTTATTCTTTTTCGGCAAAAATAAGGCAAAGGATATGTTCAGAAGAGGGCCTGGCTGAAAAAAAAGTATTTCCTTTCACTAACAAGTAGCCACCTCACTCCACTTGCCCTGTCATAAATTATGTCGTAACATGGAGGGGAATCTTTCCTTAACACGGTGACGAAAAATTAGTTCTCCAACACGTAAAACAACCTAGTTATAGGCTTTGGAAATCATAGATGTACCACGCGTGATCACATGGCAATCTGCATTTGGATATTTAAAGGTCCTGACGTTTTAACACGTCCTTCTGCATCTGGGAAGGGAACGCCATGTTTAAATATCCACGCTGATGGGTTAAGGGAAGGGGAATGAATATTTGAGAGTTAATTTTTAGGGAAAAAAATAGACCAACGCGATACGAATTGGCAAGCAAATGGAGAAGATTACATAACTCTGAGCTACATGATGTTCATGGAAAACCAGATAATATATTTATAGATTATGGAATGAGTAAATGTATGTTGAGCTATTACTCTTGAAAATTACATCAGCTTTTAAGAGAATTACTTCACACGTAACTACTATTATCAAGGAAAAATCAATGTTAATCCACTCAAGCACAAGATACACGCGGAAAACATTATTATTGTAGCAATAACTCACTTTCCTCAATCCACTTGATTCGTCGTGTTTGTACGAGTACTTATTGCATTTTATATCATAACATTAATTTCATTGCCGCATTTCTTAGATCCTAGAATTAAAAATAACAGTGATGATTTTATTTTATTATAGTTATCATTCACAGTATTTCCTGCATAATGAATGTATTTATATTGCATATGTCTACACTGTATCACAACACATTTTTGATAAAAATGATACCTAACCTCATTTTTTATTTAATTTATGTTACGAATTCCTTAAAATAATCAGATATTTGGGGCTTATGGTAATATTTAAATTGGAATATATCAAATAGGTAGAAAATAATTATCAATTGTAAATTAATTTATAACTTATATTAATTGATATAATTTTCTATTATATAAAATATATTATATTGCTATTAAGGATCACTTTATAAATATTCCTTTGGCATAGTGTATAATTTTGATAAAATAAGTAGTGCAATAAATATACAATTTATAATATATCTGTGACAAGTACTACATTATTTTACAACATATTTTTAACTGCTCTCAACAATCTTTGAAACACAACGTTTACTATTACGAGTCACATTCTTTAAATCAATATGGCTGCTATCAAAACTACAGAGTGATTCAGAAATATGGCTATACGTTTGATCACAGTTTGTGACGAAAATATTATTATTAAAGGAAATATGATATAATTGAAAAGGGAATCCTTCAAATTACAACAATAAAACAAAACAAATCACTGCTCACGTGCAGCTTGGCAGGTTGATTTTGTGGGCTAGTGTCGAACGTCTCCTCAATTCTCTTCGTTGTTTCTGCATCCGTGCTAATGCGAGACCTTCCAGGAGGTTTGATTTTCTGCATCCTTCCCGTTTCCAGCAATCGTTTTCTCCACTTCCCCACAGTCGACGGCTGCAATGCTACGTTAAACTCACAACTATATAGAGCATTCTATTAATAATCATGTAGGAAGCTACTTACTTTATTTTATATCATTTTAATTTTATTATATTCTATGTTTTTGTTAGCATTAGCTAGTATTATATCCATCATCATTGTATTTTGTTTAGTCTGTATTTTAATATCTTAAAATTGTAATATGTACGTAATTTTTGTATAATTTTACTATTCGCTGGTTGAGTGGAAGAGAAGGCCTTATGGCCTTAACTCTGCCAGCTAAAATAAATTATTATTATTATTATTATTATTATTATTATTATTATTATTGCCCGTCTTGCGGCCTCACGAATCATTAGCATACGCTATAGCCCATGCAGCAATTGTAATTTGCCGTTGCATATTCAACGCCATTTTGACTAATGACGTAAGTTCTACACTGTTTTATTTTATTCCATTGTTGTAATCTGAATAATTGCCTTTCCAACGGTAATTTAATATTCCCTGTAATGGTAATATTTTCATCACACAATGCGATCAAACGTTTAGCCATATTTATGATTAACCCCGTAATTGTTCTGTTAATCAAATATTTTGACTAGCCGAAATTGGGCTGTCAAATTTGACTAGCGATTTGACAATAGGAAGATCTGACTTATGTTGATAAAACGAAAATTTACTTTTTGGAGGTTTAAAATGAGTTTGGTCATAGTCAGTTGGTTTGGCTGATTGTGAAACCGGCCATAAGTTTCACTATGTAAGGCATAATTGGATGAGCTAAACCTGTGTTACATCACACTATTTATCGGTCTGAAACATACAGTAAGATTTTAATCAATGGACTTTTATCTGTTATGTACAGTTTAGTATTGGCCAATTTCATTGTGGTACTGGCCTTAGCTAATGGACGAGTTATAGCTTTCAGTTTATGATTAATATATTTTAATTCTAAGGGACAAAGGCATATGAAGGCTCGTTTCCATTACTACAAATTTGTCCCGCAACATGTTGAGCGTCATGTGCCGTCACATATGCCCGAAATTTGTTGAAATGGAAACAGTATGCATCATGTTGCGGCACAAGAGCCGGGGACAAAAATGTGCCAAGCGACTGTGGAGGTCAACAGGTGCCGCAACTTGTGCTGCAGAAAATGGAAACAGATTGCAGCCCGTTCCAAATACATGCGCATGCGCAGTACAGTCTATATTAGCTGTCTTCCAGATCCTGCGCTGCGAGTGTAAGTTCAAACGTGCTCCCTTGTTTGTGGTTGTAGTATTTTCAGTGGTGTCAAATCTGTTGTTTCTCGTAACCACTTCGGAGACGCTAGTCTCTCATCAACCAGTTGTAGGCTCTTTCCGAATGGCTTTTTGCTAGAAAACTCTTAATCCACCATCTCGGTCGTTTTCGCTTTTTTTTAAGTTCATTGTATGCGCCTGACATTACTACAAGAGCTGAAGTAGATGAGTTGTCCAAATCACTCAAATATTTGAACCTCAAGAAACACTGGATAGCTCTGTACCTGATTCACTGTATAAACTGAAAGCGTAGTCTTGCACATCTCTATACTATTGTTGCAGATGCAGCAGGAAATTGGAAACAGTTAAACAATGACGCACAACATGTGCCTGGAACTTGTCAGAATGGAAACGAGCCTTAAGGGAGACAGTTGTGAAGAGGGGTGAAAAATAGCTCCCAATCAGGTAATAATTATATAGGGCCTATCTCTGATTTTAACGGTCTATACACTCGTACATCTCCATGTGGGAGAAAGGTGATCTCTTGAGTGAGTTACTTAACCAAGCTAATTAATTTAAGCTTTGTTTTCCCACAGATACCAGCGAGTGACAAGTTGTTAGCTCATCGCTGAGGTATAACGTGGGGAGGAAAGGCCGATGAAATTTTGTCAGAGGTATTAGTTTAGGCTTGAGGTATATTTACGAGTCTTCAAACTCAGTAATCACGGCTTAAAGTCCCTTCCGGAAGACTTATTTTTCTATCCTTAAAAACCATCAACGCCGGCCGGGTTTGAATCTGCGACCAGAGGCCATTCTGATTCCAATTTGACATTATTATATATTTTTATATTCACTAAGACTACATTTAGATTTAATATGTATGTATGTACGTATGTACGTATGTACGTATGTATGTATATATATATATATCCCAAAGTATCGAGTCAGAATTAATTTTTAAATAATTCCTGAAAAATTACATTTGTCGTATTATTGGTACACTTTTATTATGAAGTGCTTGAAATTGAACTTTGCATTTTTCAGGACACTTTACCACTATATGAAGAAACTCCTGTAGCAAATTCAGTAAAACATTATTTAAGAAACCGCATTTTCGTAAATATTTTATAAAAATTTCGAAGTTAAAATTGGATCATATACTGTATCCCAAGTATTAAGGCACAACAATGAAACTGCTGGGGCCGATTTGTATACATAATTACTTATTTTAGTTAAATTTTCACTTCTTTATTTATCACAGAAGATTAATAATCTATATCTCAAAATATGTATGCGATGGCCAAATTTCATTCGTTTAAAATTATTTCAGGCTGAATGGTTTAACGAATTTAGGAAGTATATACATATTTTTTGAGTTAAATGTACCTATAAATGACAAAAAGCCAAATAATTATAATCAAATATAATTTTTGATTAGGATCTACTTTTTTACCCAATTCACAGTCATCTCCCTTTCAAATATAACCGAATTCCATCATAACTAATAGCTACACAAGAAAAAAATATATATATATTTAGCTCTCCTAGAATAAGACTGAACTGTGTAAATGTAGAGTAAAACTGAAATAGGCCTATGACTGATATATCTTGCATACATATTTTACATAATCTGCGGTAAATGGTTTAAAATTCGGTTAGTTTGGTGTTCAGTTAACTTGAAAAAAATAGTATCTCAACTCTCCTAAGAAAAGCCACAAAAACTAGCTGATCTAGTACCATATTGTTCAAAGTCCCTTTCTTAAAATTATTGTTATGAGGTTATTTTCTCATGTCCCATGTCCATGTGAGACATTCCGATTGGTAATCGATATATCAAATTCGTATTTTATTTTCACGATTTCCAGACTTGGTACAGGGGACATTCACCTTATAACAAGAATTAAGAAAAAAGAATGACCCATGTTGTCTTTTCGACATTTCTGATTTACGTAAAATTTAAAATACGTACGTACAACTTATTAGCCATTTTGAAAACGAGTAACAATAGAATGGCGGGTATATAAAACAATATTTATGGTAATCATTTAACGATGACTCTGGGTAAATGAAACATTTTTTAAAAATTGCATTAGTATATTTTTTTTCGTGGCGCTAGTGATTGTACATTCGCCCTTCACCTCTGAGCCTCGAGTTCGTATCTCATTCACTCCATATGGGATTCGTGGACGAATCGGTTCAAGGGCAGGTTTCCTCCGGGTATCTCCCGTTTTCCTCTGACAGAAACTCCATTCCACCGTTTCTTCATACTTATCCATTTTATAATTTAATTTAATTTCCCGCTCTGATGGTGTGTTAGACCTAGTCGTCCAATAATAGGGACTTTTTTCATTCCTCGATGTCTCATTACGCCGGTCACGCGTACAGGGTTTGCATTTACCCATTAATTTGTTATGTGTAACATCATACAGTCGATTGAGTTAATAAATATTGATCATAAATAAATACACGTTGTTCAGTAGAAAAATTATTAGCCATTATACAGTTTACACTTATACACATGTAATTCAGTTTACACTTATACACATGTCATTCAGTTCACAAGGAAAAGCGAACGAGCACCTTATCTACTCGATGTACACTATCTGACTGTGACCGTGAATGCGTGGGATGTACTCGTATACTGCTGAGTCAGCGCACATTTCAAGTCCCGTGTCTGCACATGTAAGCCTTCGTCATCGCACAGCACAAACCTCGCGTCTGCTGGACAATACTATACTGATCTCACTGTAGAAACAAAGTTTACATAAACACATAAATACAGTTAAGACTATGTATCATACCTGAATCCTGAGAGCACATTAAGTAAAGTTGATTTTCCGGCTCCTGATGCTCCTAAGATTGCAGTTAGACGTCCTGATTTAAAACTTCCATTGATACCTTTTAGTAATGTGTGTTGTATTGATTTTCGTCCTGAAAAATGGAATAATAATAATAAATAATAATAAATTAGATGTTTAGGTTATTATTTATAAAATTTAGACAGGCGGGATACAGTCAGCAAGAACTGATTTTCAGGCAGGAGAATAGCTATATTTCTGAATTTGTCGTTGAATGGTGATAATCTTTATTCATTTGACGATGCTCTTTAACAGCTCGGGTCATCAGCGAAATAATTTAAAATTGAGCGTGAATTGAGACACAAATGACCTAAACTGTTAAAGAATGTCGATAAATAAAAAAATATAATATGTTAAAAAATGAAACTTGCACAGGTCTACATCAATAAAGTTTGCAGATAACTTTAAGAATAAAAAATGCTTATTTTGAGGGTTGCAGTTTGTTATCGTTCCAATTATAATAATAGTTATAAAATACGTAGATTAAACAAATACTAGAAAGTAAAGAGACCTTACTTTAATGAGCTTGTTAATATGACTCCACGCCTAGTTCTTTACTTCTAAAGCCGTGAAATAATTTTCAATATAACGGAAACAAATTATCTTATTTTCGGCGCCTTCTAAGTGTTATGAAATAATTTACAAGATTGAAATATTATACTATATGCTAACTAATTCACTGACACTAATCCGAAGGTTCGTGGTCGTGCAAGACATAAGCTCTCCATACATCCCTATCTTGAGCTAATGTTTTCCAATCAATCCCTGAATAATTAATCTTTCTGAAATCATATAGTAGTTAATATTATTCTCCTATTTAATTAATAGGTTACCCCTGGGCGCTTTCTCTCTGGCTTTTCTACAAAATGTTTCCATGCCGCTCTTTCATTCTCCATTCGTATAAGATGCTCTGTGCATTTCTATCTACGAGACTTAACTGTTATTATATCTAGTTTCCCATAAATCATGTAGATCACAGTAAAGGTCCAATATTAATAAATAATGGTTTAAAAAAACTAAAACAACACGCCTTATCAGAAAACAAAACTAAAAAATGAAAAATAATTTTAATTTCCAACACAAATTAAAGTGGTCAACAAAAAATTCATATCCAACACATCTAGAATAAAACTAATTATCTAAAAAATAATTTTACCATCAAAAGCATGGGGTGCTCTATATAAAAATTTGATAATAAGCAGATATTGGTAAAAGTCAAATCTCTAAGAAGAAAACGAAAAACCATAAAAAAGCACCCCATGCTTTTGATGGTAATTTTCTTTGTAGATAACTCTAGTTTTATCTATATGTGTTGAAGTTGGTTATTTTTTGTTGACCACTTTAATTTTATCCCAAGCGTGTTGGAAATTAAAATTATTTTTCATTTTTTAGTTCGGTTTTCTAATAAAGCGTGTTGTTTTAGTTTTTTAAACTATTATTTATTATTTTATTTTTTAGTTTGGCTTTCTAATTAAGCGTGTTGTTTCAGTGTTTTAAACTATTATTTTTTTAATTTTTAGTTTAATTGATTGTCATAAACCGGAATCCCATGAAAATGTAATTGTTTACGATATTTTTAGTGTCTAGGTACGAATATAATTATATATTTTTTAAAAATAATTATCTTACATTATTATAATATTTTTGAATATTTTAATGTAGATAAATAGAGTTAATCGTATCTTTCTGATATTTTTGGATAAATTACAGTGAGGTAAGTTTACAAAATTGTCATTAATATTTTACGGAATAAGATAAAAATGTAAATATCTTTAAATTCGATACTATTGCAGTATGAGCTAAAAGTAATACTCCTCTAAAAAAATCCCACGGGCCGGATTTGAACCAGCGACCTACGGATTACTGAAATTATGTACCACTACAGTCCACCGCTCTACCAACTGAGCTATCAGAGGCGATGGACTAAAAAGTCGATAAGTCCGCAACCTATTATACCGGTCTTTATCGTTTTGATATCCTGATGATCCTGGCCAGGACCTTAGAAAATAAATAATGAAATTATTGTATTGTCATTGGTCCATTACAAGTATACAAAGTTTCAAGTTGATCCAATTTTTTAAGTGGTTGAAAATCGTAAGAAATATTCCGTTACATAGACAGATACATGTCACGCTAATATAAAGCGTGTAAAATAACTTCTTTTATTAATTATTATTATTAAATACTATTTTGACAGAAAGTTGTTTTATTCATTCCCCTGCCTGTTCGTGTCTATTTTGTTCGAAAAGTGTTCTAAACACTTTATTCTGAAACACAAGCAATCTTTTCTCCTGTCTTAAAATAAGAGACCATGTTTCGCATCCATATACTAAATATAAATAGATTTACTGGTTCAAAAATGCGTAGAAACTAGAATTTACACACTGTAAAACATTTCTGCACATATTTTACAACATGTGACGCGAAAATTGTTTCTATGTTTGTAGTATACATGCGCATGCGCCAACAAACGTGAAGAGATTTATAAATACACTATGGAATCACAGGATGCAGCCAACATATGCACAATATTTAATGAACCTATAAGCTAATCTAACGCAATTTAAGTACTCTAACCTGTAAAAGACCAACCTAAAAGCAAAGCTAACCTAACACAATTTAAGCGGTCTAACCTGTGCAAAAATGCAACGCCCAAAAATAAATAGTAAGTTCAGATATTCTGAAATATGTGTGCACAGTTAATTACTACATACTCCATGTTGGCTGCACTGGAACACGTCTTTGTTGTTGCATAGAATATTCGTTAAAATCAATATGGCTACCATGTCTTCATGGTAAAATATCGTAGAAAAACATACTAAAGTAATCGCTAGAAAAAATGTAAAAATCATTGTAAATGGTGGGAAATAATTTGAAAAATGAAGCCCTAAGAATAAAGTTTCACACGAGTTTAAACATAGGCTCAATTCTTGAAATGCGTGCTATTATGCATTACAGAGACTCTTGATGTCCCAACTCCTTTCAAAAAACGTTAAACTGAAAATATATAAAACTATTATCCTACCAGTTATATTATATGGGTGCGAAACATGGACTCTTACTTTAAGAGAGGAAAGGAGATTACAAGTATTTGAGAATAAAGTACTTAGGAAATTTTTTGGACCAAAGAGAGGTGAACAGACAGGTGAATGGAGAAGACTACATAACAATGAACTACATGGTCTTTATAGGAAGCCAGATGTAATAGGAACAGTTAAGTCTCGTATACTGCGATGGGCAGGACATGTTGCACGTATGGGGAATGAAAGACTTGCATGGAAGCTTGTTGTAGGAAAGCCAGAGGGAAAACGCCCAGTTGGTAGACCAAGAATGAGGTGGAAGAATAACATTAACTATGATTTGAGGGAAGTAGATTATACAGGGAATGATTGGAAAGCATTAGCTCAGGATAGGGATGCACGGAGAGCTTATGTCCGCGCGGCCATGAACCTACGTTTTCGATAGTGCCAGTGAGTAAGTTAGTAAGGAGTTTATAAAGTACGGTAATTAAAAAAGTCGCGTCACAGATTGAAAAGTTTAGCCACATTTTTAAGTATGTCGACACCGTCCCTAACAAATGGTTAAAAAAAACTTTTCAGGTTACCGTTATCTGCTTTTTAAATAATCTAATGAAGTGCTGTAGAACGAAAAATGTTTTTCCGTATGTCAACTCTTAAACATTGGGCGAGAATCGCTGATCAGAAGATTGGCGTATTGTAAAAAAACATGGCCAAAAATGTATTGTTCGGACACTACAGAGCTATAACATCGCTTTAATACTGTCGATGTGTGTAACCTTAATATACTATGTAGTAAACCATCTGCGTTCTCTTTAGTGGGTTCACTTTTAGGTTGTTGTAATATATTATTCCGTTATTACATCATCATAATCATCATCCTGCCAGGTGTTAGTCTTAGAAGAACTGTTACGGCTTGAGAAAGCGGTTTTCGTGCCATCTTTCCATAGGTCGACCAAGTAACCGTTTCCCATTTGGACAGTAGTTCATTATTGCCTTGGGGATCCTGGATCTAGCCATTCTTGAGACATGCTCCTTCCAGTTTAGCTGATATCTGGAGAAGTAGTCCAGTATTGGTGACACATTAAGTTCTTGAAGGATTTCTACATTTTTCTTTCGATCCCATTTGGTGTAGCCAGCTGTTAGGCGCATAAATTTCATTTCACAAGCTGTTAGTCTGCTTTCATCTCTTGTCCTTATAGTCCACGCTTCACTCCCATAATATAGGACTGGTCGAGCCGTTATTTGATAAAGACAAGTACGAGTTGATTTTTGCACTAATGAAGGTTTTAAAACTCTATTAATGATTTCCATTGATTTGTTGCATTTCACAATTTTCTCTGGTAAATCCAAATTTTCAACGAAAGAGAGTTTATATTCTAAATAAGTAAACTCATTAACTCTCTCTAAAATTTTATTTAAACAAATTTTGCTTGGTATTGGGGATTTTCCACAAAAGGCCATTATTTTAGTTTTATTGGTGGATATTTCCATTAAATATTTCTGGGCTATCAAATTTAAATTATGTACTGACCATTGTAAATCATCTTCAGATGTTGCTAGTAAAACAAGATCATCTGCAAACATTATTATCTAATTTTAAATTTCTATTGATAGTGATACTTCCATGTTTAGTTTCTCTAAAGTCTTTTGCAATGGCATTCATATATATGTTAAAAAGTAGAGGGGAGTGGCCACAACCTTGTCTGACTCCTGAGTTTATTTCTTTCCACTGAGTTATTTTTTCTTTTATTTTTATGGCAATGAGAGTTGACTTATAAATGTTATTCCGTTATTACTTTGAATCTAAACGAAGAGTCCCGAATGAAAATAACCTTAACTCGTATCCGTCTCAGTACCGGGATAAGATGCGAAGAAACCTGTGAATTACAAGGGTCCCGGTCGATCACGTCTAACGCACGATCAGATGAATGAAATGAGTGTGGAGAAATGGTGGAATGAAATTTGTGGCAGGGGAAGACTGAGCAACTTCTAGAAAAATCTACCCAGACTTCGTTTCGTTCATCACATGGACTAACCGAGATGCGAAATCGAGATCCCCCAGCGGTGAAAGGCGAGTGTTTAACCGCTTGCTCACGGAGCTGCCTTCCGGATGAAAACCTGATATTTCAATCAGTTGGCAATTAAATAGATCTTGACATAAACTATTTATATATTCAGGTCACTTAACTTAAATTGCTATCAGGCAACTTGTTTACTCCTTTCCACAAACGGACACATCACCTCCATTAATGAAAAATGCCTACATTTCATTTTAACCTAATTGTAACTTTTTACTGTGCTTGTATTTTTGAACTATTGTTACCAACTCAGCCATCTTGAAAAATCTGAGTAGGAACCATTTACAAGATAATTGTATTTTCTCGTTACTTCTAATGCATTGATTGTCGTTAAAACTAACGATTCCCATTGATTCAAACACATGTTCGCTACGAGTTGCTTCATTATCTAATTCGATATTAACGCATTTACTTCAACCTAAAAGTGAATAAGCAGTATTTAAAGGAATACAAATTTCCACTCCCCTTTATTAGGTGTATACCCAGCCTCTTCTCTCTTGAAAAGCTAACAGTAATTAGTCAATACCGATACATTTTATGTTCAAACGAATCAACACAAAATTACATTAATCAGTACAGTAAACTCTTGGGAGCTTTCAACAGCCTAATTAAATATAGCTCGTATATGGAATTTCCCTAACCTCTTCTCCCTTCCCTTCCTTTTATAAGCACACTCATCCTAGATGAATATACAATTTTAGTTTCGATTAATTTTAAAATTATTATTTATACAATATAAAATATTTAATTAACACATCTGACCTTTATTTCGGCCTCGATGGTCTAGGAGTTAAGTTCCTTGCCTCTGGTCCAGAGCGTCATGGGTTCGAACCCATCCGGGATCGAATGGATATTTTAGGATGGAAAAACGAAGGGACAAGTCCTCAAACAAGAGCTTTAAGTTGTGGGTCTCGAGACTGAAGATTTTTGAGTCCGTAAAAGAATATGAGGCGTAATTTAGAGCCTCTGACCAAAATTTAATCGGCCTTTCCCATACAAGTAATACCTTATTTGCTTACTAGGCATCTCTTTAAGGTGATGAGCCAACTACTTGATAGTTGCTGACATCGGTAGGAAATAAGCGATTTAAAGTCAACACATAAATATTATTTTCTTATTTAATTTTTATGAATAGACATTGGAAATCATACGTATTGTTCGACGGAGAAAACTTCTGATTTTGATCTACATTCAATGAACTCTGGATATGTAATTTGTTTGGTATTGACTGGTGTAGTATGAATTGTGTCAAACTACAGATACAGTATAACTAATTATTCATAAAATGACTTGGTTAAGTAACTCACGCTAAGGAGCACCCACAAAGTGTAGGGATATTCGGTATAGGTAAATATGATCTATATAGGAATGTTTTGGAAAACACGTGTAAAAATCTAGTGAGTTTTTTTACTATGTTAGTTGTTTTTTTATCCCACGTGCGTACAAGTGAGATTTTCCATTTTGGAACTGGCAACATTGGTTATGATAGCAGCATGATATCTCAACGCCGTTCAGCTTATCTGTGATGATGCGGCAGTTCCACTTGTGCTAGACGCAACGGAAAATAACATCTAAAGATTGTTAGTATAAACATTCGTATTGGCGAATTCCGAAAGAATGACACTACCCATAGAGGTTGTTCTCATGAAAATATCACAAAAAACAGCTCTCCACCGATTCTATCTAGTTGACACCTAAAATGACCATGACACACACACACACACACACACACACACATATATATATATATATATATATATATATATATGATGTGTGTGTGTGTGTAACTCATTGGTACTATCGAACCCGTAGGTTCATAGCCGCGCGAACATACTCTTTATACTTCCTATCCTGAGCTAACGTTTTCCAATCATCCCCTGTATAATCTACATCTTTCAAATTATGGTTAATGTTATTATGCTTTGGCCTACTTACTGGAAGTTTCCTCTCTGGTTTTCCTGCAATGAGTTTCCAAGCCCCACTTTCACTACCCAATCGTCTCTCGAGGTCGATGGATTTTTTAGGATGGAAAAATCCAAGGGCTAATCCTCCAGGAGGGACTGTAAGTCGTGGGTCCCGAGTAATAACCATATGACACTCTCTGACATCTATAGTAAAATAAGTATAACTAAATTAGCCTGATTAATAAACTTTCCACTAGGGGAAAGCGGACGAACGTGATCAATCAATTTTCAGTATCAAACGATGTATCTCATATTCCATCCATAGTAATTCTGCCCGAAGGCAGGTCCTTCACTGCAATCATAGCATTTTCATGCTATGCTTGCAGCTTTACTAGGGAATTGTTTAGGTGTGGTAGCTTCCCGTTGCTTTCCACACCGGTGAAGGATGATGATGATGATGATAATGATAATGGTAAGGATGATAATGATAAGGATGATGGCCATATGATTTCGGGGACCGTTTGGGCCTTAAAGTTTTCCTGACATTTGTCTTACAGGTGAGGAAAAACCCCGATAAAAACCTCACCCAGAAAAACTGCCCCGACCGGGATCGAACCCGGGCCCGCTGCGTGACAAGGCAGCACGCTACCTCGAGACCACAGCGGTGGACTATCTCATATTGTCATTTTTTAAAAATTCGCTTTCAATATTATAACGTACGTTATGCATTGAAATAATTTGTGACAGAATGAACTGACAGGACTCTAACACTAATTTTAACCCTAGCAATACCAACCGGGGGGGTACTTTATACCCACCTTCTGTCATTTTAATTTTTTCACTAGAAGCATGAAGTTAATAGTTATTGCCAATCATTGACTCTAGTACTGAAATACGTAATTGTTTGGAAGTTTTCATTGTTGGTCATTTTATAAAACAATGATCTATTATTGTGGTCATGAAGTACTCCCCCGTTGGTAGTTCTTGTGACGCATAACATGCCCTTAATTGTTTTTCATAGCTTCTTCAATAATTTTTTTATATCTCTAATTCTATTTTTACCAACAATGTTGTTTGTTTATATAATTTATTCTTCCATTATTGATTTATCTGAAAGTTTGTTCTCTTATATATTTATATTTATTTTTTTACTTACTCAGTATCCAGTCTGTCTGTTGTGCAGTTATAGTAATTCACACATGTGAGTAACAAAATTATTTAAAAATGTCTAAACGTCCTTTGTCTGACAAAGAAATTATGGATATAATTAATAATAAAATAGTTCCAGATTTTAAATTTGATGATAGTGATGAAGTGAGTGAAACAAAAGATGAAAATATTGTGCGTGAGCAATTTGATGAAATCATGTTATTGCCTTCTGACGATGGTGATGAGGATCATAATAATAGTGTAAAATTGAAAATGACGTCAGTGCCAGATATGTTACAGCTAGTGGAAGAATTTTCACATCAAAGGCTCCTCGGCCTATAAGATGTATAGCACAAAATGTTGTAAATGAAAGGGAAGGAATAAGAAATGAAGGTAAAGTGAAAACCATTAGAGAATCATGTGACATATTCTGTACACAGGAAGTTGTAAGCATCAACATAAAACACACAAATGAAGAAGCAGCAAGAATAAATATACCAGCAACAAATATATGTTTATAGCTTATCTATATGGAACTAGAAGGTCACAATCGCACCTGTATTTCAGATCTCTGGTGTAATATTACTGGCCGATTCATACATACGGCAACTATTAGTAGGGCCAGGTTTCTGCAACTAACTAAAATAATTAGATTTGATGATAGAGAAACCCGAAATGAATGCAGGGAACAAGATAAATTTGCAGCAATAAGACAGGTATTTGAAACAATGAACCAAACTTTGCCAACATGTTTTTTTTTCTGCTGGGATTTATACTGTAGTTGATGAAATGCTAACATTTATTCCGTGGAAGGTGTCCATTCAAAGTTCAGGGGTAAGAAAGAAAAATACAACAAAAATAGTAAAACAATAATTTGTGGCAATTGTCACAGGTATGCTTATGGGAGGCATAGTAAGAAAACAGTGATTTGTTAAAAATGTGGACAAAGTTCTGAGGAGAGTGATGAGTGACACATACGACGACGACGACGACGACGACGACGACGACGACGACGACGACGACGACGACGACGACGACGACGACGACGACGACGACGACGACGACGACGACGACGACGACGACGACGACGACGACGACAACGACAACGACAACGACAACGACAACGACGACGACGACGACGACGACGACGACGACGACGACGACGACGACGACGACAACGACAACGACAACGACAACGACAACGACAACGACAACGACAACGACAACGACAACGACAACAACAACAACAACAACAACAACAACAACAACAACAACAACAACAACAACAACAACAACAACAACAATAACAATAACAATAACAATAATAATAGGGAACCCATGCCAAAGGCTCAAACACAGGGACATGTTCCTAGGAACATGGAATGTTATAGGAATTTATACAATAGCGGGGCACTAGAGATATTAACGCGGGAACTAGATAAATCGCCCTTGGATATAGTCGCTTTACAGGAAGTTAGGTGGCCAGGAGAAGGTAGTCAGGAATCAGGAAGTTTTGCATTATACTACGGGGGTGCAGAAAGACCTGCATTTGGAACGGGTTTTTTAGTCCGAAGGAGGATCCTGTCCACTATCCGAGATATTAAGTTTGTCAGTGATAGGATATCATACATAATTCTAAAGGGTAAACGACATGATTTTGTAATCGTAAATGTACATGCTCCCACAGAAGATAAAGATGACAAGATCAAGGATGAGTTCTATGAAGAATTTAGAATGCGTATTTGATAGCCTTTCACGATATCATATGAAAATTGTCTTAGGAGATTTTAATGCAAAAGTGGGGCGGGAAGATATATTCAAACCAACAATAGGCAAATTCAGTCTTCATGAAGATAGTAACGACAACGGGGTTAGATTAGTCACATTTGCCACATCAAAGAATCTCATTGTTAAGAGCACAACATTTCAGCATAAGGATATTCATAAATACACCTGGACGTCTCCAGATGGAGAAACTCGGAACCAGATAGATCATGTATTAGTGGATAAAACGCTGGCACAGTAGCATCATCGATGTTAGATCAGTTAGAGGGACAGACTGCAATTCGGATCATCATCTGGTCAGGGTGAAAATCAGACAACGGCTATCGCTTATGAGAGGAACAAACGCTAAAGATGATTCTGTAAAATTTGAATTAAAAAACTTGAAAAATGATGAAATGCGGCAAGAATACCAAATCAAAATTGCTAATAGATTTGAAGTACTGGGATCTTCAGATGACAATGTGGCAAACGAAGAAGAAACTGATATAAATAAAGAATGGGAGGCTATAAGAGATACTATTAAATTGTCAGCATCAGAAAGCATTGGTTGTTTAAAAAAGAAGCAAAACAAGAAATGGTTTGATGAGGAATGTGCCGACATTGTAAAGAAAAGAAAGCTAGCAAAAATGAAATGGTTACACGAGCCAAATGAGGTAAATTTAGAGCAATTGGGTAGTATTAGACGGGAAACCACCAAGTTACTAAAGAGTAAAAAGAGGGAATATTTGAGAGAGAAGATTAATGATCTTGAAATGAATGCAAAAAAAATAGGAACATTAGAGAATTATATCAGGGAATTAGTATAGAGAAGAAAGGGTTTCAGGCTAGAACAAACATAATTCGGAATGAAAATGGGGATATGATTGCAGATTCCAGGAGTATATTAAATAGATGGAAAAGTTACTTTAATCAGCTATTAAATGTACATACAGAACAGGACATTGAGGAGGATAATTTACAGACAGCAGAAATGCTAGTCGCAGAGCCAAGTGCATTAGAGGTTGAAATGGCGATTGAAAAATTGAAGATGTATAAAGCATCAGGTTCAGATGAGATCCCAGCAGAACTGATAAAATCAGGGGGAGAAAAATTGATGGACAAGATACGCTGGTTGCTTAGTATGATTTGGGAAAAAGAAGCTCTTCCAGATGAATGGAAGGAATCAATTATCGTACCAATTTATAAGAAAGGAGATAAAACTGATTGCAACAACTACAGGTACATCTCATTACTTTCAACTTCGTACAAAATTCTAACAAATATATTAGTAAGCAGACTTACTCCCTATATTGATGACATTCTAGGAGATCATCAATGTGCATTTAGAAGAAACAGGTCTACAACAGATCAGATTTTTAGTATAAGACAGATTTTAGAAAAGAAATGGGAATATAATGGTACTGTACATCAACTGTATGTAGACTTCAAAAAAGCATATGATTCAATTAAGAGGGAGAAGTTATATAGTATCCTGCTGGAGTTCGGAATTCCTAAAAAAGTTAGTTAGACTTATACGAATGTGTCTAAATGGCACAAAGAGTGGGTGCGTGTAGGCAAACAGTTTTCGGACACTTTTGAAATCCAGAATGGGTTGAAGCAAGGAGATGCTCTATCTCCTCTACTATTTAATTTTGTACTAGAGGATGCCATTAAGTCTTTAGAGAATGAGGAAGGAGTACAACTCAATGATATTAATAAGCTGTTAGTTTATGCTGATGATGTAGTATTGTTGGCCGAGAGCGAGGAGATACTAAAGAACAACACACACACATTATTGAGTAACACTAAGAAATTAGGACTGGAAGTAAATATCAATAAAACTAAATATATGGTCACACGTAGAAATTCAGTATATAATGGAAATAGATAGCTAATGACAAATGAGGGAAATTTTGAGGAAGTGGCTGAATTCAAATACCTAGGAACAATGATCACAAATAGGAATGAGATGCACAAAGAAATTAAACATAGGCTCAATTCTGGAAATGCATGCTATTATGCATTGCAGAGACTCTTGATGTCCCAACTTCTTTCAAAAACCGTTAAACTGAAAATATATAAAACTATTATTCTACCAGTGGGTGTGAAACATGGACTCTTACTTTAAGAGAGGAAAGGAGATTACAAGTATTTGAGAATAAAGTACTTAGGAAAATGTTTGGACCAAAGATAGACGAACAGACAGGTGTATGGAGAAGACTACATAACAATGAACTACATGGTCTTTATAGGAAGCCGAATATAATAAGAACAGTTAAGTCTCGTAGACTGCGATGGGCAGGACATGTTGCACGTATGGGGAATGAAAGGCTTGCATGGAAGCTTGTTGTAGGAAAGCCAGAGGGAAAACGCCCAGTTGGTAGACCAAGAATAAGGTGGGAAAATAACATTAACTATGATTTGAGGGAAGTAGATTATACAGGGAATGATTGGAAAGCATTAGCTCGGGATAGGGATGTATGGAGAGCTTGTGTCCGTGCGGCCATGAACCTGCGGGTTCGATAGTGCCAGTGAGTAAGTAAGTAAGTAATAATAATAATCTCTATCTATCTTCGGGTTTTTACAGCTGCTGCCGTCTTCCCGTGCCAAACATCCAAAGCCTATGGTCTTGGGCATCTTCGATGCTTAGCCCTCTAGCTTGCATTACTGTCTTCATGTTTTCCTTCCATGTTAACCTTGGTCTCCCTCTTTTCTTCTTTCTGTTCAGATGCCATTCATATAGTTGCTTCGGCCATCGCTCATCTTCCATTCTTAAGACATGTCCTAACCACTTTAATTCCTTCTCCTCAATTCTTTCAATTATGCTTTCTTCTGCTTCCATTATGTTTCTAATTTCATAATAATAATAATAATAATAATAATAATAATAATAATAATAATAATAATAATAATAATACTTTATTTATTCTGGCAGAGTTAAGGCCATAAGGCCTTCTCATCCACTCAACCAGCACAAATACAAATAAATATTTGACAAATATAGATATACACTATACTAATTATAACAGTTAAAGATACAATAAATGTAGCAATGTACATTTCATGTACAAACAACATTTTATAGGGTAACAACAATAATGATACCATCAATGATTAGATTAGGGTATTGTCCTGAAATTATTGTTTCTACAAGTACCGTATCAATAATAAATTTGCACAAATGTTCTGCTTACATTAAGACATAGACTACTATATCAGCCTAAATATATAATGTGATTAGAAAAAACAAAATGCAAAACTAAGTTAAATATTACATAAATAAGCATGACATTTTATAATATTTAATTTTAAAACAAATGTTTTAAAATGTGTTCAAATAATTGCTTATATATACTGCTTAAAGTGGTGGTCATAAAGTACCCCCCTCCCCGTTGGTAGTATAAGTTCTGAAATATGGGTTGGTATTGCTAGGGTTATCACTAAAGATCGGACTGAAAACCACCGACTCTTCCTCGCGCCTTCCGCAGTTGATCACCGGCACACTAGTGTTCTTTGGAAACACAAAGGCATGTAGCCTACTATTCTTGAAATGCCAGGTCGATGTTTGGGATGAGATGAAGCCGCTACATTTGAAGGTCTCTGATATACACGGATCATAATAACAGATGAAATAAAATGGATGACAAGAGTATGGTGAAGTGGTGGAATGGAGTATTTGGCAGGGGAAACGGAAGTGATTCTGATGGTGGCTCTGATTCATCCACTATGAACCCATAAATTGACCGAGACGAGAACTCGGAACCACTTGCAGCACGAAGCCACTTCTGCCTAGTTCTATAATGAGTTATTCCACGTGAAATCATCAGATTTTGCAAAAAACTTTTAGCGGCTCAATTTCATATTTACATACATTTTCTTTTAGTAGTAGTAGTAGTAGTAGTAGTAGTAGTAGTAGTAGTAGGACTTTATTAGACAAAACGTAAGATATTTACAATATTATTTACAAATATGGGTCGCACGGGCAGTAAGCCGTACGTGCTGTTGACAGCCCGTTACAATAAAGTAATAATTACTACTAGTGTGAAGAAAAATAAACAACAAAAAAAAAGCAATAACATTACAATTACATAAAGAAAACGCAGTAATATTACAATTAAATAATAACACAATAGCATTATACACTAAAAAAAGCAATAACATTACAATTACATAAAGAAACACAGTAATATTACAATTAAATAATAGCACAATAGTATTATACACTAAAAAAAAAAATAACATTACAATTACATAAGAAAACACAGTAATATTACAATTAAATAATAACACAATAGCATTACACATTAATTAATTTATATATAATTATTAAGAATTAATGTTATTGCATTTTGATAACATATATTTATTCATGAATGAATGTTGTTCTTATTTTCCGCGTTTTGTCCAGAAATTTACCCAAGTTTATCCAATTCTCTGGATTTACCAATAACTCGTAGCATGCCAATATTTCCCGATTTGAATTTAGAAATCTTTCCGGTAATAACTGACGTCTCCAATATTCTAAATCATTACATTTTCCTAATATATGTATCTCATCTACAAATTTCCCGCACATTGGACATATTCGCATATCGTGATCGTCGCTAATTTTTTGAAATTTCCATGCCCCTAGCCTAAACCAAGCAAACCCTGATCTCTCTTTAAATCCTAGGTTGAGTATATACGATTCTTTTCCCCAGACGTGTTTTAGGTCTCTTTGTAAACACAGTGAGCGTTTTCCTGTACATTCGGCGAAAGTATGTTGTTGGTTTATATCTAAGTACCTCCTCCTTATTTTTCTCCACACGTTCTTGCGATTTTCAGTCCCTTTTTCCCATATCCAGCCCATCCCAATCTTTTGGAGTTCTCTCCTAACCTCGTCTGCCCAAAATTTAACATCTATATCTATACGAGTAGTACAGTATGGGCGACTTCATCTAAATATTGCATGTTCTAAAAAATATATTGAACTACGTAAGAACTGTGCAGAATGAAATAAAAAATCATATTTCTGAAAGTAATATGCATAATAAAACTTTCAGGAAATATAGCCGAGTATCCAAGTCTCACATATAACTTACTAGAAGAGTAATGAAAATATGTAAGTATTAGATTTGTAATTAATTAAACAAATGCATGCGTTCTGTTTTTGTTGCAGACAGACTTTCTGAAATTTTAATTCATAGCTTGGAGATTTTTAAAAAAAATTCTGTGCGTTTTTTTAAAGATTTTCAAGAGTATCAACAGTTTTTCATAATGTATGTCTTTCTGCTATAGTACAAATGATTTAAAATATCAATTTTTATAAATAATTGATTAATAGCTTCAAAGCTATATATATATTAGAAACCTACTGGTGATGAAACGGATAGCTATTTAGCCGGACACCGGATATTCGGCCAACCTTGAGGTTGGACATCCGGCCGCCGGATATCAGACCGAACATTGCCGATTGCCGATTGGCGAGCTCGTGTAGGTGGTGCACCAACCTTTGGACGGACTCCGGTGAATTCGGGTCTTTTCGTTCATGAGCAAAGTTAACAAGTGTTTCATTGACTTGTTGAATCAATTGCAAACACGATCATTTGACCTTATTAAAAAAGTGCTATTTTAGTTTGAGGTTATTATAAAAGTATTTTAAGTAATTCTAGAAAAAAAAAGCGACGGAAAATGACAGTAGCGGTTCATCTTCAACACCGGCTAAGAGAAGTAGAGGAGAGGTGACAGAGTCGGCTGTATCTCGAGGAGCTCATGACACGTTCTTGAATTATTTCAATGAGGTAGCAAATGAAAACAACAGTAGTTAGTTTCATGATTAAGAAAAAAACCGATTGTAGGTGAGAATGATTTGTATCTGAAGTCGGTGCGAATTGATCGCGAACGTCACCTTTATATTTGGTGGTCAGCGAATGCTACACAATACCCGAACTTAACATAGTTTGTCAACATTTATCTTTCAGCACCCTGCAACAGTGTATACAGCGAAATACTTCTTTTCTCAAACTGACTTTGTCTATGAAGACAAGCGAAACCGTTTGTTGCCTCTTAATGCAGAGAAATTCGTATTCATTCACCTTTATTTGCCCTTATAATAATAATAATAATAATAATAATAATAATAATAATAATAATAATAATAATAATAATAATAATAATACTTTATTTATTCTGGCAGTGTTAAGGCCATAAGGCCCTCTCTTCCACTCAACCAGTACAAATACAAACAAATATTCGACAAATATAGATATACACTATACTAATTATAAACACTTAAAGATACAATAAATGTATCAATGTAAATGTCATGTACAAACAACATTTTATAGGGTAATAACAATAATGATACGATAATAATAATAATAATAATAATAATAATAACAATAATAATAATAATAATAATAATAATAATAATAATATGATACATTATACGGGAAACCAATTATATATATATATATATATATATATATATATATATATATCTTACACTGGATAATAATGAAGTCGAGTTTAGAGCAAATATAAATTTAGATTTCTTTTAAAAGATGCCAATGTCCGGCAGCCCCTTATTTCTTGTGGTAGGGAATTCCAGTTGCGAGAAGTGGAGATGGTATATGACATGGAGTGATGTGATGTCCTATGTTGCGGTATATTAAGTAAGAGACTATGTTGTGATCTTGTGTTTAAGTTATGGTTTGAGGATAGATACTGGAAACGGGATGATAAATAATTGGGAATCGAGGTATGTAGGATCTTAAATAGGAGAATTAGACAGTGCGATTTTCTTCTCTCTTTTAGATGTAGCCATGACAATTCGTGGAATAATGGAGAAATGTGATCGTATTTTCGAACATTAAATATGAATCTGATACACATATTATGGACACGCTGCAGTTTGTCCGACAATCCGTCACTTATGTCAGTTAGTAGAACGTCACAGTAGTCAAAATGCGGCATCACTAAAGTTTGGATTAAAATTCTTTTAAGAGTTGTAGGAAGAAAATGTTTAAGTCGCTTTAGGGATGCATTATGGAGAAGATCCTTTTAGATGTTTGTTTTACTTGCTCATGCCATTTTAAATTAGAATCTAAGTAAAATCCCAAGTTTTTAACGACGTCGGTATAAGGAATTTGTTCATTATCTAATATGACAGCCGGCATATTGCCATTGTTTATGAGGTGTAATAGCCTTGGATGTCCGATAATTATTGCTTGCGTTTTGTTTACATTTAGTTTCAGCCCATATTGTCTGGACCATAAAGATATATGCCTGAGGTCAGTGTTTACTTTGTCAATATATTCATTAATTTCGTCAGGCCTAAAGTGTGTGTAAATCTGTAGGTCGTCGGCGTAAAGATGATGCTTGCAGTTTTGTAGTTTCTTGGTCACGTCATTAATATAAATCGAGAAGAGAAGAGGAGCGAGGACGCCGCCTTGAGGTACCCCTTTCCTCACCAAGCGCCAGGAAGAAATGCGATTATTAACAGAAACTGATTGCTGACGATTAGTGAGGTAAGATGCAAACCAATCAA
Source organism: Diploptera punctata (assembly GCA_030220185.1). NCBI lineage: Eukaryota > Metazoa > Arthropoda > Insecta > Blattodea > Blaberidae > Diploptera > Diploptera punctata. Next base: position 57,619 of record JASPKZ010000838.1, on the reverse strand, counting down.
GGCAGTTTTCCGACAGATGTAGTGTCTTTAGTCTCGCTAGCATTAAGTCTATATCTACTGTGTCAAAGGCTTTGCTGTAGTCGAGTAGGACTATTGCGGTGAGTTTGCTTTTGTCCATTGAGTCTCTTATGTCCTCTACAATGTCAAGTAGTGCAGTACTTGTGTGATGTCCTGTTCTAAAACCAGACTAATGTTCATCAAGTAAGTCGTGTGTGGTGAGGTAGTCTGTTAACTGTGAGCGTATTATGTGTTCCAGTGCTTTAGATAAACAGGGAAGAATACTAATGGGTCTATAATCATCGAGTGTTGTGGGAGTGTTTGATTTCGGTGTAGGACGAACTAGAGTCATTTTCCAGAGTCTGGGATAGGTCCCGGTCATTATAGAGGCATTAAAAATGTGGGTTATTGTTGGGAGAATAATGTCTATTATTTTTTGCAGGAGAGTTATTGTTATATTGTCTATTCCTTGTGCTTTAGATTTAATACGTAATACTGCTCTTTTGGCGTTATTAGGTGAGATATAGGAAAAAAAGAATTTGTCTCGGGTAGGTTGGGAATATGACATTAGTTCATCTATTGTCTGTCGTTTGTGTTGTGAGGTGTTGTCAGAAGGGAGGCGGGTAAAATGGTCAATTCAACTCATCTAGTGGTAGGTCAGCTGTTTCTACCTGTAGTTTATTTTGACAGAGGCCTATTGATTTTAAATTTTTCCACATGTCAGCTGAGTTGGACATAGATTGTGTAATAATAGTATGGGCATATCTTAGTTTTGCATTCCTTATAGTCTGGTTGACTTTATTCCTTCAGATGCTGGTATGTCTGTAAGTCTGTCATGTCTTGTTTCCTCCTTGTATTTCCTGAATGCTACGTCTCTACTCAGTCATGAGGCACGCGGATATTATCAGACAATCAGGGTGCAGGTGGTCTGTTTCGACGTCTTAGTATTGATAGGTGTGGGGTTGTCATACAATTGTAAAATCATGTCATTAAAATTTTCAACTTTCTCGTCTACAGTTCTAAGTGTCCATATATTGTTCCAAGGTAGTTTTGCAGCGTCATCAATTAATTGCGCATAATTTATATGTTTCAAGTCTCTGTATGTTACAAGTCTAGGTCTACGTTTAGAGCAAAGGAGTGAATATTCAATGTATATTAAGTCATGTGCAGAGATGCCTGGAGCTTCTATCTGTCCACTAGTTATAACTTTTTGAGGATTATTTGTTATAATTAAGTCTAGTAGTGTGTCAGAATACCTAGTATGATGGGTTGGTTCTGAAGGCAGTATTGTCATATTGCATGACTGGAACATTGTCTGTAGTTGTATAGTGTTGTAAGAATTTGTGGCTAATAGGTTCGTGTTGAAGTCTCCTAGTACAATTACATGTTCATAAGATGGTATCAGATTTTGGAGAACTGTTTTCAATATCATGCAGGTGACCGACATTTGGGGGCTTATAAACTACTCCTAATAAACATTTCTGCATTTTCGCTCTAATTTCTATAAATAGGTATTCGGGTCGAGACGAGTATTCACTAGGCGAATGGGATACAATTTTCGGTTGTAGATCGGAACGTATACACATCGCCACGCCGCCTCCATTTTTCCCGAATCTGTCATTCCTAATCAAGATGTAATTTTGCATGTTTACAAGAGAAGAGGGAAGGGTATTTTTCAGCCATGTTTCAGAAATTAAAATGGCATGCAGATTTAGTGTTGAAAATATAGTTTGGAATTCTGAGAAGTGGGACAAGATTGACTGTGCATTACAATGTGTTATTTTACATGGACTGCCAGAACGATCCCGACAGTTTCGGAAAGAACCTGGAAAAGAAAATAACTGAGAAAATAAACCACAAACTACAGGAAATAATGGTAAACTGGAGTATGAGCGTCAAACATTTAATTCAAAATGAAATAAAAACCGCGACACAGCATAATGAAATTAAAAACGCAACACAAGAAACAGTAGAAGAAGAACAGTCCCACCCCTCCATAGAACGAAACGAAGACCCGATATCATTCAACAGAGAAGAGGCTCCATGGACAGAGGTTGTGTAAGAAGAAGGCGTGTACCTAAGACGCAAACTATCCAGACACCTACAATCATCGGCACCAATACAGCCCTAGAAACACACACAACAGCAGCTGGAGAGGAACTACAAGCGGCATGCCGTAGAGCCTGGCTGTATATCGGACGCCTTCACCAAAACACGACCCGTGAGAAGGTAGAAAAACACCTGAGAAGACTGGAGGTCACAGAAATCCTGGAATGCGAAGAAATCCAATCGAGAGGTTCCTTGAAAGCATTCAAAGTAGGAATACCACTCAAGGACCTACAGAAAATCACCAGCCCAGAATCATGGCCGGAGGGGGTAGTAGTCAGACGTTATCGTCTTTTTCGCTCCCAAAGGCAGGGGGCAACACTGCCACAGTAATGGTACCAAAAGTGACGTCATGAAAATAATGTTGTGGAATGTAGAAGGGCTGAAATCTGTTATTGACATGACCCCCCTATGTACACTCCAAGATAATGACATTTTATTCTTCACAGAAACACTCAGCACAGAGGACATAAACATAACTAGTTTCTACGGAATCCATTCCCCAGCTAAGAAAGGAGAAAGAGGACGACCTTCAGGGGGTCTAAGCTGCTACATAAAACCCCACCTGCAACCCCTCAGAGTAACCGATTGTACAGACAGCACTCTTACGATAGTCACTAGAAGAGCGAACATCGTTGGCGCATACTTCACTCCTAACACCGACCCGAGGTCATCATCGATGAGTTAGGAAGGGCACTAGAAAACACAGAAGATAGCAAACCTACTTTCCTGGTAGGCGATCTTAACTGTAGAATAGACAAATGGGACACAAAAACACAAGCGGTTACCGACTTTGTTTTGGACTACGGGCTAATCCTGTTAAACCAGGAAAAGGATTACACATATGTGGCACCAAACGGGAGGAGCACAATCGACCTGGTCTTCACGAACGGTCGAGGTGACGCTGAGGTGAATGTGGAAAATGTCACAATTAGGAAACACCTCCCTGTTATAACAAAATTCCATGCCAGTGCAGGAACACAAGAACCATTAGGCACATATTTCAAACCGTCAATTTCAAGATACATAGACGAAGAAAGATGGGAAACAAACAAAGCAGAGCTACCAAAAATAGTGGAAATGATGAGGCAGGGGAACTTAGACGAGGCAACTGCTGCTCTGAATGACATAATCACACACTCCACCAGAGAACTGCCCAGATCGAAACGCACCGCGAAGCCATGGTTCGACGAAGATTGTTACGTAATGAGGCAAAGGACACTACAACTCCTCCATGCTGCTAGGGAACACGAGGAGGTGATGCACTGACAGAGTACGCCGTAGAGCGTGGGAAATACAAATGCCTACTAAAGGAAAAGAAATTAACATACGACCTCCTCGTAGAACAGGAACTAATTGCTGAGGCGGAAATGAAACCTTACAAAATCCTAAGGTCCTCGAAGAAGAACAGATCGAGCCCCCTCGTAAACATGGAGCGATGGGAATTGCACTTCAGCAACCTCCTGGGAGAAAGGAACAAAATGTCCAACTCCTTCTCACTACATGCGGAACTCAATCAAACCTCGACCCCCATCACACACAGAAGAAGTCACTCAACTAATCATGAACGGAAAGAACAAAAAAGCGGCCGGCCCAGATGGAATATATGCTGAACACCTGAAAGACACAGTCCGAGACCTGGCGGAACCGCTAGCGTGCCTTTTCAGAGAATGTTTCAAGAATAATTCAATCCCAAAAGAGTGGAGGAGCACACTGATAACTGTGCTTTACAAAGGCAAAGGACGAAAGGACGATCCAAATTCATATAGGGGAATAGCCCTGGAAAACGTCATGTTTAAACTTTTCAGTAGACTTCTACTGAGGCGAATTGAACCAAGATTACGTGCTATCATACCAATGAATCAATATGGCTTCACCCCGGGCAGATCAACGCTACACGTGTACATGAAATTATAAAAGAAATAACAACGACCTTGGCGCAACCCACCACCCCTCTGTACGCAATCTTCATAGATTACGCTAAAGCCTTCGATAGCATCAACAGGAATATACTCTTTCAAAAGCTAGAAAGCGTACTAGGTAGGACTAGCAATGAACTACAAATAATCGCGTCTGTGCTAACCGCAAACTCTGTGGCTATACACGACGGCATAACTACGTCGAAAAATATCATCCAGACAAGAGGGGTACTACAAGGAGACCCGCTGAGCCCGATACTCTTTAACGTCATGACGGCGGACATCGGTCAGGTGATAGACACAAGGAACGTCAAACTCCTTATGTACGCAGATGACATGGCTATCCTCTCCAGGAGCCTAGAAGACCTACAAGCAGCCATGGAGAAGATCAGGAAATGGGCACTAGAAAATTCAATGGTAATAAATAGCTCAAAGACCAAAGCTATGAAATTTAGGAGAGGAGGAAGACTATCCAAGAGAGATCACCTCACATGCGACGGGTCAACTCTAGAATTCGTTAGCAGCTTCAAATACCTAGGAATAACACTACAGACCACCGGAACAGTATTCTCGATGCATATACAAGAGCGTGCTACAGCTGCCGCAAAAGCCATTTATGACATTCCAAAGTTACGAAAACCTATCCCTACCAACGGCAATAGCATTATTCAACATCAAAGTTATACCGGTTGCCACTTATGGAATCCAGCTAATATGGACATATCTCACAGCCAAAAATTTCATGAAACTTGAAAGCATAAAAGCGAGATTCCTAAAACGGGCTCTTTCAATTTCAAAATTCACAAGACATAGCTATGCCTACATAATAGCAAAGGAGTCTTACTTCATAGAAGACATCCGAAAACACTTCGATCTACCAGAAACGCAGGCATACAAAACAGCAATCGAGGAGAGACAGAGAAAAGCCAGAGAGATTCCGAACGAAATCACGGAAACGGAAGCGTTAAACACAGACGAATGGAAAGGACCAAATTTTCGACTTCGCCACTTATACACACGCTTCGCCGCTCACGGCTTCCATGGCAAAATATGTCATAAACAAAGTTACCATGAACCTGAGGAGTCCTGCATCTGTAAACTCTGTAGCAAACCGTGCCCAAAGTATCACTTAGTGAAGTGCGAAAACAGAAACAAAACAATTCACGAATTAATAGCAAAATTGTAAACCATGTATATAATATTAGTGTACACATTGTGTTTAATAAATATATATATATATATATATATATATATATATATATATACAATGTGTTATTTTGAGTGTATTGCTGTTCAAAGAGAAACGTGATTTTAAAAGGTCTGAGGTGGAAGGGGTATGTTGAGATGGGGACAATGGAACTGTCAAAGACCGAAAAGGGGCTGCAGGTGCATTCCTTAAATATATGGTTGAAATGTTGCTAACTAAAACAAGAAAACCGTAAATATGAAATATCAATTGGTGTTTAGTATATGAAGTACAAAATTAAATTAATAAAAAAATAGATTATACACGAAAAAATGAAAAAAAAATGAACCCAGTAAATAATTAAATATTAATAGCAGTAAATTACAAAAAGTAACGAGTTTCTGAGTTGATAATTATCACTCTGACCTGAGATCTGATATATGATTTATTCGCTTTTTTCTGTCTCCTACCTTAACAATGATAGAACCATCTTGGGTCCAGACATTGGTTACGCCATGAATATTTATAGCTTCGCGAAGTAACTGATGCCTAGCACTAGTAAGGTCCTCACGAATCGTAATTCCACTGCCTTTCAAATTCTTTTTATTTCGAAACACCTCACTTCTCTTACGGTAGGACACAAATTTAACAATGACAGCCCTAGGTCGTCCACCATCTGTTTTTCTACCTACACGATGACTACGATCAATGTCACTGACCTGGAGACTAACATCAACTTTCTCTGCTACCTGCAAGGCGATGGCATCTGTGTCTTCATTTTCTTCCTCCGCAATGCCAAAAATACGCACACACTGACGCCTTTGGTATTGTTCTAAGCTATCAATCTTAGATTCCAAAGTCACTATCTTGTTATCACGGTCCTGAATAGATTTCTGGAGTTCACTGATTAAGGCGTGACTTTGCTCCAATGCCACTTTTAATTCTATAACCGCCGCAGCAACAGTCTCCTTTATTATGTTGGCAACACTTGTCAGCATGGTAGCATCTTGTAGCGACTCTTGTAAGACACGCTTCACCACCTCTTCTATTTCCATTGAGTTATTCTTCTTGGGGCCCATCTTATGAATTTAACTTAGCCAAATTGTTTTATATAACAGAAACTATCAGTTACGATGTTTTAAGCGACTTAGAATGTGTTCACACCTTCAAAATAATATGTTGGTCACGAGCGATACACAACACGTCTAGTCACTTTCCGCCATTAACTAAAAAAAAAAAAAGTACTAATTTTTGTTGTTGTAAAATGAAAATGCGGTGATTATATTTGATATGTGGATTAAATAAAGTAACTAAATTTGACATTTCATATTTTTTAAATCAGGTATCCGACCGGATACTAGCTTATTTTACGGATAAAACGTTTAAGCCGGTTATAGCAGATAGTTACCGGGTATCCGTTTCATCCCTAAAACCGACACCCATTTTTACATTATGGCCATTACATAATTGTTTTAATTTCATATAATGATATATACAATTAAAATACTCTTGAAATGAAATTACTTTTTTTTATCTAATTAAAATATCCTTCAAATGAAATTATTTTTCACAGGTGTTGCCCAACGCCGCATTAGCAATTGATAAGTAAATAGGGGCCTATATATATATTAATATTAATATTAATAACAGGGAGTTAATTACTCAATATAAACATTTAACTAGATATGTTGTAAGATAAAGATATCTTATAACATATTATTGCGATCACAAAATTAAAATTGCAAGGATTACGAAAACAACATTAATAATATAATTCAACTAATTATTCATCAGTATTAAGATTATGTTATATTCATTAATAATTTTACAAGGCGACAGAAACACCAAGGGAGTTAAAATGTAAAAATATAATAAAACAGTATTGTGCTCTCACTAAATTTGTACGCATGATTGCACAAGTAACAAACCATGTTCACTTGCCGTAAAAAAAATCATGTTAGGAATGAAAACGTCTCTGACACTAACGTGACAGGTAACGAATCTAAAAGAAACTAAATGCCCAGTTTTCTATCATAAGTACCAGAAAACAATTATAACCGAGTCGTCTAAAAAAATAATTAACTTTTCCATCTCTTGAGATTCTAAGAAACAAAGTTATTATGTACACGTGAATGATATAGTAGGCTATAGAAATATTAAAGCATTTCATATCTGTTGTGAAATGAATTGTGTGTCTCCTAAGACACATGTGATTAATGAATAATATTTAGTGTAACATGTATTAAAAGTCCACCGCTGTGGTCTCGAAGTAGCGCGCTGCCTTGCCACGCAGCGGGCCCGGGTTCGATCCCCGGTCGGGGCAGTTTTTCTGGGTGAGGTTTTTATCGGGATTTTTCATCACCTGCAAGACAAATATCAGGAAAACTTTAAGGCCCAAACGGTCCCCGAAATAATATGGCCATCATCATCCACATCATTATCATTATTGTCATCATCACCATCCTGCATCGGTGTGGAAAGCAATGGGAAGCTACCACACCTACAATTCCCTAGTAAAGCTGCTGCAATCATAACATGAAAATGCTATGATTGCAGTGAAAGATCTGCCTTCGGGCAGAATTACTATGGGTGGATATATTAAAAAATCGTGATAATGGAGTGGGCGAAAGAACATAGGCTTGTTTTCGTAATGAGAAAAAATATAATTCTATTACTTTACTCTGTTTCGTGATCTTCATACCAAACATTTCGACCAGAAGCGTCCGCGATGTGCGCAACATTTAAAACATAATTTTAAGACTTAAAAAAAATGATCTCTCCGAAAAATATATTTTAACACTATATCAAACTTCTTTAAAACTTTAACTTCAATGCAAATTAGTTGATCCCGATTATAAAGTCCTTTCGCGTAAATGAACCCTGACGAAGAACCGGTGCACAAGACATACATAAAAAACTCGTCACAAGAATACCTACAAATTCTCATGTTACTGGGATCAATTAGAATGAAACATGATTCGGTCATGTACAAAAGTTTCTACTGCGTGAATAAATATTTCCTGGAGGTGACGTTTTGTTGGATCAATGTCGTCTCGTTTGACAAAAAAGTTCTTAATTTTTTTTTATTTCTCTTAATAGGAACGGAAATATTTTGGAAGTGTTACACAACATGTTTCTTCTATGGTCGTTGAAGACGTGTCTTGGGCACGAGTATTTTGTTACGTTTGTGTAATATTTGCGTTTTGAAATTCTAAATAAAATTCAGATATGTCAGTTACAGAATAAAGTCAGTCACACATCACATATTAGGTCATAACTTCGGTATTAATTGTGGTTTAGGTTTAGTTTTTTTTATTAGAACGTAACTTGAAAGCTCCAAACGGTATTTTGGAAAATTGAATTAGGATTGACATTTCAGAGAATGATGTAGATGAACATGTTAAGATGCATGATGAGTTGACAATTATGTCAGTTAGTTACACATACTTTGATAGATAATTTAAATAAAATTGTTTTCTTCAGAAGTTGTATATCTATGTACACTTTTAATCACACGCCTTTTCCTCTACCTTTCTCACCTAGATTAAACACCCAATACTTTCAATCCATTTTAATATTTATGCAAACATTTTGCTGCAAAAATGTATATACTAGCATTACATTAATGCATACAGTTCATTTTACAGATTAAATTGTTCTTAAAATGTCAAATTTATTAATAAAGTAACGGAAGAAAATTAAATTTAGTAGGTATTTAAATGTTTTAAGAATAACCTAATATATTGTTAAAAGTTTAAAAAATCCTTCACATTAAAAATGCTAAATTAGAAACGCGACTTGGACTGTATTTCAAATTCTTTCTTATATCTTTCTTCATTTCTTGTTAAATTTAGGTCTAAATTATATCTTCAGGACGAGTAGTACAAAATCAATGTGTGTTCAAGTTATGGATGACTATAGCATTACATCACGCATTCCTTCCGCACTTCAATTCGTGAGCTCTGTACTGTATGTGATGTCTGTCGGGAGTAAACACATGGAAACAGAACTCGCTCAAAAAATAACTTTCTCTTGCATCTCATACGTCGCTAACCATCTTCAAAGCTATCAGTTCATAGGTTTAGTATACAAAGTTTTGGATTAGAGGACGGAATAATTTTATTCAATTCCACGAATTTTAAATAAATACATAATTATGTTTACAAGAAGATAATTGCGACCTTGGTGACAAATATTGCTAGTGGATATATTTTATATTGCGCTAGTTTTATTCGGTATGCAAAGGACGTTAAGAAACAACAATATTCAAGTGAGCAGTGACCTCAGTAGTGAACTTGTAATTAATTCTCCCACATGATTTTATCTTACATGCGGAACTTCCAACGTATTTAAGTATATTCTCTTTGCATTTGAAAAGTTAGTCGTTACGCAGAAATTGCATAAACTAAGCGAATTCTTCAGCACGTCGAATTCATGTTCCGATTTTGCAGGTTTACGGAAAATATGTCTATTTTGTTAATTAAATAGTACTTATTCAGTTACCCTGGGAAGAAACAAATATGGCGTTTGCTGAGGCCATTTTTTAATGCGTGGTTTCAGGTGAACGTTCACTTCTATTGGTCGGGTTTCGCCGATTTTTTTGGAGAATACTTTACGTGTTTTATTTCAATAGCATAAACTGGCTTCGTTGCGAAAAGTAAAACATTCTATTTTAAAATTTTCGTTTAAAGTTAACCTTACGGTTCGATTTGGTTGATTAATAAACTCAACTTTACGTTTTATAATTGATTGATATGTGCCGAGTTTTGTTCCGCAAAACAAGCACTGGGACCGGACTAGAGCATTAATCGCGCACACGCACACACACACGCACACGCACACGCACACACACACACAAACACTGTCTTGGCTGACGAGTCGCATCTTTTGCAAAGTGGCCGGCGGCGATTGATAACCGAGCTCCTGGCACTGCGGCCGACTTAATTCCATTCGTAAGAATAGCAGTCATACAGTTTTACAGCGGTTTTTTTCAGCGTGGTAGAGTACTGAAGTGTTTCGTATGAAATGTTATTTATGCATTAGTGCTGTGCTATAGTTTACATAATACCTCAACATTGTTACGCATTATAACAAATAATATTTATGTATTATTCGTATCTGATAAATTCTTGCAGGGAGGTTGTAAACCGATTTTTAATCTTGGCCGTCCCACATACATATACTGTACGAAATTTTGTAACTAAATATAGAAAAACGGCGTCTATTATTGATAAGAAACGAAGTGTAAATAAACGTGAGGAGAAACTAAACGAAGTAGGAGAAAGATTATAACATACTCCACACAAATACCTCCGACGAGTTGCACAGCAAACTTAATTTTCGTTGACCTTAGCATGGCGAACTACGAAGTTCTTAAAATTGCAACCATACACGCTTACTGTTGTTCAGAAAGTTAAATGACAAAGGGTAGTGTGATCCATGTAACTAATAAATTAACTAATTCACTGGCACTACCTTACCTCGAGCTCTCCATACATTCATATCAAGATTTCCCATCTAAAGTGGAGATAAAAATGTAAATCTTAAATGAGTTGATTTCAATTGATTTTACTAATAAAAATGTGTAAATAATTAACTATTTCGGAAGGTGAATTAATGCGTGTAAACGCACACTTAAAAAAAAGGAGGCTTCAAAACGCTGAGTCCTTGTTTGATCCACTGCGCATGCTCGAAGAGCTAAAGTTCTGGTTCAAGAGGTAACGCATTGTTAAATGTTTTAAATGCGATATATTTGGTTTTAATAGTCCTAAATAGTTAAAGAGCAGTGAAAGAGACACGTTTCTAGATATTTACAAGTATTCGACGTATATAATTACACTCAAATTGCAACATTTCGAATAAAATTCAACTCTCGTGCACAGTGTAAAAGTAAACAGGACAACCAGGATTTAGACGACTAGTATCTAACTTTCGAGTAGCGTAGATCGTTAAACCAATTAAGAAAATAAAATGAAATATGTATGAGAGCCAGGCTTCAAATACCTAGACAATGATTGTTTTGTTACTTATTTGTATTTCTGCAAAATATATCCTGTAACATTTAATTGTAGCCAAGCAACCTACTTCCACTTTACACTATTTTACGTAATTTTCTTTCTTCGTAAACTCTATAACAGTATTTAGATACCGATATAATTTTAATTGTGTGTACAGTACCACGTTTTAATAATAATGCTATAAATTTATGTAAAAAATAATATAGCTTTATGTATTTATTTATTATTTATTTATCTATTGTGTGATAATACTGAGGAAAAAGTTTCACCCTTCAATTACAATATTTAGTTTATATAGGTCAAGCCTAATAACATCCCATATATTATGGACAACAACAACAACAACAATAATAATAATAATAATAATAATAATAATAATAATAATAATAATAATAATAATAATAATAATAATAATAATAATAATACTAATAATAATAATAATAAAAAGTAATACCGGCTGTAAAAGGGAAGTTGCTAAGAGGGAGGAGAGCCTCTAATTCTTTAAATTCTAAGACTTAAAGGAACCGACCTGCACATCTTCCTAGTGTCCAATCCCACCTTCACGTGGTGCAGCTGTTTGTAACCAAATTACTTATGTATAACTTATGTGGTGAACGGACGGGATGGGCTACTCACGAATCTCACTGGTCAGCATGGTGAGATATGGACCGATATGGTATTACTTCCACTTCATACCAAATCCCTTTTTATCTTTCCTATGCAGTCTCTCTGGACTGAACACTTGTTGTTTTCCGACCCTGATGGTATTAGAGTATTCGATGCCTTGGGAATCATTTCATCTTATTTCTCTGCCAAATTCTTCCTTATTGAGGGCAGATCAGGCTCTTAGCTGTAGTGAAAGTAACTGATCTAAGGATGGACACCTGAAAAAAATCCCTGGTCCTCGAGATTGGGGGTTGATGCCGTAGGCCAGCTCCCTCCCATCAGAAAAAAATACAATGCTAAAAAATCCTAATAGAGATAAGTCGGTCAGATTAAAAGGAAGACGAATCAAGCTACGGAAAATAACTCTGCTAATTGGAACATGGAACGTACAAGGCGTAGGGAATAAAATGGAGTAAATTCTTAAACAGATAGAAAATTTGAAACATGACATCATCAAACTTACAGATGAAAGAAGAAGGAATATAAACTTTAAGATATGTTCATATTTACAGTATAAGAGTTATATCACAAAATGGGAAGCAATAAATGAAAAGATAATCAAAATTAATATATCTCTTTTTGGTATAAGATGCTCTTTATTAGGAATATATGGGATTAGTGAGGACGAAACTTATGTAATAAAATATATATTTTATAGTACATTAATCAAGTTATGAAACCATCCCTTGTACAAAAAAACAGCAGATTACGTTTATATAACACTTTGGCTAGACCAGTGTTGACCTATGGTAGTGAAGCATGGACACTAAAAAGACAACATGAAAGCAGAATAACGGCTTGTGAAATGAGATACATGCGCAGAACAGCGGGTTACACCAGATGGGATCGGAAAAGGAACACAGATACCTTAAAAGAATTGAAGACTACGCCAATTTTGGAATATATTAAACAGTACCAACTAAATTGGAAACATCATCTTGAAAGAATGAGTTCAAATCGGATCCCCAAAGCTGTTTATAATTATATACCAAGAGGACGAAGATCTCTGGGCCGTCCTATGAAACAGTGGAGGGAAAATTTTCTATAGAATCGTAACAGGCCTTGGCCTAATACTTGGAAGGAAGAAAAAGAAGTAAGATTGAAAAAAAAACCTAAAACGAAAACAAAAAGTACTCTACCTGTTGATTTTTATTATTTTTTCGCAGCTAAACTCAGTATTAATATTAAAATAAAGCGAGGGAAGGCATTGCCCAGGAATTGGCGAAATCCGACCATTAGAGTGTGGTTTACCTGAAAATCGAAATTTAAAAAAATCGCTCTAACCAGTCCCCCTGTATGCCATACATTTCAATTAAACCTTAAATCAGCTATGTATCCTATAAGATAATTTTTTTTTGTAATTTAATATCTTTAATAAGGCAACAGAAAAATGAATAAGTAGAAATTATTCGATGTGCCAAATTATACAATATTATACAATAAGTGCCCACAGCTGTGGCCTCGAGGTAGCGTGGTGCCTTGTCACGCAGCGGGCCCGAGTTCGATCTCCGGTCGGGGCAGTTTTTCTGAGTGAGGTTTTTATCGGAGTTTTTCCTCACCTGTAAGACAAATGTCAGGAAAACTTTAAGGCCCAAACGGTCCCGGAAATCATATGGACATCATAATCATCAACATAATCATTCACCGGTGTGGAAAGCAACGGGAAGTTACTACACCTACAATTCCCTAGTAAAGCTGCAAGCATAGCATGAAAATGTTATGGTTGCAGTGAAGGACCTGTCCTCGAGCAGAATTACTATGGATGGATGGATGGATGGATGGATGGATGGATACAATAGGTAATAACTTACCGTTATGCATGTTCTGTTTCCACTGAAAAAGTTGGCATTAGAAATTGAAATTCTGCAATTTACAAGTTAACCACAAACAGCAAACTCAGACCATAACTTTGATTTGCTGAGAAATTCGCTTAGTTTACGCAGTTCCTGAGTGATGTACTGTTTTTGAACCCGAGGTGACAAAGAGACTGGTGGAAGGGTCATAAGACTGAACTGCATGAAGCTAATGACAAAGTGTTTTCCTTAATTCAACAGATGAACATAGCCGAGGCATCTTATGCTAGTATTGAGCTAATATTTTCATCATTTGGACTAGTTTACTCTGTAATTAGAAACAGATTGAGAACAGAAAAAGCCTTAAAGTTGATTTTTGCATTTACGAGGCAAATTTGAATAATTAATTAAATTACAGTTTATTGTTTGAAAAAGAAGAGCAAAGTTAGATATAGTGGGAGAGTAGGTTCTATAGGTTTTCTGTGTCACAAGCAAAGTAGCTTTGAAAATATATTTAATTTTTTCTGTATAGATCAGTTTTAAACTTTTACTAATTTAATAAAGTCAGCGTGATGTTGCAAAGGAAATGCTAATTCTTTGTTTATGCTTAATATGAGAACAGTGTAATATCATAAAACAACCACGTTAAAAAAAACTGGTTATAATACAATAGCGGAATAAACTATTAATATCAATAGTGATTTGAGGCGGGCTGTACATAAAGTGCAATATTTATTTGTATTAGGAATGAACAAACTGCATGTGAGGGGCGAGTAGACTCACACTTCACCTTAAATTTAATTTTCTGATCTCACAAATTATTGGCTTATCTTTTACTATGCAGGTCTCTGGTTCCGAGGTTCGCAGGTTCAAAATTCTGCCCGGGTAGACAGATTTTTCAAGGCATAAAAATCCTGAATATTCTTTCAAATGGAAGTAAACCAGTCGGTCCCTTGTCACAGCCTGATACAAGATGTTTCTGAACAAAATTCGTTAGTCTTTTAACGTCCACATTTGAATTGCAGCGCTATGATCTGAATTGTTAAATCCATACAGCATTTTGCGTTACGTAAATGATTAGAAATTGACGATAGGCAAAACAATGTGTAGGCCTATTGTCGCTATAACCTGACGTGACGTGAGTTTAGACGAGTATGATTTTCCAGTGTATAAGTGCAGAGGTCAGGATTCGGAATGGCTCACACGTAAGTTTTCGAATAATTAGTTAAATATACTTGTTCCTTGTCGCACACTACACGTTTAGGTCGAGGTTATACAATTACTTGCTGGAAGCAATCTTTCTCCTTCAAATAGTAAAATTTATTCTTAAGTTCGCGTGGCCATGAACCTCCGGGTTTGGTAGTGCCAATGAGTTAGTTGATTAGTAATTATATTTACATTAAAATTTTTCTGTTATAGGTTACGTCGCAAAAAGTGGGCATCCGACATTCGAGATAATTTTTGTTTTAAAATGAACTCTAGACATATCCAACAATAAAGCATTAAAAAATTGCGGACGATGTAAAAACACGGCTTAAAAATAACAATTTATGAAGTACTATTTCTCTTTCAATCCTCGTTAGTTGACTAGATCTCGCAACGAACTGCTACCAACAACATTTATTATTATTATTTAATTTTTCCGCCATTAGTTTACATAAGTGTGCGACTTATTTAGTTAGGTTAGAGTTTAGTTCACAACAGTGTGTGATTTATTTAATTAGATTTATATGAGAACAAGTTAGTGTATATCATATTAGTTTACGGAAGAATGAAATAGCCTAAATCTAATTTATGTCGTTAGATTACATGGGGACTAAGTGATTAATAGTTTAAATATTGTATAATCGTAAAATAGTTTTCTATATCTCATTTTTCTTTGTTTTTTATATACATTAGACTGGGAAATTTAATATATCTTGCTTATATACATTTTATTATTAGTTTTAGTCTTAATTTTAACTAATATTAACTAGTTGCATTATAGATCGTAATATAATAAATATTATCTTTTTGATCAAAATTTTATTTAGTACTTAATATTAGAGTTAATTGAGGTTTTTATATTCTGATGTAATATATGTTTGTCTTGGTGAGTGGAAGAGAAGGTCACATGGCCTTAATTCCACCAGGCTAAATAAATCTAAATCTAAATCTAAAATATATATAGTATCTAATTGACTTTGTTAGATTAGATGAGGGTTGGTTAAGGTACACAAGATTAGTTTACAAACAAGGAAAATCTGTTTATTGGATAATATTTTGTATGGATTAATTTTGACCCTGTTCATTTTTAAGAAATACGTACGATGACATATCAATTATTACGAACAATCAATACAACTAACGGAACATTTCCTAAAATCCGTCATTGTGTGAAAGTAATTTTCTTAAATTTCAATTTATTCTCGTGTAATTTTGGAAACACAGCATTGCAATTTTACTATAATACATTGTTTCTTCTATTTCCACTCTCCGCTAAAGAGCACGTCTAACTATTTTCTATTTTAGACAACTTTTGACTTTCGTAACTGATGTCACTACTAAATTCCTCAGGTATCATTAGAAAACAGTGCTTTATAATTACATCGTTCTGTATGAATTTTGTTTTTTTTTAATAAATGAGCGTTTCTGAACCACAATTTCATACTGATTGCAAAAATGAAATCGTTTTCGCGTACCACGTCAGGATTTTTACAATTCAAAATTTTATGCGTATATTTTTTGTAATGTAGGCCTACATACTGTAGTAATATTACAGTGTGCTTATCGTTTGTTAGAAAAGCCCAACAGTTTATAATATCAACTTTATTAATCAAAATGAGAAATAATTTAACTATTATTATGTTTATATTTTGCATTATGTTTATGTTTATTAAAATCTACTAACTATATCCGCCCAGGGCCGTACAAATTTGCCTTCCCCTTAAATGAACAGAAGTTAAGATATAGGCCTACGTTGTTATTCTTGGAAATGAATCAGATACATTGCCGTCTGCATCCAGTGGCACGAAAACTGGATCTCCAGTGGATGATGAACCATATAATTCTGATCATGATAGATGTTTTAATCAAAGTGAGCTTAATGATTTAGTGAGGGATTTAAATTTGCCTAAATAATCAGCAGAACTATTTGGCTATAAGTTAAAAGAAAAGAAAGTATTGGCTGAGGGTACATAGCCTATTTTTCATGGTAGAAGGAACTTGTCCTTTTTTGTTGAAGAGGAAAATTTAGTGTATTGCCAAGACATCTCTGCTGTCTTAAAATTTTATAACAAACTATAATTCCAAAGAGTGGAGGTTCTTCATAGATTCTTCTCAAAAAGCCTTAAAGGTGTTTTGATTCATAATGGAAACATTTATCCTTCCATTCCTGTGGCCCACTCTTTTGTTTTAAAGAATAAATATGAACATGTAAAGTTCGTTACAAAAACTGCAGTACGAAATCCATCTATGGCCAGTCTGTGGTTTCACAAAAATACCTTGTTTCGTAATGTGAATGGGATAGCAGAGCTAAGTCAGAACACTGGGAAAGGGAACAGTGGCCACATAGGACTAATTTAATACCGGGAAAAAATGTATATAAGAAGTGAACCTCTTGTTGATCCCTGAAAAGTATTGTTGCCACCTCTCCATGTAAAATTAGGTTTAATGAAACAATTTGTGTAAACTCTAGATAAAGACAGTGAGTGCTTTAAATACCTTTGTGCTACATTTCCTTCATTATCTTATTAAAAAATTAAAGCTGGTGTATTCGTTGGCCCACAAATTCGAAAAATGATGATGGGTAGTCAGTTCAAGAGTACTGAGAGGCGAGAAGCGAAGTATGCCTGGAATGCTTTCAGAAATGTTGTTCTTAATTTCCTTGGAAAATATAAAAAAGACACAAATTATGTTAACATAGTGAAAGGGTGGCTACCAACAATAATTCAAAACAGATTGGTTTCTCAACATGAGTGTCAAAGTCAATATCCAGTTCATTTCTCACGCTACATGATGTCTCTGACTATTTAACTCCGTGTCCCAAATGGTTCAGTCAATGGTCCATCAAGTTTCAATGAATTCTGTTTTACACCACCATGACAGTAGTGTTTCACCTCGCTCTTTATCGATGTTCTCCTCTTTATCAGTTCCTGCTTTTGTGATAAAGAAATCGCCTTGTTCCTTTTTATATCTGTCTGAACGGTTTAGACCATTATTTTTCTCCAACAAATACATTTGAACTATCGCAAATAATGACTATAGATATTCCATGATTTTATTTTACCGAGTTGTTTTATTCAAAATATAAATGATTTAACCTATAATGTTGATGATAGGCCTAATATTTTGGATGTGTTTAATTATTTCTCCACTAGAGTGCATTATTACAATATTGGCTATGACTATTTGGCAATAAAATCATATGATTCGAGTTGTCAGTGAATACCAAAAAAAAAAAAAAACTCAACATTTCTAAGTAGTTTTCAAACATCGCCGTTCACATTAACTATATAAATATTTTAAAACACCAGTAACTATATTCAAATAATTATTTTTTAGTAAAGAGCTTAATTTTATTCGTTAAATAGTCCTAACAAATGCCACTCTTGATTTCCAAATTCTCTAGATAAATTCATTCCTCACTTCGTGAGTCGTGAATTTATCGATAATTTCGAAATCACTCGTGGCATTACTTATGATAATTTAGGAGATTTTAGTGAGGAACAGGGTGAAAGATTTCACCAGGATATAAAAAAAAACATGGAAATGAGGATCAAGGGAAGTGGAGTGTTAACATGATCTATTGCTGGATGTTTAAAAGGGACTGCTCTGAACAACAGGCGAGATGATCAAAGATAATTTGAAATGCAATATTGACGTAAGATTATGAATTTGCTTATAGTTATTAATTATTATTATCATCATTAACTAATGATTAATTAGTGGCAAAAAGAAAAGTCTGCCCTAGTTTTTATACACAATTCTTGTTGAAAGTAATTTGTATTACGTTTCACAAAGCTATAATTTCATTTCTAGTTATTCATGAGTATTTTGAAAACCTGACGTGATGGGAGAAAATGGATACCAATTTCGAATTCAGCACAAAAAATCAGTTTAGAATCACCTTATCAGATTAAAGGAAACAAAAAAAACAAGTTTTAAAATGCAGAAAAGTGTTATTATTTTTCTGGTTTATGTTTGCTTCATCTGTAATTTTGTTCATGTTTGACGTTCCTAAGTTTTACTTTAAAACAAATATTGCCTTGAAATTCAGGTGTTCACTTTTTGCGCCTGCCCTCTATTTTATACTTTTTAACTTTTGTTCGTTAAATTTAGACAAAACAACATAATGTTATATAGTAATAACATGGCAGGCATATAATGTAATGTAATTATTAATTTTTATTGTAATGTAGCTTAAGACTTGGTTGAGTGGTAAAACAAGGTCTTAAGGCCTTACTTCGTCTGGTAATACAAAGGTTTAATATTATTATTATTAAATATAGAAATCTAATACGACTTAAATTACGATTATTGGATAAAGTAAATATATTATTTCGTGGCAATTGAAGTAACTGGGACTTTTGAAGAAACACGTTGATTATGTTCTATAAAAAGATCTATTTTTTCTTTCATTGCTGTGAACGTCTCGTGTTTTAAGTGTTATAGTTTCCTATAAGTTATAATTTTATTTTCTAATATAAAACAGTATATTTCAATATAGCCTACGTATTACATATTTTACAGAAGTAACTTAATGTGTTCAAATGAAGAAAATAAACATTTGTTATAAAAAAATTAAAATGGGTCTGCATACTAATATGGTTAAATGTGCTGGTGTAGTGATTTTCCTTTATTAATCAAATCTTATATAATCAGTTTCGTAACGAGAAAAATATTGCCGCCATTAGAACAATTTTTAAAATTCGGCTTTCACCCCTAACTGTCGGATTTCGCTGATTTTTAATTAACATTTTTATAGTATTATTTAATTGGCATATACAGAGTTTCATTATAAAAAATGGAAAATTGTGGTCGCTAGAGGATTCTTAATTTTTTAATGATGAGACTTTATTGATTAACGAACTCGAGTCAATACTCTTAAAAGTCATTATAAACTACGTTGAAATTACTATTTATAAAATAATAAAGTATATAGACCTACATCCTCAACTAATTTCAATTCCAGTTAAAATACTTTGTATAGGCCTTTCGGAACATGTTCCACACCATTAGCTTTCAAAAAGTAGTCTAACACTGAAATCTTAATTAGTTGAGGACGAATGAGGTCTCAAGTAAATTATATATTTTATCACTTTTTAACCTTTCAACAAACTGGGCTTACTTTTTTTATTTGTTTATTTGGTTGCGAAAAAAATTAACGAGACCAATAGATCGTTAACAGATAGATACACACACAAGAAACGGAACTACATATTTTTTCAATCAGATTAGCGGTAGCTCATGTAAATATTTACACAGTAAAAACTCGAAACCTTTTACTGATACAGAACACATTAAACCGCAAATGTAATCAATTTCTAATCCGATAACAAAATTAGTAAAACGTATATGATCTGTTCAATAAGCCTATGATAAATGTTATATTATAAATCTAGTCAGTTATTTAAAAAAAAATACTCAAGTCTCTCCAATGATATAATTATACGGACTATTTAACCCATGCCCAAATGGGAGTCAATGATCAATCAATTTCAATGATTTTTTATTTACAACCAATCACAATCGTGTTTCGCCTAGAATTTACCAACTAAAGTTTATCATAATACAGAAAGCACCTCCTTTTAACATTCTGAATAGGTCATAGAGCATCATTTTGCAGTGACTGACTCTGTAAAAAATACGGCTACCAGATTGTATATATAGTGCATGAATGGCAACACATATCGCATGCGGGAGTTAATATAAAAACATTTGTAGCAATTGATTATACCACTAAAAAAAAACACTGTTTGCACTTTCTGAAATGTATTTTTCCCAGGTAATAACATTCCAGAAAAAATAGAATTGTCATATTTACATCATAGGACATTAGAAATGTATTAATATACAGTTTGATGTGTTTCATATTTTCTCCACTAGAGTGCATTCTTACAATATTGCGTTCCTTTGGCAATAAATAATATGATCTGGTTGCAGTGATGAACAAAAGAAGCAAATGAAGCATACCAATCATTTCTCATTTGTTTTCAAATATCTTCGTTTACATTAAATATATACATCTTTTAAAATAACTATATTTAAATAATGATTTGTGAGTAAACAGCTTAATTTTATTCGTTAAATAGTCCTAACAAATGCCACTCTTGATTTCCAAATTCTCTAGATAAATTCACGACTCGCATCGTGAGTCGTGAATTTATCGATAATTTGGAAATCATTCGTGGCATTACTTATGAAAAAATCCCAGATAAACTTACCTTTTCGTTTTACAACGGAATAGCCGAGTTCAATGAATTCAATACTAAGTTTATGATGACAGCTGTGTAGCTGTTCTAAAATTGGAGTCGTCACTAACTCCATGACGCACGCAAAAAACACTTGCACTACTAGCGAATTATTACTTACCAACTGATATTCGAAAGAGTACTGTAAAAACATCAGCACATGCAATATCACATTGCCGGGATTGAGCACGTCGTTTAACTGCTACATTTAGCTGTTCTCTGTAACGTACGCAAGAAAACACATGTACTACCAGTACTAACGAATTATTACTGGCAAATGATAGAAAAACAGTACTGTCAAACGCTGTACAAACAAACTCCAGCGCACGTAGTATGACGTCACTGGGACTAATAACAGTCGCTGTGTAATATCACGTTACGGTGACTAATAATTAATAGTCGCTTAACAGCTAAATTTAGCAGTTCTCCATAACACACGCAAGAAGCCTACTGGTGAATTATTTTGTAGCTGCAGGGTATTATACATTTTTCTGAATCAGAGGCGGCTGGTGGATGAAAAAACTGGTGAAGTGATGATAAGATAACATATTTAAATATTGCACAGTCCTAATGACTATCCTGAAGATTTGTCGATTCAAAGAAACACATTCATTAAATCGAAAAGTACACAGTCTTACAGTTCCCCTTAAAACATCTGCGATTGTATTACGATTTTTTCCTCGGAAGTTTTCAACTGCAAATACCACTTCAAATGCTCCTCAGTATCTTTACGCTTATTTAAAGCACCCGTCACATTTTGAAAGTCACAAAACACTTTTTTATTCCTGACACCATATTTATTACTAAACAAAATACATGACTTACAAAAGAGTTTTTGTAAAATTGTAGGCTTTCACGGCATGCTCTTGATGTTGGGTTTGTCTTTCGGGCTAAATGGCCGTGGTCTAGTTTTCTTAAAACTCAACTGCAGCCGACCAGTTGAAGAGTTAGAAGTTCATACAGCATGCACAATCTCCTGAGGATGTCTACCGCAGCAGTAGACGAAACGTTGAGTTTTGAGAAAACCAGATCACGGCCATTTAGACCGAAAGAAAAACCCAACAGAAAAGAGTTTTTGTATTGTCACACTACTGCATAACAATGAGTATTATTCAAACCAAGATTTTTTTAATGAAGCTTGCCATGTACCATGTGACGAGCCTGGGTAATTGTTGTATGAGAAGTGATAGGCTCTTTGTATATTAGAAAATCAATGTAATTTTAGTACAAATTAGATTTGAAGACAAAATATATGCTTAGGATGGGGACTGAACCCAGGAGCTTTGCAGAGGGGGTACAAAAATGCTAACAATTGAGTCAAACTAAAGCGAAATCTGAACTGTAGATATTGTGGCGCCAATTGAAGACAACCTAATGAACCATTATTGTCCAACAAAGATTCTATTTCAGCGCTCACGAGTTTCGCTTAAACGTACACGTCTTCACCCCCAGTGCGAATTTTAGAAATCTAGAACATGTTCTAGAATCGGTCCTCTTATGGTTCGGACTAAAGTTGTCAAAAGATTGCAACCCATTAAAACGCTTGAGTGCATACAATGTGAATTATTTGCAGCCACAGTTCTTAAATTAGTGGGTATATCGCTGGTTCATAAGAAGCTGACATAAAATATATATTCTTTTGTCAGAGGAATATAATAAATAAATAATAAAATAAAATAATTGTGCTGTTATATAATTTGAATATAGGTGAAGTCGCACTTCACTCACTTCACCTGAAAAGCCGCTACTGTTCTGAATATGATGATAATAATAATAATAATAATAATAATAATAATAATAATAATAATAATAATAATCTCTATCTATCTTCGGGTTTTTACAGCTGCTGCCGTCTTCCCGTGCCAAACCTCCAAAGCCTACGGTCTTGGGCATCTTCGATGCTTAGCCCTCTAGCTTGCATTACTGTCTTCATGTTTTCCTTCCAAGTTAACCTTGGTCTTCCTCTTTTCTTCTTTCTGTTCGGATGCCATTCATATAGTTGCTTGGGCCATCGCTCATCTTCCATTCTTAAAACATGTCCTAACCACTTTAATTCCTTCTCCTCAATTCTTTCAATTATGCTTTCGTCTGCTTCCATTATGTTTCTAATTTCCTTATTTGTGACACGTTCTAATTTAGACTTTCTGGCACTTCTTCGTAAATAATCCATTTCTAGAGCTATTAGTCTATTCTTGTAGTACTTATTGATTGTCCATACCTCACTTCCGTACATTGCAACAGATTCCACCAATGTTTTACCAATATATTTTTTTGTGTCTTTCCAAATATGCTTATCCCACCATATGGAATTTAATGATGATATTATTTTGCTACTCAATTCAATTCTATGTTTTATGTTCTCTTTTCCTATACCTTCGATGTTATCCATAATTATTCCCAAATATTTAGTTTGTTTCACTTGCTTTATTTGGATTCCTTCTTCCAATATTAAATTTTCTCTTTCATTGCTATTTATTGCCAGATATTCTGTTTTTTGTAAATTTACTGTGAGACCCCATGATTCATATGTGTTTTTCAACCTTTTTATCATGAATTCCATATCAAATTTGTCTTGCGCTAAAACCAGTTGATCATCGGCAAATTGTAATGTCATCAAAAATCTGTTGCCTATTGGGATCCCCATACCTTTGCAGCTTTGTTTCCATTTCGTTAATATAAATTCTACATAAATATTAAATAAAATTGGTGATAGACTGCACCCTTGTTTCAATCCCTTTGAGGTTTTTATAGGATTAGACATTATATTTCCCATTTTAACATAAGCGGAGTTATCTTTATAGATTTGTTTAATAATTTCTATTAGGTTTCTGTCAATATTGTATTTCTCCAATACTTCTCATAATTTGTTCCTCGGAATTGAGTCATAAGCTTTCTCTAAATCTATCATTGTCAAATGGGTTTCTTCTCCAACTGCAGTCCGTTTTTCAATTAACTGTTGTATTGCAAATATATTGTCAACACATGACCTTCCTGGTCTGAATCCATTTTGATCTACTCCTAATTTGTCTTTAACATCTTTTTGTAACTTTGTTTTTAATAACTTCGTAAATATTCTATATAATGTGTTATTTATACTTAGTCCTCTGTAGTTTTTTGCGTCTCTTCTATCGCCCTTCTTGTATATTGGTACAATGTAGCTTATTTTCCATTCATCAGGAATCTTCTGTATTGCAATGCACTTATTAAACAAGTCCCTCAATCTACCTATTAAATTTTTTGGGCCATAATTAATTAACTCATTGGATATGTTTCCCGGCCCTGGTGCAATAATAATAATAATAATAATAATAATAATAATAATAATAATAATAATAATAATAATAATAATAATAATAATAATAATAATAATAATATTTTTTTTATTATTCCGGCTTTTACAATGAATATACATTTTTCCGGTACCCATGTTCACAGTTAACTACACATTTGTTTCAACACTTTTTCCTTTCTTGTCTGTTCATCCATACATCTCCTTCTATTTCCATTCCATATTAGTTTCATTAATTCCCTGAATCCACGTAATATTTGGTCTACCCTTCTTTTTCCTTCCTTGTGGTACCCAATCCATGATTATCTTAGGAAGTCTTCCTTCTTCCATCCTTCTAATGTGTCCTTACCAATTTAATTGTTTCTTCTTTATAAAATCTAATATTGAATATTGTACCTGCATTTTTTCTTTTATATATGAATTTCTGATTTTATCCTTCCTGGATATTCTTGCAGCACGTCTCCAGTAGTCCATTTCAGTGGCGAGTAATTTTTTTTTTCATTTGTGCATTTAAAGCATTTTTTTGTTTCTTTGAAGATATGTTTGTCCCATACTATTCCATTTAGGGCAGATATAGCATACGTTCCTATATTGATCCTGTTTCTTATCTCTGTTTCTTGTTTTCCATCTTTAGTAATTTTAATTCCCAAATACTTATATTCTTCAGTGTATTTAATTGTCCCTAAATTTTCTTCTAGTATTAAATCTTGAGGAAGATCCCCTATTGTCATATATCTAGATTTATCCATATTGATCTTTAAATCCCATAAACTATATTCTTGTATTAATTTTCTAGTGAGGTATTCTATATCTTCAAATTCTTGAGCCAATATCAATTGGTCATCTGCAAACTGGAGTGTATATATTGTTGAATTATCATCTAGTGGTATTCCATCGGTTTACATTTCTTTTTCCATTCTTCAATATCTTTTTCAGCATAAATCTTATATAATGTTGGAGATATACAGCATCCCTGTGGTAATCCTTTATTTATTTGAAAACCTTTAGACAAGTACTTTCCCATTTTTTCTTGCACATATGATTCTGAATATAGTTTTTTGAATTGCTTCAATCAGTGTTGGATTTATTTTTTTTTAGTTTTAAGACTTTCCATAATTTTGATGTAGGAATGTTATCGTAGGTTTTTTCTATATCTATAAATACTAGATGTAGCGGTTGTGCTCTGATTGTTTTCTTTTCTATAATCTGTCGTATGCTGAAAATGTGGTCTATTGTTGATCTGCCCACTCTAAATCCTGCCTGTTCCTCTGGTTCTAACTCTTTGTATTCAATTTCTAGGAAATACTTGATTATCTTTCCATATAGTCTACTTAGTGTACGATTGACTGTAATTCCCCTATAGTTTTTGCATTCATCTTTTTTTCCTTTTTATGTATGGTTGAAATATATCCTATTTTCCAATCTGATGGTATATCTTCTCCATTTATGCATTTTTCAAATAGACTTCTCAATAATTCGAACAACTTATCTGTTCCATGTTTTATTAATTCAGCTGGAATATTTCCTTTTCCTGGTGACGTTCTATTCTTTAATGACTTTACTGCTTCTTTCACTGTTTCTATGTTTAGGTGTATATTTTCTTTTAGTTTTGCTTCAAATTCTTTCTCTATAGGGTTTATATATTGCTCTCTGTTTTCTGTTAATAATTCTTTGAAGTATTTATCCCAAGTTTGGAAATTAATATACTTACTTACTTACTCACTGGCACTATCGAACCCGTAGGTTCATGGCCGCACGGACATAAGCTCTCCATACATCCCTATTCTGAGCTAATGCTTTCCAATCATTCCCTGTATAATCTACTTCCCTCAAATCATAGTTAATGTTGTTCTCCCACCTCATTCTTGGTCTACCAACTGGGCGTTTTCCTTCTGGCTTTCCTACAAGAAGTTTCCATGCACGTCTTTCATTCCCCATACGCGCAACATGTCCTGCCCATCGCAGTCTACGGGACTTAACTGTTCTTATTATATCTGGCTTCCTATAAAGACCATGTAGTTCATTGTTATGTAGTCTTCTCCATTCACCTGTCTGTTCATCTCTCTTTGGTCCAAAAATTTTCCTAAGAACTTTATTCTCAAATACTCGTAATCTCCTTTCCTCCCTTAAAGTAAGAGTCCATGTTTCGCACCCATATAATATAACTGGTAGAATAATAGTTTTATATATTTTCAGCTTAACGTTTTTTTGAAAGGAGTTGGGACATCAAAAGTCTCTGCAATGCATAATAGCATGCATTTCCAGAATTGAGCCTATGTTTAATTTCTTTGTGCATCTCATTCCTATTTGTGATTATTGTTCCTAGGTATTTGAATTCAGCCAATTCCTCAAAATTTCCCTCATTTGTCATTAGCTGTCCATTTCCATTATATAATGTATTTCTACGTGTGACCATATATTTAGTTTTACTGATATTTACTTCCAGTCCTAATTTCTTAGTGTTACTCAATAGTGTGTGCGTGTTGGCCTTTAGTATCTCCTCGCTATCGGCCAGTAGTACTACATCATCAGCATAAACTAACAGCTTATTAATACCATTCAGTTGTAAGCCTTCCTCATTCTCTAAAGATTTAATGGCATGCTCTAGTACAAAATTAAATAGTAGAGGCCATAAACAAAAATTCTACACACCCTTTTCAACAGAAAATTAGTACAT
This sequence comes from Diploptera punctata, assembly GCA_030220185.1. Classification (NCBI taxonomy): domain Eukaryota; kingdom Metazoa; phylum Arthropoda; class Insecta; order Blattodea; family Blaberidae; genus Diploptera; species Diploptera punctata. The sequence goes on along the minus strand of JASPKZ010000838.1, from coordinate 30,518 downwards.
TTAATAGCTTAGTCAGTAGAATGTTGAAACTCCCATTAAGCAAAGACAATTATATCCAAGAACTCAACTACATTAAGTATATGGCAAAAACCAATGGCTATAATGAAGAATTCATAGATAAGCTCGTAAAAAAACAAAAAAGGAAGAACAACATAACCAACATAACTAAACTAGAAAAAGAATCTGGCAACAACAAGAAAACATGGATAACACTCACATACACAGGAAAAGAAATGACAAAATTAGCCAATGCACTAAAGAAAGCTGATAAAAACGTAAAAATAGCATACAGAACCAATAACAAATTAAACAACATAATAAACAATAACATTGAAGAAAATAACATTTTCAACAGCAAAGGAGTTTATAAACTGACATGTAAGGACTGCAACAAATTTTATATAGGAAGAACAAACAGGAGTTTTAACATCAGATTCAAAGAACATTTTCGAGACTTCATTCACGCAGAAGGGAAATCAAGCTATTCAAAACACGTTATCCATGAAGGACATCGCATGTTAAATATTGAAAACACCCTAACAGTAATGCACAGAGAAAATAATCCAGCGAAGATAAACGTACTCGAAGAGATGGAAATCATGAAAGCAGCTCACAACGACAGCCTGATAAACGAAAACGAACCCAATACATGCAACCCCCTCTACCAGATCTTCAGTGAAACACCAGTTTTGAATCCTGCCGATGATGGGACAAGTCCCGAAAGCGCTACAGTTAAATGATTAATTAAGTTGAGGAGACGGACCTTTCAGGTGAATATTCTATAATTTTATATTAATGTTTACGAAGGTTAATTTTGTGGCTCTATTGATTTAGTATTAAGCCATTTTAGATAAAGATCTCTTTTTATTTTTACTTCTTTGTCAATTTCTTCACTCCAGCAATAGTTTTTATTATTATTAGTATATTTATCTTCCCCAATAGCTTCTTTAGCTGCTTCATGCAGTTTATCTTTAATGTACTGATATTGCTTTTCTGTAGATTCAAATGTAGTTTCTATTAATTTTTCATTTAGTCTTTGCTTAAATAAATATGATGTACTGTCATTTTCCAAACTTAATAAATTATATTTATAACCACTTATTATATTATTATCTAAATTATCTTTTTCTTCGTTTGGATTGGGATCATTTTTACCTTGAATGCTTACATATGGAAATATGATTTTAGAATTGACTAAAAGTGATCTCCGAATGCGGTACCTCTATATGCTCTTACATCATTTACTCTTAATTTAGTTTCCTGTTTAATTATAATGTAGTCAATAATTGCTTTTTGTTGAAGAGTATCTTGCTGTCTTGTATACTTATGAATATCTTTGTGCTGGTAGTATCCATTTAATATTCTCAGAGAATTTTGCTCCCAGATGTCTGTAATTCTTTTTCCATTATCGTTTACAACATTTTTTCCATGTGGACCTACAATTTTACTTTGTTTTGTCTCCTGTTCTGCTGTTGAAATCCCCTGCCATAATTAAATCTCTTCCTGGTCCAATTTATTCTATTATTGAATTTAATTTGTTGAAAAATTCTTCTTTTTTTGTACTGTTTTGATCTTCACTAATTGCGTAGACACCCAAAATAGTGAACTTGTGTCCATATAACTTCAAATTTATTCTTATAATATTTTCATCGATAGGTTCCCCACTCTGTAACATACTTTTTGTATTTATTCTTCATGAAATGGCAACTCCCCGTTGTGCCCTTTGATGTTTTTTTACCCCACTATAATAATATGTGTAAGATCCTTTATTTTCTATTCCGGTTCCTTTCTTTTTAGTTTCTGTAAGGATCATGATGTCTTGATTTTTTCTTTCTAATTCTTTGCATACTTCATCAAATTTATTCCTTATTCCTTGAGTGTTCCTTGTACCAATTATCATTGTCCTCTTCCGTAGCTTGTGTCGTATATGTTTCATCCTGTCCGGCTGTGCTTCATTGGGTTTTTTAACATTTCTTTTTTTTTTCCGATGAACGGGGAGTTAGCCCGTTGCATCAACCCCCAACTTGGAGGACCAGGAGTTTAATTTTGGAGTCCTCTTCTCCTGGATGGGCTGTCTACCAAAACTATCGAGCCCCATCCGCCCGTTGTGGAATATTCTTAGCTTCCCTTCACCTCTTGCCCACTGGTAGTCAAAAGACTCACTCAGTAAGCCGTCTGGATCATCAGGTACTAAGCCCCTCCGCCACGTCAAGGCGATATTCCTCGGGGGGATAATAATAATAATAAAAATAATAATAATAATAAAAATAAAAATAATAATAATAATAATAATAATAATAATAATAATAATAATACTTCATTTTAGCTGGCAGAGTTAAGGCCATAAGGCCTTCTCTTCCATTCAACCAGCGAATAGTAGAATCATACAAAAATTACATACATAATACAATTTTAAGATATTATTAAAATACATACTAAACAAAATACAATGATGATGAGATCTAATACTAGCTAATACTAACAATAACATAGAATATAATAAAATTAAAATGATATAAAATAAAGTAAGTAGCTTCTTAGATGATTATTAATGGAATGCTCTATATAGTTGTTATGCAGTTAATGTTTTCATTGTGTCGAGCTTAAAATATCAGTTAATTTGGATTTAAATAATGATAGCGATTGACAGTCCCTGACATGACTGGGAAGTGAGTTCCATGATCTAGTCATAGATATTGTGTAAGATTCAGAGTATAGACATGTCCTATGCTGAGGTATCAAAGTAAAGAAGAGAGTCTTGTGATCTTGTTCCTAAATTGTGATGAGCCGATAAATTTTGAAAACGTGTTGTTAAATAACTTGGTAAATATGTGTGCAGAATTTGAAATAGTAAGGTATGTGAATGTAAAGTTCTTCTGCCATTTATATAAGAAGTCTTGGTATGCCAATGTTATTCATAAATATTATCTTACATCACATTTTTTTTATTGCCAACTGAAAAAAAAAGTTTGCAAGGTTGTCTTGTCTCACTGTTGTCAACCAATATTATAATAGAACAGAACACACATCATAAGTCGTTTAAATGCTAAATTTAGCAAACAACTAAGTAGCTGTTATTGCTAATATCGTGGCATTATTTGATGCCATTAGGATAAAAGAAAAGCCAGACTGTCAGATTCATTCCTATACAGGCTATTAGAACTCGGTTTATGGGTTTAATGTCTATTTTGTCCGGATATAATTAAAATTAATGACGTAGATACAAGTTTCATGAAAATTTATAGACGTACAACATGGAATAATTTAATTGTGGCTAAAAGTCTATTTTATCATTTGTAATTATTTTGCTTCATGAACCTAAATTTGCTTTTTTCTTTAAATTTTACAGTTCTTAAAAATGTCTATTTTTATCCATATGTATATTGCTTGTATTTTTTAGCGATTGTACGAAGAAGTGATGCTATTGAGATTGTGTGAGAACCATATGCAGTAGGACTTTTAATGGTGGAATAAATAATTCGTCGTTTTATATGATGGGAATGGAGGTTCGGTTAACTCAGTGAACATGAGGTAATAATCTCGGACGGAGATCTCCTTTGGGTAACGCAATACCTGATTAGATAGGAAAACAGAATATGTACAATCTCTTGGTGAGATAATGGTAATTGGTTTTATTAATACGGATGACGAGTACAATGTCGTGGCTCAGAATGATGTTTCTTTCTCTATTTTAATGGCGCCTGTATTAATCACGATAATGTGAATTTAATAACGCGCCGTTACTCGAGTTTGATATATATATTTTACTAACACTTAATTTTATCTAGGTTCTGCCACGAACTTTTAAACCATTTATAAGTAAAAAAAAACTTGTTGTAATCTTGATTTCGCTGTAGCTTAGGTTTTAAGAAGCTGAATTGTTTACCGATCGAATATTTTTTGATATTGAGTTGTTGATCGGTCGAAGAATTCTTGATATTGAGAAATAATTGTTGATCGGTCGAAGTAGTTGTGATATATGAGGAATAATAATAGAATTATATTTCTTTTATAGTATTTTTGTCACATGTTCATCTGGACTACGATTCTCCACTGCATATAAATATATTTTACATGTTATTTCATTGGTTAGGGCCTAACACAAATACGCCCTTTTTTACTTCCTCCAAATTTGTGGGAGTGTTTTACTTAATCATTTCTTCTTCAAGAGTAAATGGAAGATGGTCAACAATGGCTACAGCTAAAGCAGAGCAATTCGCTACAATAAATAATTGTTTAAAAAACTACAAAAAACACGCTTTATTAGAAAACCGAACTAAAAAATTAAAAATAATTTTAATTTCCAACACGCTTGGAATATAATTAAAGTGGTCAACAAAAAAATAATCTCGAACACATCTAGAATAAATCTAGAGCTATCTAAAAAAATAGTTTTACCATCAAAAGCGTGGGGTTCTCTATATCAATTAATATATTTGATAATAAACAGATATGAGATTGATGGAAAAATTATAGAACAAGTGTCAGATTTCTCTTACTTAGGAAGTGTATTTGCAGAGTATAAGAGTGACATTGATTCAAAATTACAAAATATAATAAAATGAATGGGGTAATACGAAGACATTTTGGTAAACAGATGAGGACATAGACAAAACTAAGATTATATAATATCACATCAAAAGCTGCTCTAAAATACGGAAGTGAAATTTGGATTTTAAATAAAAGAAACTCTCATAAACTTCAAGTAAGCCAAATGCGCTTCTTACGATCATTGTTACGAGTTAATAGACTGGATCACCAAAGGAACATTATTATCAGAGGAAAACTTGGAGTAACAAGTTTAAATGAAGATATACAAAGATACCAACAAGAATGGAAAAATCATCTGAGGAGAATGGCAAGAAATGGACTTCCAAAATTGGCATTCCAATATACCCCAACTGGACATAGGGACCAAGGAAGACCAAAACATCGGTGGAAAGATCAAGACCATCTTCGCTAGGTTTACCGTACAGGCCACATGGCCTAAAACGAATTTGTTCATGATGATGATGAATAATCAGATATTGGTAAAAGTCAAGTCTCTAAGAAGAAAACGTAAAAACCATAAAAATCACCCCACACTTTTGATGGTAAAATTATATTTTTTGTAGATAACTCTAGTTTTATTCTAGATGTGTTGGAGATGATTTTTTTTTTTGTTGACCACTTTAATTTTATCCCAAGCGTGTTGGAAATTAAATTTATTTTTCATTTTTTAGTTCGGTTTTCTAATAAAGCGTGTTGTTCTAGTTTTTTAAAACTATTTTTTTATTCTTTAGTTTGGTTTTCTAATAAAGCATGTTGTTTTAGTTTTTTAAAACTATTATTTATTAGTTTAATTTTCAGTTTAATTGATTGTCATAAACCGGAATCCCATGAAAATTTAATTGCTTACGATATTTTTAGTGTCTAGGCACAAATATAATTATATATATATATATATATATATAAATTATTATTATCTAATATTATTATAATATTTTTGAATGTTTTAATATAGATAAAGAATTACAGTTAATCGTATCATTCTCATATTTTTTGCATAAATTACAATGTGGTAAGTTTACAAAATTGTCATTAATATTTTACAGAATGAGATAAAAATGTAAATATCTTTAAATTCGGTACTATTGTAGTATGAGCTAAAAGTAATACTCTTCTAAAAATCCTCCAGGACGGATTTGAACCAGTGACCTATGGATTACTGAAATTATATACCACTACAGTCCACCCGCTCTACCAAATGAGCTACCAGAGGATATAATATTAATTTCTTACATCGATGGACTAAAAAGTCGATAAGTCCGCAACCTATTATACCGGTGTTTATTTTTTTGATGTCCTGATGATCCTGGCCAGGATCTTAAGAAAAAACATGTATGAAATTATTGTATTATCATTAGTCCTTTACTAATATACAAAGTTTCAAGACGATCCAATGCTTTTAAGTGGGTGAAAATTGTGTTGAAATATTCCGTTTCATAGAATAGATAGATACAGGTAAAGCTAATATAAAGCGTGTAAAAAAGGAGCGATAACAGATAAAGTCTACCCAAGCACTTGTCCAGACAACTCGAGTACAGGCGACCAAGATACTACCATGGGCTTGGAAGAGGAGGACTTCACTTTGCCATTCCCCGACACATGGCCAGAAACGCTCACACTAGACAACTCAACACTCCACTTACAACAAGAAACAGATTCAACATACTAGAGACAGACACTGAAGACATGCCAGCACCACTGGCGATCTACCCAACAAGAAAAATAACAGTTTACAAGCTATCACACATTACTGGAGGAAACACAAAAGACACTATCATGCGCTACACAAACGAAAACAAACTCAACTTAAACACCGAGACTAAAGCAGATTACGAACATGCCATGCGAGTACTTTAAGACTCAAAGACACCGTTTTACACACATGGATACGGACTTACACCCATATACAAGGCAACACTCAAAGGACTACCAAAGACAATAAGTGAAAATGAAATATCACAAGAACTCAGAGACAGACACTACGACATCCAGAAAGTACGACAGATTAAGAAGACCATCTTCGTAATTGGAGAGAAGACACTGGATCCATGTCCAGTCTGGATTCTCTCCTTTAAGAAGACGGACAACTTAAAGACTCAACTTGAACAACTGACAGATCATTCAACACACGTGTCAGACTTGAGACCTACAGAAAACCAACTGGAGGCACTCAGTGCTTTAACTGCCAGGGATTCGGACATCTCACTGAGTTTTTATTTAAGCTTACTTATTATGTTCGATGCATTGGTGAATACAGAGTGTCTGAGTGCACCCAAACAACATCTAAGTGCAGACATTGCAACGAAGAACACGCAGCCAGCTACAAACAATGCCCAGAATTTCAGAAATATCTGAATTCAAGGCCACAACAGGCACCAAAGACTAAAAACACCAACACATAAGACACAACACTACACCAAGTAACTCTCCAACATCTAAGCTAAACCCATCCACCTTTCCAGCACTACCTACATCCCCAAAACCTTCTAACCTAAATACTGACCCAAACTTATTCAGCAACTTTTTGCTGTCCTTACAAAACTCCTTCAAGCTCTCAGCTACTACAGGAAACGGCCACGCTTCTGACTAACATGACCAACATACAATTACATTAAAAATGTATGATACGCACTTCAAGAAAAACTTTTAAGACCGTTAAACTTAAGCACAATTCCTCCTACACAAACATCATCAGCTAGGAGAAGGACATCATCCTACTAGCTCACACAGAACTCCCAACACTTCAATTACCGGGTCATGACTCTGTAAAGTAGTCGGTATCGAAAATTAACTTTATATAATCCACGGCGCCATATTGAATCCATGGCCAGTGTTTTACTTAACTTGCAGGATTGTCATATTTAGTATTTTTGTTACCCCATAGGTCCCTTACTTTTTAAGGATAGTGGTGGTCATTTTTACATTATTTCAATTATCACTCCTTTCAAGTCTTTTCAAGTGCTATCGCATTTTATGCCGCTTCTTGCTAAAAAATGTCATGCGTGATAACCAATTTAATGTCAATACTTCATCTTCTCTGCTTTATTTAAATGTATTTTTAGATGCATACATTGAGACTCGTAATGCACCCTTATGAGTATGACTACTGTGCTCTCAGTGGATTTAAATTAGTTATTACTTTTTCTACAACATTTTGTTATATTAGATTGATAAGTTTCCTTTATTATTTCATATTCGAACTGATTATTAAGCATTATTTCGAGACTAAGCACGCTATGATCTTATTATATCTAGCTAATTTACTAATTTAATTAATTACCAAATAATTATTTATTCGGGAACACTGTATGTCACAAGGTTGTTCTCATGAAACGATTTTGAAACATTTTTATAGATCTTCATCGATCTTATATAGTAGACACCGAAAATGACCATGACAAAAAAAATATAGCGTAGATAAAACTATTAACGCTCTAGCGGCCGCAATTATTATATCTTCGGAACAAAGCTCGGCTTAGGGTAATAAAATACAACTGAATAAAGTTGGGTTCTTAATCTTCAAAATCGGGCAATTAAGAGTAGGAGGTCACTTGAAACGTGAATTTATAAATTATTCTATTGGTTTCAATTTTCGGGTTTTCCCAACGAAACTCAGGATATGTTATTGAAATAAAATGAGGACGGTATTCTAGAAATCAGAAAAAATCGACAATGAGATGTGGAGATTTACCTGAAACCCGAAATTAAACAGTAGCTCTAGCAGCCGTCATGTTTTATTTGTCGCAATTTATCTGTATACCATAAATTAAACCTTAAATTGGCAAATGTATCCTATAAGATACATTAGGTCTAATTCAATTTATTTAATATTTTAATGAAATCAAAATAAAAGTGACTCAGTAGAAATTGTTCAAATTTGTGTTAAGTTATACATCAGAATGCAATAGATAGTAACTTAGTTCATTTTCATTGCATACCGACAGGTTAAATAAGCTTGCATCAGAACTTTAATTTCTCTCAATTTAAATGTTAAAAAGATAAATAGATTCTTTAAACAGGCAAAATCGGACTATACATTTGTTGCTAGGCTTCCTGAATTTTATGAGCATCGACAAGAAAAGTAAAAAAAAAATTACTTCGTGACTATAATTAGATTTAACGTACAAAGCCGAGCGATTCAAGACATCGTGCCTTGGTGTAGAGATATGGGATTTACACTGGATCGAGTCACATATGGGAAGAAATTTTCTCATTAAATTTCGGCCGGATGGGACAGATGCCCAATAAGGATCGTGAGGAATTTGAATAGCTAAAATAAGTGGCGGCTCCAGGTTGAGAAAACAAGCTATAACGGCTAGAGGAACCGACATTCTGACCACTTGTCACTTATATAGCCTACACGATCGAGAGCATCAATCACACCAAGTTGAACAATTTATTTATTTTTATTTTTTTTTTGGCTGCAGTTTTGGGATTTTTTTTTTTCCAAATTTTGGAGTTGTAAGATTGATTGGAGATATCTCGTCTATCAAAATGGGCTTTACAATATATTCCAAGAGATACACCGTTCGGTTGGATGTCCCATGACTAGATGGAGGGATATGCTTTGGGTCGACACAGGCTACAGCCGAATCTTGAAGTTGAAGAAGATGAAGTATAATAAGAAGTAGAATATTGATTGTTAGCTACCAAGGCACTATATTGAACTATTCTGTTGTTACTAGATTTTTCATGATTTTTTATTTGAAATTGAAATTTAATTATTTTATGTTTATTTGGGTTCGTGGAACTTTACCTCGCTTAATTGTCTGTATTACGTCTCAAGGCAGTTTGTTTTTGTGTTTATAACTGTTAAATATCCTTCAAACACGGCTTGCTATATGGACACGATGACTCTGCAGTTGCAGGACAAAAATTGTGTTCTGGTTTCACATCAGATGACCTCTTATGAAACCAGATTGACCATATTGCTTTCCTCATCTACTGAGATACTGTTGCTTCTTATGGCATTGCCATAATACACCGTTAGTGTAAATCAGTCAGTTGGTTACACACATCTATGGATTTTTCATCAGACAACTACTTACCTTTCATTTTGTCTCAACTGTGTTCTCATTCTTATTTCAAAATGTGGCCTACATATTTTTTTTCTGAGCCAGCTTTAAAATTTTGGTATCATTGCTATGGCTCGGAAGTTGAGGACTTATAAAATGCCTATAACATAACTTTAAAAAGACTTAAAGATATCTTACAAAATACCTAAAAACTGGAAAAAGGACGTAAAAAGTGTTACAGATGCTAACAAGTGAATAAAGACAACCTCTCTGCCTTCACCCTCTGCTCAAGCTAATTTTCATAAAGTGGCAACTTCATAGAGCATTTGAAGTCCAGATACAATAGTTCAGGTGGCCAGTAAACTGGTGGTTAAAAATAACGAGGTATTTTGTGTTGGTTCAATAGTTTCTCGCAGAGTAAAAGTGTTTGGAATGTGAAAAGTCTTTAGAAAGTAAAACTGGATAGTGTTTTTTAAAATAAGTTGGAATTGAAACTTGACCCTGCAGATTCTTGATACGTACACATGGTATAAAAGTAGTCAAAATAAGGTAGAGTTATAAAACCGTTAAGATCTAAAAAATGCTAAAACAAAAGGACAAATAAGCCAAAAAAAGTCGTAAAGGACATATAAACCGTCATTTTCTGGCTTACAATGACCTAGAGTGTATATACAGGATGTTACCGAAATGAGTGCAGATTTTTCATATGGTGGTAGGGAACATCCATACAAGTATTTTAACACAATGAACCTTGGGTAGGAAATTCATTGCTATGGGTCTACAGAGTAAAAACGCATTTAAAACTGTTGTACGACAAAATATTGTTTATAATGAATGTCAAGGGAAATAAAAGCTAATAACATGAATGTAAACACTCGAGTCTGCCGTGCACTTATTTTTATGAATAGCTGTGTACGTAGTTTGGTTATTTGTTTACATTTTCATCTGATTTCTTATCTGATTTCTCTTAACACGGCTGGTAGTAAACAAAGAAATGACGGGGAGGAATGACAACCATTACATTTGTCTTCACAACCTCTTCATTTAGTTCAGTCTAAATCGACTTATTGGGTGGGAGTACATAAACTAATAGCATGGACCGTTTTACGTGGCGAGAACTCGCTGACATGCATCTTGCATACGGTGCCGCTGACACGATGGCTGCAGCTGAAAGGATTTATGCAGAGCGCTTCCCAAACAGACAAATGCCAATTTCGACATTTCTTGCGATTCACCGACGAATAATAGAAAGTGGTTCTATCAATTTAAATCATCATATTCGTGTTAGGAGATCTTTGGTGCATAACCAGATATTGAAGAGGAGTAGTGGAACAGTTCAAAAACTGTTCCTCAACAATGCCTTCACGTTAGTAAACATACTGTTTGGAACATTTTTCACGAAGAAATTCAACATCCTTTCAAACTTAACAAAGTTCAGGAATTTGGAGGTGATGACTTTCGTCTTCAAACTGCGTTTTCTCGATGGTACATGTCGCATCGAATGGATATTCCCGATTTTCCCGCCGTTGTGTTGGGAGAGACGAGGCACAGTTTACCCATGAGGGTATTTTCAACCCTAGAAACAGTCATGTGTGGGCACACGTTAATCCTCATACAACACGAATTTGTGCATATCAACACAGATTTGCAGTTAATGTTTGGGTAGGAATTCTAAACAATATTTTGCTTGGTTAACAATGTCTTGCTGGGTTCGTATCTGCTTCCCCCTCGCCTGACAGGGAAACTTTACTTGGCCTTTCTCCGAGAAGTGAAGCTTCGAGAATTATTCGAAGACATTCCACTTAACTTACGCAGTAGGATGTAGTTCCAACACAATGGTTCCCTTCCCTACTTTCACACGTGTCGTTAGAGCTTTCCTCGACAGAAGATTTTCAGGTCGATGGATTTGTTGAGGTGGACCCGTTCCATGGCCACCGAGGTTCCCAGACCTCACACCATTGGATTTATTTTTGTTGGAACACATGGAGTCTCATGGAGCTTGTAGCAAGGATCGTGACGGTGGGTGCGGAAAATCAGGTAGCATTCAGATACGCTTCTTAGAGTTGACCAGTACGAGGTGAGACGCGCGGAGTTGTGTATCCAGGTCAAAGGTCATCATTTCCAACAATTAGTGTAAAATAACATGTGATACCTTACATTTTCCTACAATTAATAAATACATAGCAGTGTGATCAACAAGTTCAAATGTGTTTTTACTCTGTAGAACCATAACAACGCATTTCCGACCCAAGGTTCATTGTGTTAAAATACTTGTATGGATGTTAGCTACCACCACACGAGAAATCTGCACTCATTTCGGTAACACTCTGTATATTATGTTTGGCCTCAACTTCAGACATAAAAAAATCCTCAACTTCCGAATCCTAATCATCATCAATGCAGCTGACATATCTCAAGTTTTGTTTATTTTCACTGTGATTAAAAATTCTTTCATCTCCATAAAACCAGGACTTCTTTTACAATTAACGTCACACTCACCTTCAACGCTTCCGATCGTTCCTGTTATACTATTGTATTTGTTTTCCCATTTCACTGTACCGTTTACAAGTCGACGATAACATTTGTGTGTATAACTTTGCTGCTTTTTGCACATATGACATTGCATGTGTCATGTAGAGAACCATGACCGCTAGTTAATCGGGTACAATAGCAACTAATTTAAATGTTCCTGTAGTCTGTGAATGCTGCTTCCGCTTGAGCTGCTTTACTTTTAGATTGTGCAGCTGTTTCTACACTTGCTGCTACAATCTCATCATATGCTGGCATATGTTGATTTTTACTCTGGGATTGCCACCCGAAAATTATGGATTTATTACCAATATCGCTCCTTCATAATTGTTTCTACGTGTCAACCCTCTTATAATGCTAATGATGGTTAGGGTCAAACTTGGTTTTAAATTTCATAGGGACTATGACAAATGAACTAGAACCCTGAAAAATAATCACGATGGTTTTAGTCGTATTATTTTCTCATCCCCAGGGATGGCAGAGTTCAAATTTGAGCTTATATGAGGCGGTCACAGGACAAGGGGTACAAGTGACAAAACATTTGTTTGAAGAAAATTAAGTTTAAAGATCAATGAGAATATAAAATTCTAGGAATATCTGACAAGTCTCATAAATTGTGTTTGTGTTCCTTATACGGGTATATAGTCCACCGCTGTGGTCTCGAGGTAGCGTGCTGCCATGTCACGCAGCGGGCCCGGGTTTGATCCCCGGTCGGGGCAGTTTTTCTGGGTTAGGTTTTTATCGGGGTTTTTCCTCACCTGTCAGACAAATGTCAGGAAAACTTTAAGGCCCAAACGCTCCCCGAAATCATATGGCCATCATCATCCTTCTCATCATCATCATCATCATCATCATCATCATCATCATCATCATCCTTTACCGGTGTGGAAAGCAACGGGAAGCTACCACACCTACAATTCCCTAGTAAAGCTGCAAGCAGAGCATGAAAATGCTATGATTGCAGTGAAGGACCTGCCTTCGGGCAGAATTACTATGGATGGATACGAGTATATGAGTCCATTTATCCGCAAAATATGAACAGTTTCAATATAAACATTAGCCCATACTATAACTTTTTTGCATTAAGAGTCACTTGTACCCCTTGTCCTCCAAGCAATATTTTGAAATAAATTATCCAAGAAAAGTAGATTCATACCAAAGTTTTTATTATGATTGGAAATACGCACTTATCCGAAGAGTTACATATTACGACAAGATTCATTGACAAAATCAGTCTTAAAGTTCAATTTACACTTAAACCTGCATTCATGGATACATTCTCTTGCCCGCCTCTCCACGTGAATATTTCCCATCCGGTCTGTATACTGTTTGCCTTCATTCCTTCCTCTTTTTGCTTTATTTTGTACCCAATAGCCTGATTTACTAATTCTCTTTCTGCCAATGTGCAATATTGGAGCATCTTCTTATTCTCTAGGTCCTGCAATGCCAGGTTCTTCAATGTCATCTTCATTCAAGAAAACAAAAACAACACCAATGATTCATCTTCATATAAAAAACACACCTTTATTATGAACATAATTAGATTGCAAATCCTCTAGATCTTAATCATATTATATCTTTAGATTGTTAAATAATTTCCAATTATTTCAAAATGTATTGATAAAAAGTATTATTTTATAATGTACAATTGTATAGATAAAATAGTTAAAATATTTTACTTACCATGTAGGCTGAAGTTACGTCCATGCTCATGTTCAATCAGACATAATATTTGATAAATCAATAAACCTCGAAGAATCGCCAGCACTATATTAAACACTAATAATACAATCATAATCTTCACGTAAAATTTGTTAGAAACATTAAACAATACAATGCTCTAAGCTTGAGTCCACCCAGCTGCTGGAAGCCAAGAGATACAACTGAAGACGTACCCCTTGTCCTCCAAGTAGAAGAGCTGTTTTTCTGAGTGATTTTCTAAGACTCCACTATATGTCAGAACCTGTCAAACTCACACATATACCTCTTGGGCACCAAACAGTTTGTCATATTAGCTAACCATTTCTGCAGTTAACTCATTTTTTTTATAAAATGTCACTTGTACCCCTTGTCCTCTGATCGCCTCATATGATGTCTGCACTTTTACGAATGAGCGTGGCGACCCCGGACTTGTATTATATACTAATCTCGTTAATATTCGATAAATTATTCTTCATCTCTCTCATACCCAAGGTGTGCTAGGGGTTAAACTTGGGTTTAGTGACACATATGCACATTCACCAATCAGTAGGAACCCCGAAAACTATGGATTTTAAACTAATCTCAGTCACATTTTGTCGTTTTATTTTCACCCCTTCCCATCCCTCTTTTGGGTGCTAGGGATCAAACATGGCCTTAAATGGCATTGGGACTGTGACGTATTAGCAAAGCAACCCCAAAAACCATATCATTTGACACTAATATCGGATATATTTTGAAATTTTATTTTTTCACTCCTTGTCCCTTCCTCATTAGAGGCGCTTAAAATCAAACATGGGCTAAAATCATTACCGATACTCGCAGAAATAAGACAAGCGATACCGAAAACATAGTTTCGATACTATTCTTGGTCATATTACACATTTTATTATTCACCCTTTCTCACAAATACATGGAGACGAAGCAAACATAACGGCTGCTAGAGTGATTAAAAAAATTCCGCGATTCAGATAAAGCCCCACTTAAAAGACAGATTTCCCTAATTTTTTATAATATCTCCCGCGTTTCATTATACTAGCACTTACCAGGTCCTTATTTTAACATTTTATTACAATGAATTAGAACTATTGATACTTTGTTTGCGAAACGTCGAAAATTACGACAGCTAGAGCGATTTTTAAATGTTTGTTTGAGGTAAACTCCTACACCTAACAGTCCGATTTTTCTAATTAACGATCACAACCTTACTTTTTTAATTTATTGCTATATGTCAGGTTTAGTTCTGATAAAATAAAAAAAAATTGATATTGATCATGGTCATTTTCGGTGACTACTAGATAGGACCCGTGATGATCTGTAAAACTTTTTCAAAACTATTTTCATACAAACAATCTCAATATTCCTTCAGAATTCACTAAAAGAATGACCAGTCTTATTCAATTTCCATGCAGATCCCTTGTAACATATCAAGTGACAGTACAAATGGGTTCCACAATCCGGGTACATACTTTGGGGACTGTGAATAAGCATACGTTCTACTTTCCGGATCACAGAGTCCACTTTGCACTAGGGAAACAGTGTGAGATAGCCCGAAAGGTTTGTCATCACGTTTGGTGTGGCCTCGTATCCAACAAGGTCATTCACATTACTCTTCTTTCCAGAGAAGGGTGCACAGGACTGAGATATTTGAAAATGCCGGAGAATTTCGCCTTTCTCCAGGTTGAAGATCTGTATCGATACCTTAAGTTTCAGCAGGATCGTGCTTCAGCTCACTGGTCGTTGAATGTCCTGAAAACTCTGAACGAAATATTTCGAGAAAGCTATTTAGTTCATTATTCAAAATGGGCGGGCAGACTGCCCAGAACACCTCGACCTGAAATATCTATTGCGCTATCTCAGTATATAATGGATGAATGTAATGAATTCTACTTTACGTTGTTATGTAAATGTAGATCGTCTTCCCTGTCTGGCACAACAGGGTTTTCTCTCATGACCCATACTACGATTTTCGGGTTGGGTCAGAGGTCGCGTCGGACTACAACTATCGTGTTGGCCCCTTATGCCCTTTTTTATAGCTCAAACTCGGAGTCATGAAACAACACCCTGATGGGCCCCCACTACATATCCACAACCACATACGAGTATTTTCAATACCTATGGGTGTCAATCAAACTACTTTTCTTAACATGACATGAGATTAATATTAATACGAAATGGATTAATGAGAAATTATATGACGTGAAGGGAGAATGGAAAGTGTTTGTGGGATAACATTCAGGAAATTGGAGAACCCCGAGGAAAAAAAAACCTAACACCGACACCCCTCTGCAATCCCCAGGATTCGAACCTGGGGTCCCAGTCGGAGTAGCCGCGTGTATACAGTGAAGGCTTCTCTAAGTTTTACTTGAATCTAACATGAATTAACTAAGTAGGAGTATTTTAAGTGCCTTGCTTCTTTATCTCTAGAGACATTTTTACTGTGCAATTCTTTGACGATGATATGCAATCTTATTTCTATGGAGTATATATATATATATATATATATATATATATATATATATAACAATTATAGTGCTGCACTGCCAGATCCGGCCGTTCACCTGCAATAAGCTTAACGCAGTGACAGCATTTTGGAAGGACCAGTAGTCGAAGCCTGATTATATATATATATATGTTATAATTAAATCTTTAACATTGAGCAATGCAAGCTTAATATGGTATGATAAGAAAAATAAATGTCTGGACGGGATTCGAACCCGGATCTCTGAGATCTCAGAGATCCGGGTTCGAATCCCGTCCAGGCATTTATTTTTCTTATCATACCATATATATATATATATATATATATATATATATTAACTTGTTTCTGTGTCACGGGTCGGAATCTGTCATGCCTAGTTACGATACATATCCATTGAAAATGCATAAATTTCTTCTTTCTTCACTTGCCGTTTTCAATCATGACGCATTCCTCCGGTTTTTGAGAACCAATCTTCTCCTTCAATAACCCCAGCAACGTATGTGCATTTCTGATACGCTGTACAATATAATAAATTTTAAGGTGCAGATGAAACCAGTCTGTTACGTTTTTAAAAATGTCAAATTAATTAAAAGTTCTTAATGCAGGAACTGTAACTTATATTTAATCTATAATCATATTCCACACGTGGGACGTGGGTACTCCCTAGCGTCCAAGTTTCTTAACCAAGCTATTTTAGTTACGCTTATTTTCATACAGATGTCAGCGAGTGTCATATGGTTAGTACATCGCCTCAAAGTAGCATCTAATAGTCAATTAAGGCATTGCTTGGATGTAAACACCGATTAAATTTTGCTCTGAGGCTCTAATTTAGGCTTAAGTTCTTTTACGAGCCAGAAAAACTTCAGACTCGGAATCTAAGGCTAAATGTCCCTCCCTGAGGATTTGTTCCTTTGATGTTTACATCCTAAAATTTCATCGACCAATGTCGAGTTTGAAGGTATGATCTTCGAGACCACAGGGAAGGAAATTAATCCATAGACCATTGAGGCCGATTCAGGAACTATATAAATGAAGTCAATTCCCTAGTAAATCGAATATTTTTGTTAATTGAATATTAACTGGGTCTATAGAGTTCTTTTACGTGAAAGTAGACAGCTGCTGAAGCGATTTCTAAATTTCGGGCAATCTCCCTAATTTTTAATGGTCGGATTTTGCTGTTTTTTGGAGGATGCCTTTGTTTTATTTTCATGACATATATCGAATTTCGTTGCGCAAAAATTAAAATTACGGCCGCTAAAATTATTTTTAAATTTTCGCTTCAGATGTGCTATCACTCTTTGTCATTCGATGTTGCTGGTTAACGAACTCGACTTTACTTATATGATTTTATTCCTCGTACAACGAGCTTGGTTCCGAAAAAAAATGTGACCGCTAAAAAGCTATGATATATATTGATGGTCATTTTCGGTGTTTAAAAAGTAGGAGCGGTGGAGATATATAATTTGTTTGCAAAAATATTTTCATTCGATAAACTTCAACAGCTTCGATCCTTCAGAATTCGGTAAACACGTACATTTATTTCGCTTTGGAAATCGAACGTTTTTCATAAGTAATGCCACGAGTGATTTCCAAATTATCAATAAATTCACGACACACGAAGTGAGGAGTGAATTTATCTACAGAATTTGGAAATTAAGAGTGACATTTGTTAGGACTATTTAACGAATAAAAGTAAGCTGTTTACTCAGAAATCATTATTTAACTATAGTTATTTTAAAATATTTATATACTTAATGTAAACGGCGATGTTTGAAAACAAATGAGAAACGATTGGTACGCTTCATTTCTTCCTTTGTTCATCACTGCAACGAGATTATAATATTATTTATTGCCAAAGGATCGCAATATTGTAAGAATTCACCCTAGTGTAGAAATTTATAACCACGTTATAGGTTTCTGATGTCTTATGATGTAAATCTGTCAATTATATTTTTCTGCAACGTCATTTCCTGGAAAATAATTCCTTTAAGAAAGTGCAAACAGTGTTTTCTTTTTTTGTGGCATAATCAATTGTTACAAATGTTTTTATATTATCTATCGCACACGCTTTCTGCTGACATTCATGCACTATATATATACAATCTGGTAGCCGTATTTCTTGGACGGTCAGTCACTGCAAAATTATACTATGACCTATTCAGAATGTTAAAAAGGAGGTGCTTCCTTTATTATTATAAACATTAGTAGGTAAATTTTAGGCGAAACACGACCGTGATTGGTTGTAAATAAAAAGTCATTGAAATGTAATTGGTCATTGGCTGCCATTTGGGGCATGAGTTAAATAGTCATTAATATTTTTATTTAAATACCTACTCCCAGGGAAAACACCTTTCAGTCTTGGGAACGATTTTTTGAAACTCAGTAATGTATCTTAATGATTCATTAACTCACTATAAATCAATATAGGCTATGTAATCGTGACGTTGCTCGCTTCTCAGGTATTACTGGGTGTACAAAAGGATTATATCTATTTTATACGATTTGATACCACAAATTATGCTTTTTTCTATGTAGTTGTCGCCAATTTGAACACATCTTGTGAAGCAAAGCAGATCTAGTTAAATAAATATTATATTTGCATGACTTCAGTGCGCGCATAAGATATTTGAAGTTCTCTGTGCAATTAGAGTGAAAATTTGTAGAATATTATTTATATTATAGAATTTTATGAAGGAAAAGTGCAAGTTAAATTGCGTGCTACCGGAGAGATTTCTTACGTCGGATCGTGGAAGATTGGCGTGTTAAGATCTCTTAGAGATATCGAACGCGAAGAGAAAACATGCAAATTCTTGGGGACAGTTCGAAAATTGAGACATGATAAAATTGGGGCTTAATAATGACATTTATGTTATTAATAATGATAAATCTAATATAAATTGTTACCGATCTTTAATTATACAGCGTGTCTACGCGGAAATGTCCTATTTTCAATGTGATTCCCAAAAGTACAGTGATCCCACTACAGGCCCTAGGAGACCCTTGGGGTAGTAGAAAATTAAGGCTCCCACTTTTCTAGTCAATGGACATTTGATGTCAGCCGAGTTGTCAGCCCTACGTGACGGCCGCATTTATCCCCAGTATACGCATCTGGTACTCACTTTCATCAGAGACTGAGTCGATCCAGTGGCCATGGTGCCTCTGAAAGCTTTGGTTCAGTTTAAAAATCCTGACCCCATCATTGATTAATAGCCTCTACGTTGGGATGTTAATTTGAGGGGATTTAAATTTGGATGCATTTTGGATTTTATTGCCGGACTGGTATACTCAGGGTTTACTAGGAATTGGTACGAGAGTAATATTTCCAAGTCGATCGGCGACATTTTTGGATGCAATAGACAAATACAATACGCGGAATTTCTTTTGTATTATTTACTATCTGGATTAATTTAGTGCCTTATTCATTCGAATCACTATTAATGACGCATACACACTTTGGATTTATCTCTGTTCACATCTGGATGGGGACTGCGTGTTTGGTTAGTGTGTTGTCTTACTTTGATATATTAATATTCCGTTTGCACTTTGATAAACTTCAAAGAAGTATAGATATTCAATATTTGAACTTCCTTTCTCTTTTTTGCTCCATGTTTGAAAATTGGGACCGCGATACGTGTCCGACGAAAATTCTAAAACAATTTGCACTGAGAACGATTGTAAACAGAGCATTTTACATATTTCACGTAATTTTAATACATTTTGGGGTACGTCAATATCTCATGGTGGGGGCAGAAGTTTTACATATATATGTCACTGTACACAAAGTTTGAATTTTACAAATACATATTTGTGATAGTTCACTTAATTCTGGGGGACGCTTACACGTCGCTTCAAGCGTTCGTGACATCTCAACATTGATACAGCTTATCCTCGCATAGCTGGCCTCCAGTTGAGAGTAAAATAATTACTTAATGGAGCTTTAGCAAAAATAATTTTACCATTGTGCAGATTACCGCGTTTCTCACCTGAAACTGCGATACGAATTGTAATTATTTTGTACTTTATACATCATTTTTCGTTATATACATATTAAATTTAATATTATTTTAATTAGCTGTATCGCTATTCAATTTGATAATATCATCCCCACAATTTTAGCTTTCATTTTAATATACTCATACCTATATTTATGTTTGGATTTATAAATGGAAGACATTTTTTTTTATGCTGCGTAAAAATACAAATTTTTAACTTTTAATTTGGCAAGTCACTGACTTACTGACTTAAGGAACGCACTAAAAATAAAATAATAGCCCACATCGAAATTAAGAGCGAATAATCTAAATGATTAACATTCTTCGTTTTACCGCAGGGGCTCACTGGAAACGTATTCATATTTTTCTCTTTTTGTTTTGTACCCTTTAACTGATTCTTAGTTTCTGATATAACCTCTTGTTATAACTTGTTGTAACAGAAGACAATTCACTTCTTAGAAAAGTTATCTTTGCACTTTGCATTCTACTCGAACTCCTCTTGTTATCCAGGACTCACTATCGTATAAAAGTACCGGTACCGCCGTTGTTTTGTGGAACTTCGATCTTGTATCCTTTTAATTTTGTACAAACACCATTTAAGTATGGTGTGGCGTTAATATAAAATAATTTCGGCAACAACCGGGTCGCGGACTATAGACCTTCAGGCCTGATAGCGTATTGTCTTAACTTACTATTCTAGACTTGCAAAACAAGTAAATTAAAGAACATTTATTTGCAAAAATAAATTGTATGAGTTATTAATTCTCCAAAAATAATATATATAGCCTATCATCACCTTCTTCACTTCAAGGTTTAGGCGATTCGCCTGTTTCGAATTCACAATGATTCCTTCCATCTCTTCCTAGGTCTTCTTACATCCCTTAATCCCTTTGGTTTATAATGATATGCTATCTTGGGTAATGTTGTTTCTTTCATTCTCTGAACTTGCTCTTCCCAGCCGACGCGGTGTTATTGATTTCTATCATTTATTGAATATAATTCTAATTCACTTCCTATTTCTTTATTTCTTATGTGGTCCAATTTTGTGTATCGTTTGGCCCTTCTTAGAAAAGTTATCTTTGCACTTTGCATTCTACTCGAACTCCTCTTGTTATCCAGGACTCACTATCGTATAAAAGTACCGGTACCGCCGTTGTTTTGTGGAACTTCGATCTTGTATCCTTCCTTATATTATTGTTTCAGTGTTCTTTGAATGGTACCACATGTCATTTGAAATTTTGATAATTTATTGTCTATATAATTACTTTTTCCATACCAGAAGACAATTCACAACCTAGTCAATTAAAATTTAACGCTTGTGATAGAAATTTATTTTCTATTATTATTTTCGACCTTATTAGCAACTTTCCTAAAAAGATTTAGTTTTGACATTTCTGTAGATATATTAAAATCATACTCTTTACTTATTTCATTTAAACAGTGTAGAGAGAATTTTAAATCGTTCTCTGTATTTTGCATTATAACAACATCGTCAGCGTACAGTAAAATATTAAAATTTGTTATATTTTTTATTCTTATTCCTTTCTTAACAAGAGGTTATATTAGAAACTAAGAATCAGTTAAAGGGTACAAAACAAAAAGAGAAAATATGAATACGTTTCCAGTGAGCCCCTGCGGTAAAACGAACAATGTTATGTCTGTATCCAATTTCTATCCAGATCCACTGCAACCAAGAGTTTGTATCAACGGCTTCCATAATCCGGATACAATGGTCTCGAAGGTCTTGCAGTTTAGTGACAAACAGCTTGTCCTTCAGTACAACCAAAGAGAAAATCCAATGGTGTGGTGATAGGGGAACGTGGAACCCAATTCAAAGATCCATCTTGCCCTATCTAGCGTCATAGATATGATTCGTTCAGCGTTTCCAGGACATGAGCTGAAGCACCATCTTGCTGAAACCACAGGTTTAGTTACAGATCTTCAACCTGGGGAAAAGTGAAATACTCTATCATTTCCAGGTACCTTAATCCTGTGACAGTGTTCTCTGAAAATAATAGTAATTTGAATGATCTTGTTGGATACGAGACCACACCAAACGTGAGTACAAATGTTTCGGACTACTTCACACAGTTTCTGCGATGAAAAGTGGTTTCTCTAACCCCCCAAAATTAGAATTTATGCTTATTAACAGTTTCCATGTATGTATGTATGTGTGTGCCCGTTAATACTCTAGCGGCCTCAATTTTTATTTTATCAGAACAAAACTTGGCATATAGCCATTAATTCAAAATGTAAGGTTGAGAACGTTAACCAGAAAAATTGAACTGTTGGATGTAGGAGTTCGCATGGAAGGAAAATTTAATATCGCTCTAGCTACAGAAATTTTCAATTTTTCACAATGAAAATAACTGTATGATACTACAATAAAACGAGGAATTGTTTTAAAAAACTAAAAGAACACGCTTTATTAGAAAACTAAAAAATGAAAAATACATTTAATTTCCAATACGCTTGGGATAAAATTAAAGTGGTCAACAAAAAAATCATCTCCAACACATATAGAATAAAACTAGAGTTATCAACAAAAAGAAAATAATTTTACCATCAAAAGCATGGGTGCTCTATATCAATTAATATATTTGATAATAAACAGATATTGGTAAAAGTAAGCTCTCTAATAAGAAAATGTAAACATCATAAAAAGCACCCCACGCTTTTGATGGATAAATTATTTCCTTTTTGTAGATAACTCTAGTTTTATTCTATATGTGTTGGAGACGATTTTTTTGTTGACCACTTTAATTTTATCCCAAGCGTATTGGAAATTAAAATTATTTTTCATTTTTTAGTTTTCTAATAAAGCGTGTTCTTTTAGTTTTTTAAAACTATTATTTATTTTTTATTTTTTAGTTTTAATATTTCACAGAATAAGATACAAATGTAAATATATTTAAATTCGATAGTATTGTAGTATGAGCTAAAAGTAATACTCTTCTATAAAAAAAAACCCTCCCAGACTGATTTGAACCAGCGACGTATGGATTACTGAAATTATATACCACTAAGAGTTCACTGCTCTACCAACTGAGCTCTTACAACGACTGACTAAAAACTCGACAAGTCCGCAACCTATTATACCAGTTTTAATTTTTTTGATTTTCGGAAAATTTCTGGCCAGAATTTTAGAAACAAAATATGAAATTATTGTATTGTCACGGGTCCTCTACACGTATACAAAGTTTCAAGTCGATTCAATGTTTCTAAGTGGGTGAAAGTCGCGTTGAAAGATTCCGTTACATTGATACAAAAACACTTTTTTTGATTTTCTGATGATTATGGCCAGGATTTTAGAAAATAAATATGAAATTATTGTATTCTCACTGGTCCTCTACAAGTATCAAGTCGATCCAATGTTTCTAAGTGGGTGAAAATCGTGTTGAAAAATTCCGTTACATTGATACAAAAACACTTTTTTTGATTTTCTGATCATTATGGCCAGGATTTTAGAAAATAAATATGAAATTATTGCATTGTCACGGATCCTCTACAAGTATACAAAGTTTCAAGTCGATCCAATGATTTTAAGTGGGTGAAAATCGCGTTGAAAGATTCCGTTACATAGATAGATAGATAAATACAGGTCAAGCTATTATAAAGCGTGTAAAAAGAGAAATCGTCTGTTAGAAGTGAGGGGTTTTATCTGAAACCCAAAATTAAAAAATCAAGGCGAACTAAATTTTGAAGTGATCTAGACATATCTCTTATAAGAACAAACAGAAATCGATGCTACAACAAACATAATAATAATAATAATAATAATAATAATAATAATAATAATAATAATAATAATAATAATAATAATAATATAATAATAATAATAATAATAAAGGAACTGATAGGAAGCAAGTGATTAGGAGGCACTATTTTCGGCACTAATATTAACTCTCATACCACTGTGGTCTCGAGGTAGCGTGCTGCCTTGTCACGCAGCGGACCCGGGTTCGATTCCCGGTCGGGACAGGCTTCTGGGTGAGTTTTTTCGGTTTTTTCTCACCTGTAAAACAAATGTCAGGAAACGTAGGGCTCAACGGTCCCCGAAGATCATTCAGCCGTCATCATCATCCTTATCATTATTATTATTATCATCCTTCACCGGTGTGAAAAGCAACGGGAAGCTACCACACCTATAATTCCCTAGTAAAGCTGCAAAGCATAGCATGAAAATGCTATGATTGCAGTGAAGGACGTGCCCTTGATGATGATGATGTACGTATTACGTATTTTCTGGACTCTTGATCACTTATACAACCTGAAGCTTCCTCGTGTGATCAATCCATTGTATGCTTTCCAGCACGAGATCTTAAAGCAAAAACAATGAAGACCCCAACCCGGAACTCTTGCCGACAGTTGAGTCAAATTGTTGTACCTGTGAAATTATTTGATAGCTTCTAGTTCAGACTGGCTACTTAAAAGTCTCCAGGACTAGCCAGACCATACTAAGTCCGCTAATTATACGGCTACCAACATGTTTTTTTAAGTAAGAGATGAATAGTTCACAGTTCCACGTCCATTAATAATAATTCACGGCACACGTGACGGACGATGTAGTTTGCGTCATATTGCGCAGTAGAAAATTCGAAGAAGGATATTTGAACAAAGTGAGGGGGGGGAAACTAATTTCCCGATAATATACTTCGAATATGATTCAAAATCCAAGGCCGGCAGGGAAAAAATGGTATGGCGGATTCCAGTTCAGGAACGTTACATGGCCATGATGTATAAAATGGACTGTGAAATAAGAAGATCGAATAGGGCAAATTAATATAAAAGTGAAATATTTATTTTATTCACACATATCACATTTCACTACACTTCTTTAATAAAATTGTAAGTTTTTGATCATATTAAAATTTACTTCACTGTGCACTACACTTTATTTCTAATGAAAAATTTAGATAAATTTAGAATGTAGCGTGCTTGAACACAGAGCAGCTCTTCATGGTGATTTTCCCTCAACTAACGTTTGGAGTAAATGCAATCCTATGTAAAGACTTTAAAACAAAGCTTCTAGAAAGTTCCAAGATTTACGTAATTTACGGTGACAGCTTTGAGTGAACAGGAACGCCTATGATATAGCGTTATAACCAATCATGAAAATTCATAATTAATTAACATCTCCTAGTTAGAGGACGGACCATATAATTGCCAACATGATCCAAACAAAATTAGGCAATGACTTGCAATTTTAAGAACAAAGGACTGTGACGTCACTAGCAGGTGCGTAGAAGTTACCAGATCATTGGAAATAGCCTCCATGCGATATTGCACTATATTAAAATATATTGCGTAACAATTTGCGAATCTTATACATTTAAAATAAATAATTATTGGAAGTGAGGCTGGAAATTAAAAATCATCCACACATGTTACAAAAATGATCAGCATCAGCATGAGCTTATCACAAGCGATAGAGAATGATTATAACATAAAACAATTAGATATACTTACTTACTCACTGGCACTATCGAACCCGTAGGTTCATGACCGCGCGGACATAAGCTCTCTATACATCCCTATCCTGAGCTAATGCTTTCCAATCATTCCCTGTATAATCTACTTCCCTCAAATCATAGTTAATCCCGCTATTGTATAAAGTCCTAAGAACATCTCCTTGTGTTTGAGCCTTTAGCATGGGTTCCCTGAAGTAGTCCCCGCCCGGAGAACCGAATGGGGGACTATTTGACCTCCGGAAAATTTTACCCCAGATGAACCCATGTCCGCATTTCTTGACGGTTGTATTTTTACGGCGAAAGATCGTCACTCTTTCGCCCAAGGCACTTTTTTCGTCTGGCTTATCACCTTCGACCAGTCCGGCATGGGTAACCCTATCGGCAGCAATGCTACCGCCGGCATAGCTCTCAGGATCATATAAGCACGCAAGCCACTCCACCACGACTAGGTGATGCTACCATGGAGGGACAATTCAATTAGATATACCGACAGCATTTTCTAAATGAAAATTATGTGTATTTAAAAGTACCTAAAGGCATAGAATTATAAGATAAAGGCTGTAATGTATTAAAACTTAACAAAGCATTATATGGATTGACGTAAATGCTGGAATAAGAGATGTAACATATTGTGTAAAGAAATAAACAATAGTTTTAAAAAACTAAAAGAACACGCTTTATTAGAAAACAAAAAAAAAAGAAAAATAATTTTAATTTCCAATACGCTTGGGATAAAATAAAGTGGTCAACAAAAAAATCATCTCCAACACATATAGAATAAAATTAGAGTTATCAACAAAAAGAAAATAATTTTACCATCAAAAGCATGGGGTGCTCTATATCAATTAATATATTTGATAATAAACAGATATTCGTAAAAGTAAGCTCTCTAAGAAGAAAATGTAAAAATCATAAAAAGCACCCCACGCTTTTGATGGTAAAATTATTTTATTTTTGTTGATAACTCTAATTTTATTCTATATGTGTTGGAGATGATTTTTTTGTTGACCACTTTATTTTATCCCAAGCGTATTGGAAATTAAAATTATTTTTCATTTTTTAGTTTTCTAATAAAGCGTGTTCTTTTAGTTTTTTAAAACAATTGTTTATTTTTTAGTTTTAATATTTTACAAAATAAGACAAAAATGTAAATATCTTTAAAATCTATACTGTTGTAGTATGAGCTAAAAGTAATACTCTTCTATAAAAAAAAACCTCCCAGACGGATTGGAACCAGCGACATATGGATTACTGAAATTATATACCACTAACAGTTCACTACTCTACCAACTGAGCTCTTGCAACGACTGACTAAAAACTCGACAAGTCCGCAACCTATTATACCAGTTTTCATTTTTTTGATTTTCGGATGATTCTGGCCAGGATTTTAGAAACAAAATATGAAATTATTGTATTGTCACGGGTCCTCTACACGTATACAAAGTTTCAAGGCGATCCAATATTTCTAAGTGGGTGAAAATCGCGTTGAAAGATTCCGTTACATTGATACAAAAACACGTTTTTTGATTTTCTGATGATTATGGTCAGGATGTTAGAAAATAAATATGAAATTATTCTATTGTCACGGGTCCTCTACAAGTATACAAAGTTTCAAGTCGATCCAATGTTTCTAAGTTGGTGAAAATCGCGTTGAAAGATTCCGTTACATAGATACAAAAACACTTTTTTTGATTTTCTGATGATTATGGCCAGGATTTTAGAAAATAAATATAAAATTATTGCATTGTCACGGGTCCTCTACAAGTATACAACAAAGTTTCAAGTCAATCCGATGTTTCTAAGTGGGTGAAAATCGCATTGAAAGATTCCGTTACATTGATACAAAAACACTTTTTTTGATTTTCTGATGATTATGGCAAGGATTTTAGAAGATAAATATGAAATTGTTGTATTGCCACGGGTCTTCTACAAGTATACAAAGTTTCAAGTCGATCTCATGATTTTAAGTGGGTGAAAATCGCGTCGAAAGATTCCGTTACATAGATAGATAGATAGATAGATAGATAGATAGATAGATACAGGTTTAGCGTGTAATAAAGCGTGTAAAAAAGTTATACTATAGACTCTGACAATTAGAAACGGTTAACGATTTACAATTTAATGTGTTAAATTCACACAGTATCTTATATTCAGTTTGCTACTCAATTGGACCTTGATCGTTCTTAGTGCGGAAATTTAGGCATTGTTTGACTGTATTGATTTTCCTTTGTTGATGTTCAACTTCAAAAACTAAAAATACTGTTTAATTTTTAAGAAAAAAATTGGTTTTTTGCATTGTGGCACTGTATCAATATCCATAAAATACACCTGCAATAAGGTATCGAGTACTTAAAACTTTAAGTACTTAAGTACCCCGACACTATTAGGGCATCCGATGGCTAGGGAGTCTTTCCTTTCTTCCAGTTCTTCTTTCCTTATTTTTCTTTTCTTTCTCACAGAAAAGCCTGACCAGAGGCTATAAGATGGCATTCT
Organism: Diploptera punctata; assembly: GCA_030220185.1. NCBI lineage: Eukaryota > Metazoa > Arthropoda > Insecta > Blattodea > Blaberidae > Diploptera > Diploptera punctata. The sequence goes on along the minus strand of JASPKZ010000838.1, from coordinate 2,290 downwards.
CATCACTGGTCTTGCCTTCCTTTGGCCAGCAACCAATGGAAGGGACTATTATTATGCTTTCAAGTCTTATACGAGAATTTCCCGGAAGGATCGAACTTATGACGACCAAAGCATGAAAAAAAAGTGTAAGCATGGACACTAAAAAGACAACATGAAAGCAGAATAACAGCTTGTGAAATGAGATACATGCGTAGAACAGCGGGTTACACCAGATGGGATCGGAAAAGGAACATTGATATCTTAAAAGAATTGAAGGACTACGCCAATTTTGGATCATATTAAACAGTAACAAACTAAATTGGAAAACACCATCTTGAAAGAATGAGTTCAAATCGGATCCCCAAAGCTGTTTATAATATATATACCAAAGAGAACGAAGATCTCTGGGGGCCGTCCTATGAAACGCTGGAGGGAAAAATTTTCTATAGGATCGTAACAGGCCTTGGCTTAATACTTGGAAGGAAGGAAGAAGAAACTTTAAAATGCGTTTTTCTCAAAAACTTTTATAAATTGACCTTGATCGTTATTTCCTGTTTTTTATTTACAGTGTTCTGCCTAGGGCAGTGTCCTTCATTCTGTAATCATTGCATTTTCATGCTATGCTTTGCAGTTTACTAATGAATTATAGGTGTTGTAGCTTCCCGTTGCTTTTCACACCGTGGATAATGACCATGATGATGTTTTGGGGACCGTTTGGGCCTAAAAGTTTTCCCCTGAAATTTGCCATTATAGGTGAGAAAACAAAAACTCACCCAGGAAGCTTGTCCTGACTGGGAATCGAAACCCGTGGCCCACTGCTGTGACAAGGCAGCACATTACCTCGAGTCCACAGCGCTGTACATTATTCTTGAGTACCATGCATATATATTACTTACTCACTGGCACTATCGAACACGAAGGTTCATGACCGCGCGGACGTAAGCTCTCCATACATCCCTATCCTGAGCTAATGCTTTCCAATCATTCCCTGTATAATCTACTTCCCTCAAAATCATAGTTAATGTTATTCTCCCACCTCATTCTTGGTCTACCAACTGGGCGTTTTCCCTCTGGCTTTCCTACAAGAAGCTTCCATGACAAGTCTTTCATTCCCCATACGTGCAACATGTCCTGCCCATCGCAGTCACTACGAGACTTAACTGTTCTTATTATATCTGGTTTCCATAGAAAGACCATGTAGTTCATTGTTATGTAGTCTTCTCCATTCACCTGTTTGGTCATCTCTCTTTGGTCCAAAAATTTCCCTAAGTACTTTATTCTCAAATACTTGTTAATCTCCTTTCCTCCTCCCTAAAGTAAGAGTCCATGTTCCGCACCCATATAATATCAAATGATAGAATATATAGTTTATATATATTTTCAGTTTAACGTTTTTTGAAAGGAGTTGGGACATCAAGAGTCTCTTGCAATGCATAATAGCACGCATTTCCAGAATTGAGCCTATGGTTAATTTCTTTGTGCATCTCATTCCTATTATTGGATATAATTTATGTTCCTATGTTACAATATTAGAAACCCACGTCGACAGGAAATCAATTGTATTCTGATCCAAATGTTAATTTTATATGAATCTTATTGTAATTCAGTTGCTATGAAAACTGTGTCTTAAATATAAAATAAATTCTATCGGTTGTACTCTCTAAATTCTGTGTTTAGAAATGAAATCACGAGGAATGAAATGGACGTATTCTGCAGTAGTATTAGTTAAAAATTATTTACATAATGAGCTTAAGAAAAAAAGACTAAGAATATTATTAAACTCCGTGAATCGACATTGTAAAAATGGAAACAAAAATCAATACTATGCAACTGTGGACAATGAAATACAAAACCAATTTGCAGTAAGGTACGTAAAAACGTGATATTATCAACTAGAGAGACAAAAGGAATGATAAAAAATCAAGAGGAAGTAATGGACAAAGTCAACTCTTTTAAGTTATAAATAATTTATTACAATAACTGACAATACAGTAAGTAATGTCTATTTACTTCATGAATCGAATGTGTTAAATACACTGTAACAAACAAATGAATTTATTCAACCTGTGGACAATGAAAAACAAATTCCTGTAAGTACATATAAACAAAAACGTTATCAAGGAAAAATTGTATTCGTAAAAACAGCAAAAAACTAATTAATAAAGAAATATTACATCAAAAACAACAAATATTTGAACCCAAAAATGCAGCTCTAAATTTATAATTAAAGCGCAACACATATAAAAACGTTTTTAAATATAGAGAAGAGCACAGTCAAGAGAATCATGAAAAAGCACGTGTATTAATCCAA